>OY723395.1:8065851-8141024 GCA_963210295.1 Ophion ellenae | reverse complement strand
TTGAAAACCGTGCAGTCGATAGGGCATTGTTTAAAAATACCAATTTTCCGAGCTTGTTCTATTTACAGGTATTTTTTACGTTTTCTTACATTTATTTTTCACATATATATTGTATTTTCCGAATTTTTTTTCCCCCATTATACACACAATTTAAATATCAACATTTTTTAATATTGTCTGGGTGGTTTCGGAATTTTTGTTAATTTTTCGGAGATTCGATATTTTCAGATGATAATTAAAAAATGTGGATGAAAGAACGAAAAAAGGACGAAGGAACGTATAATATTTTGCATTGACGTGGAGTTAAGCCGTGGGTGAAAGAAAATCCTCGAGCACGCGTCAACGACCCGACGCGAGGAAAAATAAATTAAAAGGCGCGATACAAGGGGCCCCGTAAAGCCCTTGTGTGCCATAAGGCGCTCATTTTCAGGCACGTAAGCTTATAAAACGTGTGCGACAGCTCGAGCGACGTACTTTCCCGGTATACCACGTCATCGCCTGTGTTCCGTCAGGCTGCTGCTGAATTTTTCCCGTGTATGTCACTCTCGCCAGGTGTCCAGGACTCCAATAGTCGATGGAACTAGGATATGGGAGTTTGGCAGAAAGTATTTTTCACCGCGATGCGAAGAAAAGGTTGTCGGGCTCTCGAACGACGGCAAAGGCAACGAGCGAACGAGGTGAAGAGGACGAAAAAGGATAAGCAAGGGTGAGAACGAAGAGAGAGAGGGTGAGAGGGAGAGAGGGGAGAGAGAGGAGAGAGAGGGGGGGGTGAGAGGGAGAGAGAGAGAGAGAGAGAGAGAGAGAGAGAGAGAGAGAGAGAGAGAGGAGAGAGAGGAGAGAGAGAGAGAGAGAGAGAGAGAGAGAGAGAGAGGAGAGAGAGAGAGAGAGAGAGAGAGAGAGAGAGAGAGAGAGAAGATAGAGATAGAGATAGAGATAGAGATAGAGATAGAGATAGAGATAGAGATAGAGATAGAGATAGAGATAGAGATAGAGATAGAGATAGAGATAGAGATAGAGATAGAGATAGAGATAGAGATAGAGATAGAGATAGAGATAGAGATAGAGATAGAGATAGAGATAGAGATAGAGGATAGAGATAGAGATAGAGATAGAGATAGAGATAGAGATAGAGATAGAGATAGAGATAGAGATAGAGATAGAGAGAGATAGAGATAGAGATAGAGATAGAGATAGAGATAGAGATAGAGATAGAGATAGAGATAGAGATAGAGATAGAGATAGAGATAGAGATAGAGATAGAGATAGAGATAGAGATAGAGATAGAGATAGAGATAGAGATAGAGATAGAGATAGAGATAGAGATAGAGATAGAGATAGAGATAGAGATAGAGATAGAGATAGAGATAGAGATAGAGATAGAGATAGAGATAGAGATAGAGATAGAGATAGAGATAGAGATAGAGATAGAGATAGAGATAGAGATAGAGATAGAGATAGAGATAGAGGATAGAGATAGAGATAGAGATAGAGATAGAGATAGAGATAGAGATAGAGATAGAGATAGATAGATAGAGATAGAGATAGAGATAGAGATAGAGATAGAGATAGAGATAGAGATAGAGATAGAGATAGAGATAGAGATAGAGATAGAGATAGAGATAGAGATAGAGATAGAGATAGAGATAGAGATAGAGATAGAGATAGAGAGAGAGAGAGAGAGAGAGAGAGAGAGAGAGAGAGAGAGAGAGAGAGAGAGAGAGAGAGAGAGAGAGAGAGAGGACATTGTTTATTCATACTCTGGGGCTGTCGCCCCCTCAGAGTACCGTGCTTACATATAACTTAATACATTAGTACAAAGTAACGCAACAACGAAGTTTATGGCACTTTTCTTAGACTATTACTGTCACGTCCTGAGGGGACGGGCATATATATATGTGTGTGATATCCCTCTTTCTTGCTTACGCCTAGCGTAATAGCACGGGATCAGGGTTAAAAAGGGGACGTGCTGGACGTGACGGAAGGGGAAATTTTAAGGGATTCCGTGGATGATCCAATTATTGAAATAATGGTTGTGACACTTGTGTTCGATTGACTCGTAATTTATTAGAATCAACCGTATGGGTTAATTCTATTATTTTTTGGATACAAATCGGAAACAAAATGTAAAAGTATGTTCGCTTACATTGGTGCGCCTCGGTGTTGGCCCAGTCGCTTGGGTGTAGGGTAACGGTCGTAAGACTAAGAGCCCTGCGCCGGAGGCCCAGAAGCGCTCGCAGATGGTGTGTGTGAGTGAGACGGATACAGATGTTCGATGACACAGAGTCTAATATTTGTGAATTTCACAGATCGAGAATGGAATTTACAGTAAAGTAATGCGCAGAATACAACGCCATGGTTCTTATGATTATCGCGTAACTGTTACAGAAGTTTCGAAGTATAAGATGCTCTAAGCTTGAAACGTATGACAACGTTCGCGTTGCACGAAGAGAACAAAGATTTGACGCGATGGATATCGGTTAGAGAACTCTAGGTCTGAGCTCGTTGGATTCTTATCGGAGACTGATGCGAGGAGAACTCTTTCGGAGTACCCGAAATCAGGGTGGAATACATTTTTGGAGGAAGAAATCTTTGGGAGAGTGAAACTTAGGTGACGTAGTTTTTTTTAGGATTGGTCGTCCGGACATAAAACATGACCTGATTCGTGTGGTTGGTCGGAAAAAGCAAGCGAGAACGAGTTGTCGGTGTATTATTTGGTAAGGGCGCATATAAACGAGATCAGCGCAGCTTCTCTTACCGAGTATATGGAAAACCGAGAGGAGACCAATAGGGCCTTCTTCGTGACGGAATGCGTCACGCGAGAGAGAAAGAGCTAGTTGGCCAGCCTGGGAAAGCGCGTGGCTTATGTCATCTAATTTTATTACTGCAAGAGTCAGAGGGCCTTGCTCGGAAGAATGTATTTTTTGTGCGTGCAGAGGAGTAGGCCGGTTCGTTCGTCCGAGTCCTTGGTTCCCGTACGGGTTGAAATCGAGACAATGTTAGGGTCTGTTGGCCGGTGATCTTCGAGTCATCTGGCTCGCTGTTGAGTATATTTTTTTGTTTTACGACTTTTCGGAGAAATCGGTCCTAGAACCAGGTATTCGTCAGACTCGCGTGGATAAGAGGGGCTATAGGAGAAGTTCAGCGATTACGTCGCAGGATGTGACACCTCCCCCCTTTTGGATTGAGCATCTCACTCGATCAGATTCATCGGGGGTTGCAATAAAAAAAAATACTGGCACGTCAGTCGGAATCGGGATCGCTATTGGTTGACTTACAATGCGACTGAAACTCATTCGAAGATTGGGGTGTAATATGGTGGCATAACTTATGGTTATCCTACTCTTACGAGATACGTATGAATTTGATTATCATCTCACAAGGAAGTGTGTGTGTGTGTGTGTTTTTCTATAGATTTTCGTGTTTCTGTTTTAAATTATAATGATATATATACCCTATATATATACCCTAAGATGCATATGTATGCTTTTTCTCCGCTTTCTTTTTCCTTGTGCATAGGTGCTTATTTACTTATTTTACCTTATGTCTTACTAAATAAGGCTAAAAGAATGATGACAAAAAAAAGAAATTATTAGCATGATCAGAATTATGGTAAGTCTCCTCGTGCGAACTTAAGGGAAGGCACGCGGTTTCGAGGATTAGTTGCTTTCTGGATGCTCGGAGATTTCAGGGTACAGATCATGTGTTGCAGCGTTGGTCCTGGCCCTGTGGTTCAGCTAGAGGGGCCGACACGAGTTGATGAAGTTCTTGACCAGTCACTGCATCCGTTGACGTTTCCTCCTTGGATCGTTTAGCCAGGTGCATCAGGAGATACGTAACCAATTCTTGGACTGTACCAATGAGGTAGATCGACCAGCCGTACACATGATGTTTGTATGGATCACCGTATCTATGAGGACCTTGATCGCTCGCACGACGAGTGAGGTTCGGGTGAAACCAGCGCTTGCTGTACCGAATTGAATAATTTTTTGATTTTTTTTTTTTTGCGGTGCCATTACAGATGGAGTCCGCTTGGTGTTATAGATTGTTGTTATCCACGAGATTTATCAACTTTTCCTCTTGATTGACAGTGTTTTGACCACTGATGCCCCGTGCCATATTGATTACGACAGCGGGTTTCTCTACGGGAAATATTATGCGTTCTTGTACGTTGTCGATATCTTCTGTGAAATAGATCCCACATGATGCTAGAGATTCTGGGTTGGTGTAACGCCGCCTAGACTCCGTCGTCGATTTCGTGATTGCAGGTGGCGTGGCTTCGACCGGAACAGGGGTGAGCTTGTACCAGGTGTCTCCGAAGAGGTTAGAGGGGTGGGGGGGAGGGTTAAGCAATTGCAGGTTGTTTGAGTATTTTTTGGTAATATATGCGTTCGAGGAAGAAGGAGATATATTTCGTTCCCACGAGTGACAGGCAATTGATCGTAAAATTCTTTTAACCTTATCAGATTTTGTTGTATCCTCATACATTGAATAACGTATACGCTTTTGCCAGCAAGTACTGCCATTTAAGTCGGCTTCTTTACTAAATTGTATAAAATTTGTCTGAGGCTTGGATCGCTAATAATAAATTATTCGGAGCATTCGGCGCTCCTTTTAACACTGTTGCGTAGGCATATCGTAATATAATGATTTTCTAATATAATATAGTGATTACGTATATGAATTTCGAATTGACGTAAACGATTATATCCAGGTTCGCGACTGGAAATCTTTGTCGAATTGTGAAACAGTTAGTTCGGCGAGTTTTGGATATACACAAGTTCGAATGTTCTGTACTGAAGATACTGTTACTAAAAATTTGATCTCATTGCGAGTGCAAGGGTGATATCGTTAGATGTACTGAAAAGGTTGATTACGGCCATCTGAAAAACAGGCTAATTATTATGATTATTTATTAATCATGGACTTCCAGAAATGATAAGGTAGTAATGTTCGATGAGCTCGATCCACAGTCATATTCCTCCATGCTGACGACAGGGTTGACTAAATAAATTAGCCACATTAAATGGATAACGAACATCTGGAAACAAGGGAATAGTTAAGATCAATCGGTTACTTGTTAGTTTAAAATTCGGAGTCCTCGACTCCGGTCGGTTTAGGTTTTTTTTAGGCTTTGCTTCGACGTTGATGTGTGAATATCGTAATCTATTTTCATGCACCACTCGTGGCTTGCTTTGGTATTGGATCTTTACGTTACCCTTGTCCGTACCCTTATCCGTACCCTTATCCGCGTATTGCTTAAGGAATTCAGCTAGAGCGTGGTGAGATCTCTCAAGCGATCCATTCGATTGAGGATGAAATGCGGTCGTTCGACATCGCTTAATTCGGAATCTTTTTGCTACTCTCCGCATGAGACCGCTGAGGAAGTTACTACCTTGACTGTCAGGAGTGCTTTTGGTGTGCCAAAGACGCATATGAACGTTTTTATGAATGTGTCAGCGATTGTCGTCGCTAGTGCCTTCGGGAGTGGAATTGCAACGCAATATTTTGATAGATGGTCTTGGATTGTGAGGATATATTCGTCTTTGTTGGACGTCCGTTGTATTGGACCTACTATATCCATTGAAATTTTCTCGAAAACCGTACCTAGGGTGTCTGTTTATATCATCGGCTGCTTTGTCTTGACTCTGGCCAGCTTCTTTAGCTGGCATACCAAGCATCGTTGCACCCGTCTTTGAATATCTGATTTTGAATCTTCCCAGATATAGTCGTGTTTGATTCAATTGTAAGTCTTGGAAACCCCTTTGTGACCCCCGATTGGGGAGTTATGCATTTCGTAAAAAATGGAATCGCGGTTTTCGACCGGTACGTAGCGCAAAGTTCCGAGGCAGATCAATATCCTAACCTGGGTGTCGTTGAATACGTCCTTTACGATATTCAGCACATCTGCCCATATTGTGTGCTCAACGTGTTGGCAATGGCAAAAGCTGATCGACTGAAGGTTGAGTGTTTCGCAAATCGACTTTATTTCATTCATGCTCTGATTAATTCTTTCGATTATTAGAGCGAGCGATGCAGACTACTCTCCCTTGATGACCATAGCGATATGATATTTCATTCCAACCTTTTTGCTGTAAGCTCGGCCGAAAGACGGATCTTTCCAGATGGGGAGTTTATTTGATTCCAATAGTTTTTGTCCTCCAAAGTCACAAGGTTTCCCTGTCGAGTCTATGAAATAGACTAGATTGTCGTTTCGAAATTTGATCTCTTCCGATTTTTCAACTGGCTTACGCGACAAAGCGTCAGCATTTGCGTTTAACGTTCCAGGTTTATAAACGACGTAGTAGTCGTACTCGGAAAGCTTGAGTCGCCATTTTAGGACGTGTGTGTTTGCGTCTTTGGCGGTTTTGAAACAAACCAAGGGTTTTTGATCGGTGACAAGAGTAAACTTCCTACCATAGATGTAGGGACGGAAAGCTTTCATGCTGTGAATAATCGCCATTGCGTCCTATTCATACGTGAGTAGTATGGGGGCCACTATGGCGACCCCCACTCCTCATCCCCACTCCTACCCCCGCTCCTCAGTAGCCGAGGTGGTGGGGATGGAGTGGGGATGTCGTCCTTATCCCCCCCTCCTCGGAATCCGAGGTGGAGGGGATGGAGTGGGGCTTTCCCCCACGCCCCGCGGGGTGTAGAGGGGGGGATGGCCGGAGTGGAGGGTTCGCCGTAGAGGCCCCTTTTTGTTTTACTTTATGAAAATTCATTTTTTAGAAATAAAACTATTTTACTCACCGAGGCCGTTGCTGCTCCCGGTGACGGTGAACTCCGAGGGTACACGCCCACACACATACACACACACACACACACGCGCACGCGCGCGCACACACGAGCGCGAGTATCACGGCTCGTTCTCGCACCCCTCCGGAACGAGTCGTCGAACCCGTCGTCGGGCCACCCCGCGTCGTAAAAAGCGACGGATTCGGGCCCGTCGTTCAACGCCGCGATTAGCACCGTCGCGACGTCGACCCCGTTGTACATGCGCACGCAGGGGAGGGGGTGCCGTTTTCGGCCACAGCCACGACGACGCGGTTCTCTAGGAGGTCCGCGAGCAGGTCCGCGACGAAGGGGATGGTCTCAAGATGCGCGATCCCCGAAACTGTGCACTGTATAACGAGGCCCGCGACAAATGCACAAAATCGCGCGGGGGTATACAGCGAGTCCGCGTCTACGTATCCGCTGTAACCCTCATCAACAGAAAAACTTCACTGTATACCTCGGAGTCGCACGACACTATGTTCCCGCGGAGTACGTCACATCCACCCGTGGGGATTATTACGCACGACGCTCCCGGCACATCATCGTCGAACAGGAGGCGTACTCCCGCCCGACGCTGCACGTAAAACGCGTACCGGGCTTCACGCAACCACTCGTGCGTTTCACCCGTCGCCACTGTGCGTATATATACGGCCAAGCCGTCGACGCGGGAAACGTGGCACGCGAACGGCGCCACAGGGAGCTCGAGGCACTCGGGATATGTTTTTCGCGAACACGGACTGGTGGAAAAGAAGATGAGACGCGCGCGACGGAGTCTGAAGAGCAACTGAAGCTGCCAGTCGTATGAAGGGCATATTTTGCAGACTTTGACAGGTCAGTATAATTGCACGTGTGCGCGGTAGCCGATGCATCGCTCTACGATGAGCTCACCCGACGGTGAGCACAGAGTTTAGATAGCATAGATGCACGTGTGCAAGCTAAGCGATACAGTTTAGCTTCGCTCCGCGATGAATTCATCCACCGGTGAACTCACCGCAGGAGTTTGCGAATTATGCTGATAACTGTCAAAATCTTTAGCGCAGCAGCCCGCATGGGAGAAGCCGTAGTCTCGGCCTCTCCTCTTTATGTGGATATTCGTACCTGCTATAGAGCGCGCACACCGACGGGCACGAGCATACGTGTGTCGGGGCATAGGGCCGCTTGCTGGCACACACACACATACACACACGCGCCCTCGTAGCAGTCCCGCAAGGGAGAAGCCGTATTCTCGGCCTCTCCTCGTTGTGTGGAAATTCGTACCTGCTTTAGAGCGCGCACACCGACGGGCACGAGCATACGTGTGTCGTGGAATCGGGCCGCTTGCTGGCACACACACACACGCGCCCTCGTAGCAGTCCCACAAGGGAAAATCCGTATTCTCGGCCTCTCCTCTTTGTGCGGATATTCGTACCTGCTATAGACCGCGCGCACCGACGGGCACTAGCATACGTGTGTCGTGGCATCGGGCCGCTTGATGAAACGAATTCAAAATAGTGGTAATAACCAGATATAGAAATTGACATTGAAATAAAAATTGCAAACTCGAAACCATCATTGAAATGACCAATTCAAATGAATGTTCTCAAGCTATATTCCTTTTATAAATAAAAGTTGAAATCAAGGTTCTCAAGCTCGAGCGATATACTTTTAGAAAGTCTTGAGATTTCGTCCCCGAGCGTGTACTCAGTCGATATTTCACGAAATTGAAATAAAAAATGAAAAACGACATAAAAAATTGCTATCGTAATAGAACATCGTAAAAAAAATCAAAATCGACATAAAAGGAATCGAAATCATAATCAGTGTTCTCTTCGGGTCATTCGTTCGTTTCGTTCACTCGATCGTTCGTTCGTTGCGCTCGTTCGATCGTTCGTCTCATCGTTCATTACCCTCGTTTGATCTTCCGTTTGATATGAACGAACGAACCCCGCAGTCCAACGTCGGGGTGTTGATTTTCAGGACAAAACTCTCTATGTTCGTTGAAAAAATCATATATCGAAAACCGAAATTGCTTTGCGCAATCCCTCCTATTGACATGATAAAGAACCTTGCGGTCGTTGGTTCGTTTGATCGTTCAATGCGTTCGCACGTTCGTTCGTTCGATGCGTTCGCTCGTTCGTTCGTTCGTTCGTTGCGCTCGTTCGATCGTTCATTCGCGCTTGACGATTCGAATGTAAATCGCTTCACTGGAGAACCGACTCATCATACAGTCGCAGTCACTGCTGTCCTCACCATCATCGCAGAGAATAAATTATCGCGGTGCTCGAACAATGGAAAATAAAATTCTTCGCGTAATCACTGCTGTTTGATAAAACACCTCGGCGTAACCTTCACTATCGGCCGCTATCACCTCACCACGATACACTGCACACGTACCCGGTATCACAACGGTACATGAGCGCCCAGGCACAAGCTCCTCGTGAGACGGGAGAATACACCGCTTCGCGTCTATGTAAAAGTTCTTGGGGAGCGATCAAACGAACGTAGAAAGTAAGCTGCTTTTAGATATTAAAAAGCAATGATTGACCGAGGAATTTTCTTTTCGATTCATTGTTTTTTGTGAACGAAAATCGAGCGTTTTTTCGCCCAATATCAACGCAACGAACGAGTGAAAGAACGGATCGTCCGGTCGTTCGCTCGATCGGCCGTTAAAAGAACGAGATATCGAATACACGCAACGAACGGTCGAGCGAACGCAGCGAGTGAATGAAGGAACAAGCGATCGAACGTTCGAATGATCGCACAATCGGAATACCGACCGAACGAGCGCATCGACCGGTCGATCGAACGAACGAATGAACGAACGAACACCGCAGTCCCAAGTAGTGGTATCGATGGTCAGGGATACACATGTTCGTTGAAAAACCATGCATCGAAAAAAAATTCTTCGCGTAATCCCTGCTGTTTGATATGTAAAAGAACCTTGTGTTCGTTGGTTCGATCGATCGTTCAATGCGTTCACACGTTCGTTCGTCTGGTTCGTTCGCTCGATCTTTCGTTGAGCCGTTGCGTCTATTCGATCGTTCGTTCGTTCGTTCGCTCGATCGTTCGTTTAATCACTCGTGCGTTCGCTCGATCGTTCGTTCGTAGCGCCCATACGATCGTTCGGTCCAACGTTTATTACGCTTGTTCGATCTTTCGTTGTCTAATTCCTTCGTTCAATCACTGCATTTTCATATGCAAAAGAACCTTGTGTTCATTCACTCGTTCGTTTATTCGTTCGTTACGATCGTTCTATCCTTCGGTGCGTTCGTTCGTTCATTTTTATGAAACGAATTCAAAATAGAATTAAAAACCAGATATAGAAATTGACATTGAAATAAGAATTCCAAAATCGAAACCGTCATTGGAATGAAAATTCAAATGAATGTTCTCAAGCTTTATTCTTTTATAAAATAAAAGTTGAAATTAAGGTTCTCAAGCTCAAGCGATATACTTTTAGAAAGTCTTGAGATTTCGTCCCCGAGCGTGTACTCAGTCGATATTTCACGAAGTTGAAATAAAAATGAAAAACGAAATAAAAAATTGCTATCGTAATTAAATATTGTAAAAAAAAAATCAAAATCGACATAGAAGGAATCGAAATCAACATCGGTGTTCTCTTCGGGTCAGTCGTTCGTTTCGTTCACTCGATCGTTCGTTTCATCGTTCATTACCCTCGTTTGATCTTTCGTTTGTTACGAACGAACGAACACCAACGAACGAGTCCAACGTAGGGGTGTTGATTTTCAGGACAAAACTCTGTATGTTCGATGAAAAAATCATATATCGGAAAACAAAATTTCTTTGCGCAATCCCTCCTGTTGACATGATGAAGAACCTTGCGGTCGTTGGTTTGTTTGGTCGTTCAATGCGTTCGCACGTTCGTTCGTTCGTTGCGCTCGTTCGATCGTCCATTCGCGCTTAACGACTCGAATGTTAATCGCTTCACTGGGGAACCGACTCATCATACCGTCGCAGTCACTGCGTTCCTCACTATCATCGCAGAGAATAAATTATAGCGGTGCTCGAACAATGTAAAATAAAATTCTTCGCGTAGTCACTGCTGTTTGATATATAAAAGAACCTTGTGTTCGTTGGTTCGTTCGATCGTTCAATGCATTCACACGTTCGTTAGTTCGATGCGTTCGCTCGATCTTCCGTTAACCCATTGCGTCCTTAAACGACCGATCGAGCGAACGAAGGAACGAACGATCGAACGGACGCAACGGGTTAACGAAAGATCGAGCGAACGCATCAAACGAACGAACGTGTGAACGCATTGAACGATTGAACGAACCAACGAACACAAGGTTCTTTTACATATCAAACAGCAGGGATTACGGGAAGAATTTTTTTTCGATGCACGGTTTTTCAACGAACATGTGTATCGCTGACAATCGATACCACTACTAGGGACTGCGGTGTTCGTTCGTTCATTCGTTCGTTCGATGGACCGGTCGATGCGCTCGTTCGTTCGGTGTTCCGATTGGGCGATCCTTCGAACGTTCGATCGCTTGTTCCTTCATTCACTCGCTGCGTTCACTCGATCGTTCGTTGCGTGCACTCGATCTTTCGGTCGTTTAACGGAAGAACGAGCGAACGACCGGACGATCCGTTCTTTCACTCGTTCGTGGCGTTGCATCGAAAAAAATTCTTCGCGTAATCCCTGCTGTTTGATATGTAAAACAACCTTGTGTTCGTTGCTTCGTTCGATCGTTCAATGCGTTCACACGTTCGTTCGTTTGATGCGTTCGCTCGATCATTCGTTAACCCGTAGCGTCCGTTCGATCGTTCGTACGTTCCTGCGCTCGATCGTTTAAGGACGCAACGGGTTAACGAAAGATCGAGCGAACGCATCGAACGAACGACCGTGCGAACGCATTGAACGATCAAACGAACCAACGACCGCAAGGGTCTTTTTCATGTCAACAGCAGGGATTGCGCAAAGAAATTTTGTTTTTCGATATATGATTTTTTCAACGAACATTGAGAGTTTTGTCCTGAAAATCAACACCCCTACGTTGGACTGAGGTGTTCGTTCGTTCGTAACAAACGAAAGATCAAACGAGGGTAATGAACGATGAAACGAACGATCGAACGAGCGCAACGAATGAACGATCGAGTGAACGAAACGAACGAACGACCCGAAGAGAACACCGATTTTGATTTCGATTCCTTTTATGTCGATTTTGATTTTTTTTGCGATATTTTATTACGATAGCAATTTTTTATTTCGTTTTTAATTTTTTATTTCAATTTCGTGAAATATCGACTGAGTACACGCTCGGGGACGAAATCTCAAGACTTTCTAAAAGAATATTGCTTGAGCTTGAGAACCTCAATTTCAACTTTTATTTTAAAAAGCATCATAGCTTGAGAAAATTCATTTGAATTTTCATTTCAATGACGGTTTCGATTTTGGAATTTTTATTTCAATGTCAATTTCTATATCTGGTTTTTAATTCTTTTTTGAATTCGTTTCATAAAAATGAACGAACGAACGCACCGAAGGATAGAACGATCGCAACGAACGAATAAACGAACGAGTGAATGAACACAAGCTTCTTTTGCATATGAATATGCAGTGATTGAACGAAGGAATTAGACAACGAAAGATCGCACAAGCGTAATAAACGTTGGACCGAACGATCGTGTGAGCACTACGAACGAACGAACGAACGATCGAACGGACGCAACGGGTTAACGAAAGATCGAGCGAACGCACCAAACGAACGAACGTGTGAACGCATTGAACGATCGAACGAACCAACGAACACAAAGTTCTTTTACATATCAAACAGCAGGGATTACGCGAAGAATTTTTTTTCGATGCATGGTTTTTCAACGAACATGTGTGTCCCTGACAATCGATACCACTACTTGGGACTGCGGTGTTTGTTCGTTCATTCGTTCGTTCGATGGACCGGTCGATGCGCTCGTTCGTTCGGTATTCCGATTGAGCAATCCTTAGAACGTTCGATCGCTTGTTCCTTCACTCACTCGCTGCGTTCACTCGATCGTTCGTTGCGTGCATTCAATATTTCGTTCGTTTAACGGACGAACGAGCGAACGACCGGACGATCCGTTCTTTCACTCGTTCGTTGCGTTGATATTGAGCGAAAAAACGCTCGATTTTCGTTCATAAAAAACTATGAATCGAAAAGAAAATTCCTCGGCCAATCACTGCTTTTTAATATCTAAAAGCAGCTTACTTTCTACGTTCGTTTGATCGCTCCCCGAGAACTACTACATAGACGCGAAGCGGTGTGTTCTCCTGTCTCACGAGGAGCTTGTGCCTGGGCGCTCATGTACCGTTGTGATACCGGGTCCGTGTGCAGTGTATCGTGGTGAGGTGATAGCGGCCGATAGTGAAGGTTTCGCCGAGGTGTGTTATCAAACAGCAGTGACTACGCGAAGAATTTTATTTTCCATTGTGCGAGCACCGCGATAATTTATTCTCTGCGATGATGGTGAGGAAAGCAATGCCTGCGACTGTATGATGAGTCGGTTCTCCAGTGAAGCGATTAACATTCGAATCGTCAAGCGCGAATGAACGATCGAACGAGCGCAACGAACGAACGAACGATCGAGCTAACGCAACGAACGAACGATCGAGCGAACGGGCGCAACGAGTTAATGAATGAAAGATTAAGCGAACGAACAAGCCAACGCATCGAACGAAAGAACGTGCAAACGCATTGAACGATCAAACAAACCAACGACTGCAAGGTTCTGTTTCATGTCAACAGGAGGGATTGCGCAAAGAAATTTCGTTTTTCGATATATGATTTTTTCAACGAACATAGAGAGTTTTGTCCTGAAAATCAACACCCCTACGTTGGACTGAGGGGTTCGTTCGTTCGTAACAAATGAAAGATCAATTGAGGGTAATGAACGATGAAACGAACGATCGAACGAGCGCAACGAACGAACGATCGAGTGAACGAAACGAACGAATGACCCGAAGAGAACACTGATTTTGATTTCGATTCCTTTTATGTCGATTTTGATTTTTTTTACGATATGTTATTACGATAGCCATTTTTTATTTCGTTTTTCATTTTTTATTTCAATTTCGTGAAATATCGACTGAGTACACGCTCGGGGACGAAATCTCAAGACTTTCTAAAAGTATATCGCTTGTGCTTGAGAACCGTGATTTCAACTTTTATTTTCAAAAAGAATATAGCTTGAGAACATTCATTTGAATTTTCATTTCAATGATGGTTTCGAGTTTGGAATTTTTATTTCAATGTCAAATTCTATATCTGGTTTTTAATTCTATTTTGAATTCGTTCCATCAAGCGGCCCGCTGCCACGACACACGTATTCTCGTGCCCGTCGGTGTGCGCGCTCTATAGCAGGTACGAATATCCGGACAAAGAGAAGAGGCCGAGAATACGGCTTCCCCCTTGCGGGACTCCTACGAGGGCGCGTGTGTGTGTGTGCCAGCAAGCGGCCCGATTCCACGACACACGTATGCTCATGCCCGTCGGCGTGCGCGCTCTATAGCAGGTACGAATATCCACACAAAGAGGAGAGCCCGAGAATACGGCTTCTCCCATGCGGGCTGCTGCGCAAAAGATTTTGCCAGTTATCAGCATAATTCGCAAACTCCTGCGGTGAGTTCACCGGTCGATGAACTCATCGCGGAGCGAAGCTAAACTGTATCGCTTAGCTTGCACACGTGCATCTATGCTATCTAAACTCTGTGCTCACCGTCGGGTGAGCTCATCGTAGAATTATGCATCGGCTACCGCGCACACGTGCAATTATGCTGACCTGTCAAAATCTGCAAAAGATGCCCTTCATACGACTGGCAGTTTCAGTTGCTCGTCAGACTCCGTCGCGCGCGTCTCATCTTCTTTTCCACCAGTCCGTGTTCGCGAAAAATGTATCCCGAGTGCCTCGAGCTCGCTGTGGCGCCGTTCGCGTACCGCGTTTTCCGCGTCGACGGCTTGGCCACGCCACGCGACGCCACGAACAGTGGCGACGGGCGAAACGCACGAGTGGTTGCGTGAGGCCCGGTACGCGTTTTACGTGCATCGTCGGGCGGGAGTACGCCTCCCGTTCGACGGTGTTGTGCCGGGAGAGTCGTGCGTAATAATCCCCACGGGTGGATGTGACGTACTCCGCGGGAACATAGTGTCGTGCGACTCCGTGGGATACAGTGAAGTTTTTCTGTTGATGAGGGGTACAGCGGATACGTAGACGCGGACTCGCTGTATACCCTCGCGCCCTTTTGTGCGTTTGTCGCGGGCCTCGTTATACAGTGCACGGTTTCGGGGATCGCGCATCTTGAGACCATCCCCTTCGTCGCGGACTTGCTCGCGGACCTCGTAGAGATCTGCGTCGTCGTGGCTGGGGCCGAAAACGGCACCCCCCTCCCCTACGTGCGCATGTACAACGGGGTCGACGTCGCGACGGTACTAATCGCGGCGTTGAACGACGGGCCCGAATCCGTCGCTTTTTACGACGCGGGGTGGCCCGACGACGGGTTCGACGACTCGTTCCGGAGGGTTGGGAGAACGAGCCGTGATACTCGTACTCGTGTGTGCGCGCGCGCGCGTGTGTGTGTGTGTGTTTCGGCGTGTACCCTCGGAGTTTACCGTCACCGGGAGCAGCAACGGCCTCGGTGAATAAGATAGTTTTATTTCTATAAAATAAATTTTCATAAAGTAAAAAAAGGGGCCACCATGGCGAACCCTCCACTCCGGACATCTCCCCTCCACACCCCGCGGGGCGTGGGGGGAAGCCCCACTCCATCCCCTCCACCTCGGATACCGAGGAGTGTGGGTAGGAGTGGGGATGAGGAGTGGGGGTCGCCATAGTGGCCCCTATACTTCTTACGTGTCGTAACGAAGAGCTGCGCCACGACTACACAGGATGTGTAGGCAAAGGGTTTATCCTTGCCTATTTCGCCCTGTGAGAGGACTCCGCCTAAGGCGTAGCCCGAAGCATCTGTCTTTATGATAAACGGTTTATAAAAATCCGGGTATTGGAGGATTGGCGCTTCACACAATTTTTGCCCTTGAGTACATCGACAGTTTTCTGGATCTCGTCTGTCCATTCAAAATCGATCGGCACTGGAAAGACTTTTACGGCCAATAGCTTGTTATGATCTGGTCTCAGGCCGTCTTTTCCGTTTATGTGGCCGAAGTAATTGACCTCTGGCCTGAGGAATTTGCATTTGTCCGGTTGCTATTTGAGATTTGCTTTACGCAGACGTTCCATTAATTCGCGAATTTTCCTCTCGTGTTCGTCCAAATCTTTGGCGTATATCACGATATCATCTAAGTACACGAAAAGCGATACCGCTTGGAGTCCGCTGAGTACATTGTCCATTAAGCGCTGGAGTGTTGCCGGGGCATTTTTAAGCTCAAAAGGCCTTCTCGCAAATTCGTATTGACCGTGTGGGGTCGAAAACGCGGTTTTTGGTTTGTCTTCGGGGTTCATTTCGATTTGATGGAACCCGGAAGCGAGATTGAATACCGAAAAATAATTTGCGATGCCTAGTTGATCGATGATTTCTGTGATATTCGGCAATGGATAATAATCGCCAATGGTTTTTTCTTTCAATGCGCGAAAATCGATTACCATTCGCCAACGTTTGTTTCCGCTGTAGTCCGGTTTTTTCGGTACTATCCACACAGGTCTGCTGTTTGGAGACTCCGAATGGTTTATTATCCTCGTCCCTAATAGCTCGTCTACTTGTCGCTGGACTTCGCCTTTGAGCGCCTGGTGAAACCTATACCGTTTCGTGTTGATCGGTAGGTCGTCGACCGTGAGGATCTTGGTCGAAGAACATGTGTTGCTTCGAGAGGCTCACCCTTTATGTGGAACCTGTCTGAGTATTTTTCGATGTGTTCTAATTCGTCTTGCGCGAGGTGCTCTAATCGCAGGAGAGATTTCATTGCTTGGGAACGCTCCGAGTTATTTTCGATTTTATCCGATGTTGTCTGATAGGTGGAAATTGAATGTACGTTTCTACCCGTGTTTGATTCGACAATTTTATTTTCTTTTTTACTTGACCTCTTGTTTCGTTTTTTATATGTTTTTGGTTTAGATTTTTCCTCACTACTGGAGGTTTGTTTTGTTTTTCCTTGGTCATCGCGTTCGTTATAGTGATGGCAAGGTTTCATCCCGACTTGGTTTGTTGAGGGTTTTTGATGGGCCATGGAAGGACCCTGAAACAACGTAGTCGTCATGCAATCTACGCTGGGAATAGAATAATTGAAAGGACTTGCAATTTTTGAAGAATATGATTCGATCTCGTCTGCTGACATGGTTTCGACCGTATCGAAAGCCTGCAGTCTTACGACCGGCACGATTAATTTTACGGCGTCATTAGTGGTAGTATAAACCTTCAAATGAGCCTTCCCGTTGACGGTTACCACCGTGAAATGGTTTTTCAAAAGGCCATAGATTATTTCCACACTCGAAACACTCTGTCTCGTAATTAATCTTGGATTTCGTTTCAAAAAAGTATCCGGATCTCAGCAAACCTGGGTAAGGACGTGGCACATTGTCTGCTATGATGTGAAAAAGTGTTACAAACCCGAACACGCGGAGCAACATACTACCTAACGCAAAGACTGGTAGTTCAGATATTCCGTTCAATCTTATATCGTTTTCATCGATTCCCGTCAAAGTTTTTGTATATTCCTTTTTAATTAAATTTGGAACGGCACCACTATCTAATAGCATCGAAATCTTCCGGTAGTGTCTCTTTTCCGGCAGTACTCCGATACACACCGAAGGTAGCCTGGCGAATTTTTCTGCTTCTATTGTATAAGTTGGATACCGCCGTTCGGCTGGGTTAGAGCTATCGCGTGGACTGGACGCTCTGTCGGGTAGGACCACTCGGCGCGTCCGTCCTAGCGGTGCTCAGCCCGTTTCCCGGCTAGCTTCGCAACTTATTGTTATATTCGAGAGTGCGATAGTTTGCTATGGTGTGCCCTTCTCGTTTGCAATAGCTGCATATAAGTTGATTAGGACTCGAAGCGTTGCTGTTCTTTAGTTTGAAACTATTGTCAGCGGTGTGTCCTCGATTATGGAAAAACTGGCACTCAATGCCTGGAGCGCTGTTTGTTTTTAGTTTGGGGCAATTATCTGCCGTGTGGCCGCGATTGCGGCAGAACTGGCATTCGATGCTTGGAGAGCTACTGTTTTTTAACTTAAAACAATTGTCCGCGGTATGTCCGCGGTTGTGAGAAAATTGACATTCGAGGCTCGAGGTGTTGTTATTTTTCAATTTGTAGCAATTGTCCGCGGCATGTCTACGATCCTTGCAATACTAGCACTCGGGAACGCTTTCAAATCGTGGACCGTCTTCTGAAGGGTTGAGAGATTTATAACGAGTAGGGCAATCAGGGGCCATGTGGCTTGAGGTCTTGCACAATTAACAGGATACTGTAGGGCACCGTTGTCCTAAATGGCATTTGTCCGCGCTGTGCCCGGCACCTTTGCACATCTGGCAGGTCAATACCTCCCATTCGTCCTGTTTCTTTTTGCATTCGTCGACGCTATGGCCCTGGTTTTTGCATAATTGGCAAGTGAGCATTGAGAAACGGCAATTTTCCGACGTGTGGTTATCCTTTTTGCAGATATTACAGATTTTAGCTGATATGAGGGGAGGGAAATTTTCTAATTTGTTCGAGACTGATTGTAATTGTTGATTGACTGGTTGTAAAATAATAATAATAATATATATATATATATATATATATATATATATATATATATATATATATATATATCCCTCTTTCTTGCCTACGCCTAGCGTAATAGCACGGGGGGATTAAAAAGGGGGCGTGCTGGTGGAAGGGGGAAATTCAAGGGATTCCGTGGATGATCCAATTATTGAAATAATGGTTGTGACACTTGTGTTCGATTGACTCGTAACTTATTAGAATCAACCGTACAGGTTAATTCTATTATTTTTTGGATACAAATCGGAAACAAAATATAAAAGTATGTTCGCTTACATTGGTGCGCCTCGGTGTTGGCCCAGTCGCTTGGGTGTAGGGTAACGGTCGTAAAACTAAGAGCCCTGCGCCGGAGGGCCAGAAGCGCTCGCAGATGGTGTGTGTGAGTGCGACGGATACAGATATTCGATGACACAGATTCTAATATTTGCGCTCCCTTGCTGGACGCAAGTTCTTTCCTCGCGAGCATAAACCTTTTCAGATGTATCCGAGGGAGAGAAGGAACCAAGCTTTCAAGATATACGAAGCTGGTTAGAGTGAGAAGGTGTTGTTTCTCGCTCTCTCTCTTGTTTGTCCTCGCCTATAGCATGAATTCGTCTCTCCACAGCGAGCAACGATTCTTAGTCGCCAAGGTTCGATCTCTGGTTTCCTTTCGCTGAAGATTTATGCGTTTGAATAAACAGTTCGTACAATCCGCTCGCTGTAATTTAGTTCGTGTTTGTAGCTCGTAGTAGATTCTAGCGTTATCTTCGAGTCTGTTGTCGACATATGGGCTCTTCGGTGTTGAGTCGGCCGCTCCACGGCCCGCGAGGAGGACGCAGATAACCGCAGTCAGCATTTTGCTGTTGATACGCACATAGTTGCAACCTAACTAAATGTAATCTAACTTGACTTTATCAACGTGTTTCGCGAATTGTTCGCCAGTTTTCGTCTCGAGAACGACATTATTTCTATCGGTAATTGATATTATCTTATAGGGACCGTGATATTGAGCATCAAATTTTCCTTTCTGAGGTTCTTTTAAAACGTATGCTTGATCCCCGATCTTCCCTTCAAAAGTGCGGCATTTTCGGTCGTAGTAATGCTTGGAGCATTCTTTAGCTCGATTCAGGGATTCCCCGGCCATCTCTCGGATTTCATTTTGTCGCTTTATGAGCTCAACGAGGAACGAACCACTTGTGGCCAGCCGATTTTCGGTTGGGAATTCACTCGGCTGTCGGGCTGGTTTTCCGAACACGATCTCGTGCGGAGTGAAATTCGTTGCCTCGTGTACACTGGTATTGTAGAAAAATTCGGCAAAGGGTAACAAACGGTCCTAGTCATCGTATTTATCCGCATCGTGCTTGATGTACTCGGTTAGAGCGATATTACTTCGCTCCAACACACCATTAGTCTGCGGACGGTAAGCAGATGTAGTTGGATGGTTGTTGTATTAACCTTGTGGATTTTGGAGATTTCCCGCGATAACCCATTCGTGAATGCGGTTTCACGATCGGTTAGGATCGCCCGTGGGGCTCCGAATTGGTTGTACAGCCGATGCACTATTGCCTCTGCAAAGGTGGTGGCCTTTAAATCGGGAATCGGTTTAGAAAGGCAGTACTTTGATAAGTTATCCTGCATCGTCAGTATATGCCTTTTCCCATGGGGCGACATAGTCAACGGACCGACGGTATCGAGGGATACCTTATCAAATGTGTCTGCCGGGGTGTCCGTTAAGAGCATCGGTTCGCGACTCTTTGCTCGAACGAGTTTCTGCTCCTGACAGCTTTTGCACCGACGAATACAATTCTGTACGTCGTTTTAGAGGGTTGGCCAGTAAAACCATTTTCGGACTTGCCTATAGGGCTTGCCTATGGCCACCGATAAGGCTCGAGTGCATTTCTTTAATTCTCGTCTCCCTCGAATCTGGGGGAGGGACCTGGGTCCTCCCATAGCAGAGTGCGACACTTATCCCCATATTCTCGAAAAGAGAATGGATAAGTGGTAGGAGCTTGTCGGGGGCAAGTTTGTCCGTGAAATCGCCATGACGGGATGTGCGGAATGATTTCACATTCAATCGCCTCATTTCCCGTTCAAGAGTCTTCAGACCGTCCCGAATTTTATCGAGACTTGTGTCGTCATAATACCGGGCTTCGATTACGGCACTAAAAATTCGGTGTTGTCCATACTGCTGTTACGTCCCAGCCTTCACTTTTCTCTCTCTCTTTTTGAAACCACAATGGTAAATACGCACGATAGCAGCACCCTCACTCATCGATCAAAAACCTATATTTTTTTAACGCTAAGCGAGCGATAGCCGAAACGTACCACAAGACCAAAAGCGAAACCGTCGCACGTAGGTCCCCACGCATAAACATAGCCAACGGCAGACAAATTTACGAGAGGAGCGTACTCGCAGCATCGGAAGAGAAACCCTACGCGTAGAGCACTCGAACAAAATGCAGGGACCGAACTACGCCACAATCCTACCTTGTCCTAAGACCCAAACAAACCCACGAGGAAAACTCGCTTGCCTCAGAACACGTCACCCGGTCATATCGCAAGACCCACGAAACTTCGGTCGCTGAACCCGATCCTCGGACAAAGAACAATGGCCGCATTCACCATAGCGATGACCTAATAAGTAGATGAACAAAACTATTCCCACGCTTGACGCCGACCTATCACGTAAGTCAGCGTACATTCTCACGATTAATTAACCAATCACTAAGAAGCTCTGATCCGAAAATGCATTCCCCCAAAAAAGCTCCTTCCCCTACAACCAGACTATCCTAATTTTCATATCACGAAGGAGCAGATACTCTGTATTCGAACTCCGAACTGAATAGTCGACTTACAAGGCTAAACCCTTTCGCTCTGCGTTTCCGTGAAATCATTGTACGCGTAACTATCTTTGTACCACAATTATAAGTTTGTAAGAGTTAAACGTAATAAACGTGAACTACGTGAATTAAGACAAAATCTACGCGTCTGAACATTTATTTGATCAACGATCAATCCATCGGGCGGATCCAACTCTCTTACCAGAATCACGCACCTCAAATTCGTCTCAATCCAAATTGTTATTAAACTGTGTTCGGAACTCACGCGGAAGCCAAACAAAGACTCACTGCGCAATCTAATTCAATTCGAACTTTCGCGCTCTAAATCGGCAACCTCGCGAGTCCCACCTAAATCTCCCTCCGGGACGTAACAGTTTAGTATACAATAAAACTGGGGGCAGCGGAAAAAAGAAAAAAACTTCAAATAAAATACCCATCAGTAACAAAACTGGTGGCAGCGGAAAAAAGAAACGAACAAGTGCTCCACACCAACGTCGCACCGGGATCAACACAAGGGACGCAGAGCCATAAATTAACTAAGGACGCAAGGCCGAAGAGCAGACCCGAGCCAGCGACGCACACCCGGACTGCAGGTCAAAACACCAGCCGCACCTCACGATAAGTCAAGTAGCCTAACGCCACTTGGCTGCAACCAAACATCATTGGCACGAGCGAGCTACAAGATCATCACTGAGTAAGTCATAAACTCATAATATCTACACCAATCCAAATGGAGACTTCGGAAGCCCATCACCCAGCTCAACAGAGTCAAATCTACACATCACAGACAACGATTCCACCATCAAATGCGCATAACTATTATCAAGCGTCTTTTGAAAATAATATATATCCACTACACGCTAATTATCGAGATTTCACATGATATTTACCCGAGTTCGATGGGACGCCTAAAACATGTTCGTTAAACAATTTTTTGAGCTATTGCGATAACGCGAAAGAATTCATCCCAGCGGTAGGCGAACGATTAATAGTCACACTCTTAAAGAGCAAATGCAAAGGAATCGCTTGCGATAGTCTCGAAAACTTTACAATAACAACAAGCGATGAGTTCACAGACCTCCTAAAACGGAAATTCATCCCTTCCAAACCCCCTCTCACCTGGATCACGGAAATGAGCACATTTTCCCAAAAAGATAGAGAAACGGTACTCAGCTTCTACAGTAGACTAAACACTCACTTGAAACGAACAAACCAAGCCATCGAGAATTCAAACTTACGTTCCATCGAAGGAGCGAAAATTTTCGCGGCAGACATAGCGACTGATCAATTTCGAAGAGGCCTTAACGCCGCATATCGCCCCCATATAGCATGCAAACGGTACCCAAATCTCGAAAGCATTTTCAAACAAGCAACGGATATCGAAAAAATGTTAGGACCAATCGACCCAGAAAATACACAATCGACTTGCCTACCAATTCAACCTTTCAACAAATCAAATAGTCAAAACGAAAACAAACCCGGAAGCTCAACCTTTTGTGCAAACCCGAGCAAATTCTGCAATTATTGCAAAAAGACAAACCACACAACAAATGATTGCTACTTTCTGGCAAAAGATAACTCACCAAAAGATGCTACAAACAGAAGTAACATATCATGCAACTATTGTAAAAAACCGGGCCACTTCATAAATCAATGCCGTAAACGAGCATATAATAATGGGAGAAAAGACGAGGCTCAAGCCGGAAAACAGCCGGGAAACGAGTCAATGACCCCTCGACTAGTATCCATTGCCTTTATGGTATGCTTTGCCATTAGTATAAAAATACCAATGGCAAAGCATACCTGTACGCTATCAATACCTTGAACGAGGACGTCAGAGTAGAGGTTCCCGTAATTTCACTCTATCCTTTCGATATGAGTACAGACGAGAACGATCAAGAGGATGACCACACCGCGAATACACAGACCCTAGAGCACAAAAACCCTCGGACGCGAGAAAACCGTGCCAACGGAGTAATGAGTCTTTTGCGGCTTAATCACCTCAATGACGAAGAGCGTAATGCGGTATCTACACTCGTAGAAGAACACGTAGACCTCTTTCATCTACCTGGTGAACCCCTCCGATCAACAAACGAATGCAAACATCGAATTCCCACTGTAGACGATCGACCGCTCAATACAAGACAGTACAGACATCCGCCATTCCAAAGACCGGAAATAGAAAAACAAATTAATGATCTGCTACAATTAAATATCATTGAACCCTCGAAGTCACCGTATAATTCACCAGTTTGGATAGTTCCGAAAAAAAGCAGACTCAAAAAGCAATAAACGATGGAGACTCGTAATCGATTTCAGAAAATTAAACGATGTCACAATAGGAGATGCTTACCCTCTGCCGTTAATAACAGACATCCTTGACCAACTCGGCGGTGCGAAGTACTTCTCCATTTTTGACCTAGCATCTGGCTTTCATCAGATAGAAATGGATTCGAAAGACAAACACAAAATAGCCTTTACGACCCCTCACGGTCATTACGAATTCAATAGAATGCCATTCGGATTAAAAAATGCACCAGCCACATTCCAAAGATTGATGGACCTTGTTCTAAAAGGGTTACAGGGTAACGATTTATTCGTATATCTAGACGACATAGTAATCTACGCACGATCAATCGAGGAACACGACAGCAAATTTAGAAAACTTGCGGAAAGATTACGTAACGCAAATCTAACTCTCCAAACGGATAAATGCGAATTCTTAAGAACCGAAGTAAGATATCTGGGACATCAAATCTTTGCAGATGGATTAAAACCCGATCCAAAAAACATCGAAGCCGTGAGAGAATTCAAAATACCGAAAACTTCAAAGAACGTAAAAGAATTTCTAGGTCTAGCTGGATACTATCGCCGCTTCATAAAAAATTTCGCAGCAATTGCAAAACCCCTTTCGGATTTCACTAGCAAAAATGTTAAATTTCATTGGACATCTCAACATCAATTAGCATTCGAAACATTGCGAGACAAGCTATGCTCAACACCGATTCTCCAATACCCAAATTTCTCGGAACCTTTCATCGTAACAACAGACGCATCCAACTACGCCGTTGGCGCAATCCTTTCGCAAGGAAAAGTCGGAGAAGACCCCATGGTCGCAGCCGCTTCAAGAGTCCTTAATGAGGCCGAAAGAAATTATTCCACTTTGGAAAAAGAAATGGTCGCTGTGGTGTTTGCCTTAAAAACCTTCTGACCCTATCTTTATGGCAGGCCATTCACCCTACTAACCGACCACCGGCCACTCGTCTGGGTAAATTCTATGAACGACCCGACGCCACGCGTACTGAGATGGAGAGAAAAATTAAAAGAGTTCGATTTCAAAATCCAGTACAAGCCAGGAAGAATTAATACAAACGCCGACGCACTTTCTCGAAATCCAATAACTCTCCCTATCAAATTCAAATGGCGTACTAACGACACTCCATACGGAGGAAAAACTCTACATCCAAATCCAGGCGTCGCGAGACCATATTCGTCATCGGATCCAAGCGCCAATAATAAGAAACTCAAAAAATCAAAAACTACTTTGGAGGATGACATCACGAATGCTTCCCTACTAAATCATTCAATATCTATTCCTCGAGCAACCGACTTCACAGATACGGCAATTCCGAGAGAAACGTACGTGAGTCCCGTTGCAGAGCGATCAAACGAAATTCAAATTCAAACTATCTCGATTCTTCAAGCAAGCAACCTTACAGATACGGCAATTCCGAAAGAAACGTATGTAAGCCCGCTTGCCAAAGGATCAAATCTAACTCAAGGTGACCGGCCTGATCAACCGATCATCAAATACCCCAACAAAAAGAGGCCACGTAATAAATCAAATTCTTCAGAGCATCAAGAATCAAATTCCTCAGAGCATCAAAAATCAAATCCTCCAAAACACCAAAAAACAAACTCTTCAGAGCATCGAAGACCAAGTTCTTCAAAGCAACAATCATCAAATTCCTCAGAGCATCAAAACTCGAATTCCTCGGAAAACCAGGAATCGTATTCACCAGAATATCTAAGGAAAAAACTCAAAGTACTAGTTAAACGAAGAAGCCACACACGTCGGCATCTCCCCTTCGGGAACCCTTCAAAATCCGAATCTACATCGTCTTCGGGAGACGAGGAAGACATTACCCACATGGCGCGGAGTAACTTCGCCACGCTCGGAACATCTTCATCTTCAGAGCAAGAATCGAGCGACAATAGCCTAAGCAATATTGCCATACATTTCCAAATCGCGCTCACGAAACACTTGGGCTCACTCCATCACCCACTGGACGTACCAAAAGGAAATTCCACCTAACCGTCCAGATAGTCATGAAAACACGAGTGAAGAAGCTCTTAGAGAGAATGAATTGTTCCTTCTTAACGAAAAGAAAAGTCTCACGGACAATCACACCATTGAACCTATGGACGTAGGCTTTTCAAACGAAGATAGAAAATCAACAGATGAAAGTCATAAAAATCAAGTCACGGGACCCCAAACTACCAACATAGAACAGCGCACGGACGATGTAACAGCCATCGCCAAAAAAGGGGAACCAGTCCTTTTAGCCACTCGTAAATCCTCCAGACCACGAAAACCCAAAAAATGTTTTTGCTGCCCTGATGCAAGCAATCACGCACACACTACTGCCCCACGTGCACAAGTTGCGAAGAGTAAAAAAAGGCCACCCAAGAGTACTTCACAAGCAAAAATAATCAGGAATTCTCCGGGCCAAGAACCACCTCCACCCACCCTTCCAAACGTTGCAAACGCCAACAGCTCCGAAAACGAATCTTTTCAGCAACAAGAAAATGCTCCCTCCCCGACACCATTCAATAATTCCCCGCCTACGATAGAAAACGGAAACGACAATAGCAGAACAAATACCACTGAAGAGGAGCCAATAAACAACAACGAGCAACAAACGGAATTCATTAACGTCATCGAAACAAGAGACAACACCGAAATGACAAAAAACAATTACATTTGTTTCATTTCTGCCGATGGTACAGTCTCGAACGATATCGGCAAACGATTAATCGAGATGGGCTTGCTAAAAAACCTATCCCCAACTAACACCTTCGAAATCGGACAAGTCCTCATATCGGGAACATCAAAGAAACGAGTGTTTGCCCTCATAACACAGTAAAACTCCACATCATCTTTAACGAAAGAAAATCTTACCAAATCCCTCCGAAATCTGAAAACAACGATGGTAGAATTGAACGTCTAATCAGCAGCATTTTCTCAGAAGCGCAGTAACCTTAACGACTCAGCATGGGCAAAAATAAAAAGCATCATTCGAGAAATTTTCGCGGATACCGAAATCCAAATAAAAATCTGCCGCGACGAAATTACTGTCGCACCAGAGCAAGACAGGCTCGACATCATAAAAGAATGCCACGAATCTCCAATAGCAGGTCATAAGGGCATAACTAAAACATACAACAGAATTCGACAACAATATTTTTGGGACAATCTAAAAAAACAAGTAGAAGATTACATTCGTCAATGCGCCAGTTGCCAGAGGAAAAAGTTGGTGAGAATTAAAACCAAACAACCCATGGTAATTACAGATACTCCGATCAGCGTATTCGACAAAATTGCAATGGATATAGTCGGACCGATAACCTCAGAATCTGAACTTGGTCACCGCTTCATATTAACAATTCTGGACAACCTCTCGAAATTTTCATTTGCAATTCCGCCAAAAAGCGCGACCGCGCACGTAATCGCTTACGCACTAGTCACGGAATTCATATGCTTATTCGGATGTCCTAAAGTAATATTGACAGACCAAGGTGCAGCTTTCATCGGCCGTGTAATGAAACAATTAACGAGGATCCTAAAAATCAAGCAAATTAAAATGACAGCATTCCATCCACAATCGAACGGATCGCTCGAACGAAGTCATCAAGTGCTCACGGATTACCTGAAACATTACACAAATAAAAAAGATTGGCATAAGTGGTTACGGCTTGCAACTTTCGCATACAACACAAGCGTACACGAAGGCACGAAATACACACCATTCAAGGTAGTCCTAGGTGAGGTAGCACGACTACCCTCACAATTTCCATATCTCGACGAAATCTTAACGTACGACGAGCACGTGACCTCGCGCATCATTTACAAGAAGTTCGACAATTAGCTCGCAACAACCTCGAAAATGCCAAACAAAAATCCAAAACTCACTACGATAAGAAAATCAACCCTGTAAAATTCCAAATCGGAGATCAAATCTACCTGATTAAAAATCAGCGAATAGGAAAATTTGACGACAACTACTTAGGTCCTTACGAGATAACACAAATTTTCCCAGACCAAAACGACATCGAAATCGCGTTACCAAACAATAAACGAAAAATTATCCATTGTGATCGGGCTAAACTAGCACACTAATGAATCAATCTCACAAACCCGAAGCTCGATGTACTCAGACCTGCACGACTACTTCCACATTATCTAAGCTCATCTATCGCGCCCCACCGAACTCGACTTCCACAAACTAGGTTAAAACGTGCGACTATTACTTAAAAGATAATTTAGCAAATAAGATAAAAATCATACGGCTATCAATTGAAGATATACGTTAACAATGCGTAGAATAAAATCAAAATATATTCTTACTTTTTGTTCTTCGTTTACCCTGGTGGATGTACACCAGATAGAATCTAAGAATAAAATTATTCAAAGCGAAATGTAACTTCTCGCAAACATTATGGTACTGCATTATGATACTGTATCAAATAACAAAACAATACCTATCTCCCAATATACTCAAGCTACATTGTAAATCGATCAATGACGATGCCAGCTCAAAAATCGTGCGACCATACCTTTCGATTACAATTATAATTGAATCTAATTGAGCGAGACGCTCAATCTTGAAGGAGGGAGGTGTCACGTCCCAGCCTTCACTTTTCCCTCTCTCTTTTTGAAACCACGATGGTAAATACGCACGATAGCAGCAACCTCACTCATCGATCAAAAACCTATATTTTTTAACGCTAAGCGAGCTATAGCCGAAACGTATCACAAGACCAAAAGCGAAACCGTCGCACGTAGGTCCCCACGCATAAACATAGCCAACGACAGACAAATTTACGAGAGGAGCGTACTCGCAGCATCGGAAGAGAAACCCTACGCCTAGAGCACTCGAACAAAATGCAGGGACCGAACTACGCCACAATCCTACCTTGTCCTAAGACCCAAACAATCCCATGAGGAAAACTCGCTTGCCTCAGAACACGTCACTCGGTCATATCGCAAGACCCACGAAACTTCGGTCGCTGAACCCGATCCTCGGACAAAGAACAATGGCCGCATTCACCATAGCGATGACCTAATAAGTAGATGAACAACACTATTCCCACGCCTGACGCCGACCTATCACGTAAGTCAGCGTACATTCTCACGATTGATTAACCAATCACTAAGAAGCTCTGATCCGAAAATGCATTCCCCCAAAAAAGCTCCTTCCCCTACAACCAGACTTTCCTAATTTTCATATCACGAAGGAGCAGATACTCTGTATTCGAACTCCGAACTGAACAGTCGACTTACAAGGCTAAACCCTTTCGCTCTGCGTTTCCGTGAAATCATTGTACGCGTAACTATCTTTGTACCACAATTATAAGTTTGTAAGAGTTAAACGTAATAAACGTGAACTACGTGAATTAAGACAAAATCTACGCGTCTGAACATTTATTTGATCAACGATCAATCCATCGGGCGGATCCAACTCTCTTACAAGAATCACGCACCCCAAATTCGTCTCAATCCAAATTGTTTTTAAACTGTGTTCGGAACTCACGCGGAAGCCAAACAAAGACTCACTGCGCAATCTAATTCAATTCGAACTTTCGCGCTCTAAATAGGCAACCTCGCGACTCCCACCTAAATCTCCCTCCGGGACGTAACACTGCGTCACCGCAACTTGTATAACCGCCAAATTTTTCTCCCGTATGGATTCCGAGTCGAGCAATCCCAGATCCAATAATAATTCACCTATCGGGGTAGTGAACTCGCCGTCAGCAAAGATGAAGTGTACATAATTATCCCTCCGGTATGTGATGTTTTCACGGTCCCCAACATTTTCCGAGTTTGTTTTACTGGGATTGGTATTCAATTGCGAATTTGGTACGTCGGATTCACCCGACGCAGCATCATAATAGGGTTCGGCTAACTCTTTGCGAGGCAACAGCTGACCACGTGGAGATAGGGCCTTCGCTAGCGAGCGACTTTGTTTTGGAGGCATGGTTGTATACCTCTCCTTGTCCCACTCGGGTGACAGCCTCGTAATCGCCTCGTGACTAGTCGGATGAATTTCGACCCGAGGCCTCAATAACGGTACGTCATCACGTTGTGCGCCTGGATGAGAGAGATGGGATAAGGCGCTCGAGCGGCGTTTGCTGCCCGACCCTTCCGAAAGTGTCGAGACTGCAATCGACGCTCCGTGCTCTTCGCTCTCGTCGTCTGCTTGGCTGTCTCGCTCGCTCCCGCGGGAATAACGGGGCCCTACAAAGCTAACACTTCGCAAGAGTTCCTCTTCTGTGATCTGTTGCCGCCGCTCAGACAATTTTTTTAGGCGGTTGCGAAGTACATGATCGTCTCTATCTATGATGGGGTCCAAGTCATTAAGTACCTCACGGGTTGTTTCATCAACCTGCTCGCCATCCGAAAGGTGTCTGGGCAAGGATATATCAACAACATCAGTGCATTGTTCCTGATTCTCGCAAAATTTCTTTTCGAGTTGTTTCAACGACTCGTCGAACTTTCTGAAGGTGCGTTGTAATTCTTCGCGAGTTGATTGATTTATATCGCGGACGATCTCCTCCACTGGTGTGCTGTCCTCCGTATCACTAGGAGGGCGATCGACGGAAACAATCGCGTCTTTATGACCTACAGATCTTGTAATGAGTCCGGCGTCTACGGGTACTGGAGGTGGGCAATGTGTCTGATCGGCCAGCTGTGCAGGCCGTTTAAGAATTCTTCGTTTCGAAGGAAGGAGAGAGGCAGGGAGCATGCTGCGGTTGAGCCGCTGTATCGACCGCCGTTCCTCTCCCGAACTCGTCCCGGAAGACTCTACATAGTTCGGCCCCGCTCTATGTACAGCTAACCCGCGTTCGTTGACGCGCACGCAAGGCTACGGGGCTCCGAACAGTAGGTTCGGGGTGTCTCGAATTTCTTTGCCCTGCGCGAGGTTCATTTGACGCGGAGTACAACCGTGGTCTCCTGTTATCTATAGGGAGCACCATAGGTGGGCGATCTGCTTCCTTCGACTCGCTAGATTCCGATGATAGTGAATTTATAGGGTTACGGAAAAGAGCGTCTGCATTAATATTTCGCTTTCCGGGTTTGTAAATAAACTCGTAGTCATAATTTTGGAGGCTCAGTCTCCACCCTACTAATCGTTTGCCTGGATCGCCCATAGAGCCAATCCATTTAAGTGGCTCGTGGTCGAAGACAAGTCTGAATTTTCGATCATATAAATACGGCTGATAATGCTCCAAAGCTTTCATTATAGCGGGAGACTCTTTTTCTGTCGTGCCATAGTTTACCTCAGCGGGTAGGAGTATGCGAAAGAAATAGGCTATTGGGAAGTCAAAGCCATCGTGCTCTTGACTTAACCCTGCCCCGACCGCATAGTCCGACGTGTCCGTGGTAAGCTTCAATGGTTCATTAAAATCAGGGAATTTAAGTATGGGTTCCATGCACAGGGCCATACGTAGATCTCTGAAACCCCGCCGCTGTGCAATTCCCCACTCGAACTAGCCACCCTTTTTTAAGAGGTCGGACCGTGGCTTTGCGCGACCGGAGAAATTCTCGATGAATCTCCGGTAATATCCCACGAGTCCAAGGAACTGCCGGATATTTTTCGCTGTTTTCCTGTTTTGCAGGCGCATGCCTTAAACCCTCAGGCATGCGAACGTACTCGTAATAACCGTTTGGTGTCGAGAACGCGGTCTTCGCTCTATCTCGTGGATCCATAGGGATTTGTTGGAAACCACTCGCCAGGTAGAAAGTTGAGAAGTACTGAGCCTCACCCAACTGGTCTAATATATCGAATATATTGGGCAGTGGATGGGCGTCAGAAATTGTTTTCTCATTCAATTTCCGGAAATCTATCACCATACGCACCCTCGGCCGCCCTTGGGAGTCGGGTTTCTTGGGTACAATCCACACTGGGGAATTATACGGGGATTGCGATGGTGCGATTACTCCATTCTCGAGTTTCTTGCCGATTTCAGTTTTGACTTCGTCTCGATGCATGGACGGGAATCTGTATTGGCGAGTGTTCACCGGCAAGTCGTTTTCTGTGGGTATTCGATGTTTGATAAGGTTCGTACAAGGTAAACTATCGCTGGGTAACTTAAATGGGTTGGGGTTTTCTTCCACGATTCTACGGTCGTGAGCACGCTCGAGGTTATTCAACCCATCCAAGCGCAACGCTTCCATCACCACTTTCACTCGATCTTGGGGCGGCGATGCTTCATCGTCTGACGAATCGCTGTCCCCGCTGGTATGGCATGGTAAAATTCAAAGGGCAATATTTCTTGTGGCGTAACTTCGATGTCTACGTCGCGAGTTAGCGTATTTATGGCGAGGACATGACATATGCCATTCTTTTGCGATACGGGAGCGTTACCTATGTAAAACCCAGGTTCAGTTTTTATTTGCGGCAAATAACCTTCCAGAAGATTCGGATTTGTGACCGCAACAGGCAAGGGTTTCCGCGTCCGAGCTTTGATGGTAAAAATTTTCTTCCTAAGCGTGGTAGGCTTTCTGTCTGCGTTAGTTCGCGGCGAATCATTTGTCAAGAACGGTCGCGGGCGAATAGGATCGCTCATCATTACGAGAGCATTATGATGGAATGACACTTCGGCCTTTTCACGGCGCATAAACGGTCTACCGAGTAGCCCGTTGCTTTCCGTCACGAATTCCTTGACAACGTGAAAAGTGTGGGGTTGATGATTTATTGTTGATGTTACTGTGCCCAGCGACCACTCCTTTTCATTTGTCGGACCAATGTACTCCCGCGACTTGGCCGGGTCATATGTGACACCATCACGGAGGGCACGAAGTTTGATGAACTTTAAACTTGACCCGGTATCGCAGTAAAATTTTTGAACTCCGTCAACGAGCTCTGGCGCGAATAGTGCTATTACGGGTGACTCTGTTTCGTCATCGGGTTCCGACGGGGCATCTATCGCTTCACTTTAGGCACCTAGTTGGGGATTTTTCCCTACTGCTGCTTCTCTTGGAATTTCACAGTCTGTTCCTCGGTCACTGGGAGACTCTGGCTCGCCGTGCCCGAACGACGAGCCCCCTTCTTGTTTAATTGCTCCGAGCTCTGCGGACTTAGGCCACGTCAGCCGCCGACGGGCGGGGGTGTTGACCGCTTATCGCGAGAATATCTTCGAGTGGCGGACCAAGGGCAACACCTGCACCCACCTATATAGACGCAGCAATACCTGTGGTTGCAGCCACCCCTTTTTCGATATTGTATAGCGGTCTGCTCATTCCAAGGACAACACCCACAACCCGAGCCACGTAGGCAACAATAACACAACTCACAACCACCTCGATCATCGGGCGACCTCGATCGAGTGAGTCTAACGGGCGAATCGTCACGGTGTTTTAATATCCCCGAAATCCTAAAATTTTCCAACTGATTGGGACTACGGAAGCTCGGCGAAGGCTCTTTTCGCGGTCTCTCCCGTCCGGGTTCGAGATGTGTAGCGGGGGAGGATGAACGCGATCTCTACCCCTTGATTCTGTTTTGGCGATCAATGCAAGAGCGTCTTCGACCGCAACGCACGAACGTTCTCAAGTCGATGGGTCTATCGACCAGGCTAACGAATCTAAGGATAAATCCTCCACTATCTCAAGCGCTTCCCGACGGGATTTTGGTTTCGCGATATAGAGTAGTTCATTTAGTCGCGACGGTAACGCTTGGCGGAAAGATTCGAGGGCCAGGGTCGCTATCGGGTCAACATTCATTTCGGAGGCCTCGGTTCCCAATTCTTCCTTCCAGGCGGTCCGAGCAAGGCTCATTAACCTGAGAATTCGGAGATACAGGTTTTCATCTTGTTTTAGTCTCAAGCCGTAGAGTCTACCCAAGCAAAAGTTGAAGTTTCGTCGGTGGGTTAACCCGTCGCGTAAGGCAGACGTTAAATCTGTAACCGTTCGGATTCTCTAACCTCGCATGCAAGCGCGCGCCTCGCCCCGTAGCCTGCTCAATACCCCCGTTACGAATTCGGCTATTTGATTGGATGGTACAAACGCAGCTGCATTTTGGATATTTTGCAAATAGTCACCGAGGGGTATCGAGGTCCCGTCAAACTCGGGTATGAACACCAGTCTGTTTGTAAGGTTGATGCCACTAAGTATGACCGATAGATCGGCCGGGGTTACGGTTTCATTAAATGAACTGTCGAGTCCCGCCCCAGCCCCGGTGGTATTGTCCAGAGATCCGTTATTCATTTTGACTATTCTTATACTACGGAGGAGATATAACTCGATACTCAAATCACGGATTCGATAAGACAAAATATCATTGGTTTGGTTTTTTTTTAAATAATTACAGTTGATTTGATATTTCAAGAATATTTCTATGTATTTATTAACGACATTTCCGAAATCCCACTAGTCTCTTCGTGCGTGGTGCAGGCAGGTAATCCCACCGCTGCCACCAATTTGTTACGTTGGACGATTTTGTTTTATGTTTATTATTTATTCGGGTTCTGAAGGTTTCCGTTCAATATTGGGATTTTGCCGCACGTCCCATACGGGCCCGGCACTCTTCGCTAGTGGGACTTGGAGAAGGAGTTTTACAGACGCGATCGGAAATAAATTTATGTGTAATGAACGAAAGTGGTTGGGGGTAACAAACAAGATAGCCTTATGATTTATTGATATTACTTACAGTAGTCGCGGGCCGGGTTGCGCGGGGACAATTTACCCCGTTGCACTCTCTCTCTCTCTCTCTCTCTCTCTCTCTCTCTCTCTCTCACATACACCCTTACGCTCTAACACAGAGACAATTTCCCCGTCCTGCTCTCTCTCTCTCTCTCTCTCTCTCTCTCTACCTTTCGCTCGTACGCACACGGAGAGTGTTACCGCGTAACACGCGGTAAATAAAATAAATGAAATGATGAAAAGATTTGTATTAAATAAATAGGCTAATATAGTCTGACGCCTCTGTGCGGGTCCGCCGGGTGAAGAACCTGGACTTATTACACCGCCGCGAGTGCTGCTATTATTAGATTTTATCCGACTCCAGGAGCGAACCGTGGACCGATCGGAACTAAACGACTTCACCACCACCGAACCGAAGTAGGATTCATCGCCATCGGTTCGATGGGGGTTTTCGTCGACGTCCACGGAAAATATTCGCCTGCTCTCTGTTTCCGACGGCAAAAACTCCCAATGGATTGCCCGATCGGCGAATTTTGCGATCAGGCGATCCCTGATCAGCGATACACCCGGCCGCACTCGCGTGGCTTGCACCCGACACCCCGCAGAGGCGTCGTTACAAAAAGTATGTATATAAAAAAAACGAAAAATATTCATCCGTGCGACCGGACGTGACAACAGCAAGCAGTAAATCCACAGCCCCTTGCACCATTACCCGCAGTATAAGAAATTCTGGTTCGCGCGAGTATAACTCCGACGACACAGCAAGTGTTTCAGCGCGTATGTCCCGATGGATGTAGATTCTTACGCCCCCTCCTACTTTACCGACTCGGTCTCTGCGCAACAGATAATATCCAGGTAATTCCAGAAAATGATCTGATATCTCCGGTCTCAGCGAAGTTTTGCTCATACAGATAACGTGATAACATCACGCCTCAAAATGTCATCGAAATTCTTGCAAATGAGCACAGAGGGATTGGCAGTTCACGTGGCAGATTTCGAGTTAATTAACCTAGCTTTCTCTGTGATCCGCCTCCGTAGGATCTGGCACTCCTCACCGTTCATTGCAGTATGGCTCACACTTGCAATTGTGGCAGAGACACAATTGACACATGTAAGAGGTTCACTCTTTGATTCACAGGCTTTCGTGTCGTGGCTTCCATCACAGTGGTCACACCGCTCCTCGCGCTTGCATTCCCTAAATGTGTAGCCGAACTGTTGACATTTGTAGCATTGTAGCACTCTGATGTGGTCCTGCACAGTGCACGGATTCCAGCCCAGGGAGACCTCAGGGAGCCCAAACAGGAATTTCCGGTTCTCGTTACTGGTCTCAATAACAACCCGAGTGTATCTCCTTCCGCGTGCCGGATATACATATATCACTTTTGTGTCCTTAATATCAGGTCCAGGTAAGTTAAGCGAGAACAAATTCGCCAACACAGCATCTCGATCCATGGCTGTCGGCACATCATTCAATACAAGTCGAGAATTGAGCTTTACATCGTCGAGAACATTTAAACCCGCCTCAGCAATACTATTAAGAGCCTAGAGCCTTTGCAGATCACTATTTGTCGCTTGAATGCGAACACCATTGTTGCGGACATGAGTAACATGCGAGATTTTAAGGCCTAATGCAACTGGATTAAGTGCTTTGTATAGCGCTTGCTTTGTAGCGCCAGCTGATACGAAATTTTCAGCTTTTGAAGCAAGTGGTTCAATGATGAGACGATCATTTGCAGACTTTGGAACGGTGACAGTTGGTCCTCGTGGAAAATGAATTTGTATCCCTTTGGCGACTGATGCGTAACTGATTCCTGCATTTTCCTCCATTTTTCCTTTTTCATTACCCACACTGGCATTTACAGTGCTATGGCATTGATCAAATATGGACCTACATGCAGCTACAGTCTCTAGTCTCGCAATCACTTCTAAATAAGCAGTGGCCAATTTATGCAGCGCCTCATGATATTCCATGAGCCCTTTTTGTGCACGCCTGCGTTCTTCTACTGTCAGTTTTGCGAACAGAGCCTCGGACAGTGATAAATTCGTTTCGGACAGCGAGTGGAGCATATCTGTTACCTGCTCACGAACAAGTGGGGCTTTGCCGAGGCGTTCAAATTCAGGCGACGCACCCCCACCACGAGACGGTCCATCATCGCCCCCACCCGTCGAGTCCCGACAATCCGAATTCACACTGTCGGTGCTAGATCTACGCGAGCCTACATGACGATATATCGCGCCACTACCCTCACTTATTCGCCTGGGTTCAGTGTCCCTTTTCAAGGTGCACACACACAGGGTCTTCCGCACGTTTGTCCTCTCCTCACACAGAACCATATAGCGTCCACACTTGTAGTCCAGTATAGGGCCACAACATTCACCAAAAGAATTTCGGAAAAAATACAGACACTCGGGCAGTTATCTGCCCGTTTCACGGTCACAGAAAAAGTCACATTCGTTTCACGGTCACAGAAAAAGTCATTCTGCAACTTGTTGTGCACAAACCACTTTACTTTACGTTTGCTTAACGGTTGTTTTATTAAATTTTACTCAGCTCGCAAATTCCACGTCTACACAGCGCGACTCCCTCAGCGCGACTTGAGAGAGTCGAGAGTCGAGAGAGAAAGAGAGAGAGAGAGAGAGAGAGAGATATTTGATTTGATTTAATTTATTATTTGATTTCATGTAATTTATTTGCCTTAGCAAGCTATCGGGCAATACGTATGAGTAGTTTCCGGATTCAGTCAGCCAGCACCAGCACACATACAAGCATGGTTGCATTGATAAAGAATAATAATATCCGTAAGTAATACATAAAATAATATAAAAATAATACATAGTGGAGCAAAAAGGATATAACGCAAAGAAAATATAAAGAAAATATAACGAATACAAAAGAAAAGAGTACAGCGCGTGTATAAAGTGTGAAATATAAAAATATTAAAAATAAACATACAAAATAGATATTAGAATAGAATAAAAAACAGAGTAGAATGAATGAATGAATGAGTAAGACGGCATGTAGCGGAGATTATCAGATGTGAATATAAAATAAAATAAAATAAAATAAGGCATTGAGAGAATACAATCCTAGTTATACCGCAATATAAAGAATAAAGTATAAAGTAATGAACGGAATATAATCAGTATACTGGCGTATAACGCAGATAACAGAATATAAAAAATAAGATAAGATAATAGAATACAAAATCATAATCAAAATCAAGCGAGCTATAACGCAGGCAGTACAATGAACGCAAAATACAACAAAACATAATAGAAAATATAATGAACGCAAAATAAAACAATATATAATAAAGTAACTAAGATATACTAAAATAAAGTAAAATAACAAAATAACAAGGCATTCCAATAAAGAGCAGGAACCAAATATGGAGAAGAAATTAATGTGAACAAACTAAAAAGAGGACATGCAGTTATACAATACTGCATGTGCTCTGACATGCCACCGGCGGAAAAAGTCAGGCTAGATTGTTAACGTCATCCATATTTGAAATTGTAACCAGTGCAGCCAGATCGCGCGCAAAAGTTACCCTCTCTCTAGTCTCTTACGCGCCCATCATACAATCATCGTAGCGCGTGTGCGTGAGCGAGCGACGCTCGGACATCTTCGGAAAGAACCGAGCGCGGTCGACTTTTCCCGACCGCACCTTCGGCAGCTACACCAATACATGGACGCTGAGCACGTTCATATGCGGCCAAGCCGAAACGAAGGCTTCGAGGGAAAAAGCAATCTGAACACGACTTGCGCGTGACGTCACACGACGGCACGCGCGAGGCTTTTAGATGATTTCAATGCTTATTTTGCTCTTGATTCTCTGCGTTATTAATGTACACAAAAAAATGGAGCGCACTCTGATCGCTTATTTTTTTAGTTTATACGTTAATTTAAATATAATAATAAATCTAAATTACAACTTATTTATCTTCTAAAAAATTGTTTACGCTTCACTCACACCCGTCCTTAGGCCAAATAAATTATAATTCATAAAAGTAAGCGGAAATATATTTATATTCGTATTATTATATTAATTCTCATACTTTCATCAAGCGATAAAGCATTATCCCCAAAAACAAGCCAATCATCCATCCGGCCGCGAATCGTAAGTACAGTAGAACCTCGATTATCCGAACCTCGATCATCCGAACTCTCAATTATCCGAACGATGACTTAGTTTATCCGAACGTTGGCGCGGAAGATGCATTGTTGCTCGCTGCCACCGCCGTGAGCAACAATGAGCAACCCAACGCAACTTTTCCTTCTCAAACCACTGCGAGACTTGGCCGCTCAAAAACGCGTTACAGCCGTTCATCAATTAAAAATGGACGAATTTATAAAAAAAAAATATTTAAAAAAGCATTCGACTTTTTCAGGTGTTTAAAATACACATATATATTTTCATATATACATTTTCAACGTTAATATGTATGCCAAATGTTAATATATATGTCTCGTCCCAAAAAACCCACGTTTCGATTATCCGAACTTTTGATAATCCGAACTAGTCTCGGTCCCAATTGGTTCGGATAATCGAGGTTCTACTGTACCAGAAAGTTCACATATACTACAAGCGATGAGATGGTCCCGTTGGTAGCGTTCCTGGCTTCGGTTCGCAGGGGCGCGGGATCGTTCCCCGCGCTCAGTATTTATTTTTTTCAAAATTTATTATTACTATTAAGTCTTTTTTAATTAGTTATCTTTATTAGTTATCATTATTATTTTAATTAGTTATCTTTAAGTGTCGAATAATTTATCGCGCACTGTTACCGCTTATTTCATTAGTTTGTACGTTAATTTAAATATAATAATAAATCTAAATTACAACTTATTGATCTTCTAAAAAATTGTTTACGCTTTACTCACACCCGTCCCTATGCCCAATAAATTGTAATTCATAAAAGTAAGCGGATATATATTTATATTCGTATTATTATATTCATTCTCATGCTTTCATCAAGCGATAAAGCATTATCGCCGAAAACAAGTCAATCATCTATCCGGCCACGAATCGTAAGTGCCAGAAAGTGCATTTTTAACACAAGCGATAAGATGGTCCCGGGATGGGCGCGGGATCGTTCCCCGCTCTCAGTACATTTCTGTTTTTTGATTTTTTTGATTTTTTTTGTATGGGGCGAATTGTTTATTCGTGTAATCATACAATGTATCCAAATGTAAAAAAATCTGAACCTGCCACATGTTTTCCCACAAACGTCGCTCGCTCGTTTTTTTTTATATATCAATTTCAACGCCTCATAAGGGAAAGTATGCCGTTTCGCTGTAATTCGACTGGATTGTTTCGACAGTCTCGTATTTCGTATTGTCTTCGTGCCGATCGGAATAATTAAAAAATTTAAACGTAAGTAATTTGTGATTCGTGATTTTCGTGATACGCGTTTCGGAATTTTTGTGAACCGCGATCCGGGATTTTTGTTGCAACGCGATTCGTGATTTTCGTGATAGGCGATTCGGGATTTTTGTGAAACGCAATATTTTTTACTCTGTGCCTCGTAACATTGATGTTTTTTAAATTATTTTTTTTTCTTATTTATTCGACATCTGGGTTGTGTTTTTTCAACTCTTGATTTTTTTCTTCATGGATGAGCCCGCGGTTAAAAGCCGAAACCGGCTAAAACGAAACATTTTCAAAATCAATGGTACGATCAGCATCCAGAGTGGAAAAAATGGGTTCAGGCTGTTGCATCGCAACCTGATAAATGTTATTGCCTTGCGTGCGGAACAACGCTGTCATGTGTCCACTGTGAGATAGCGAGGCATTCCAAGTCAGAAATGCATGTGAAAAGCATGAGTGTATTAGGTGTAGGATCGCTCGATTCGGGGAACACTACGCCTTCTGCGTGTGTTCCGGAAGCAACTTGTACTGAAGACAGTTTTTCAGTCCTCTGCTGCTGAATTTGACACCAATGAACGAGTATAAGTTGCTGAAATTCGTTTCGCGACTTTTTTGGTTGATCATAATATTGCGATGACGCTCGCACCAGCTATGCTCAGTCTATTTAACGCGGTCCTCTAGTTTCTCGGCTGTTTTTTTACGGCTTTTTCAATAATTTTTTAGGGACAAAGCATCGAAATAATCAATCTCATTGTTTTTGCATAATCTTTACTAACATTTAAATAAGCTTAACAAATTTTTTGAAGTCAAAATATATAATAGAATAAACGTTATAGTGGCCGACAGGAAGACATCAAGTAAAAGAGGTGCTTGACGGTGACCAAGATTGCGGCTGTTCTGCTTATCTGAAATCAAAAAACCAAACGGCATTTTAATCTTCATATTTAAGACTAGCGATTGAACTAGAGTGAATTCTAAATTACAAAAATTGACTTTTTTATACACTTTTGAAAATTACTTTCTATTTTTTACTCATTTTTTCTTAAGTTTTTCGCTCGTACAAAAAAAACTATCGAAGCAATCATAATAATCCTAGTTCAATCGCTGGCTTATAACATATTAAAGATGCTGTATAAATTTGAACAAGATCGGTGCAGTAGTTTCTGAAATATCGTGGTCACCGTTTCTAAAAATGGTGTTTCGAGAAAAACGCGTTTGAAAGTTCGCGCTCTCGGCGCGCGCTCCGTATACCTGCTCCGTTCCAGGGCCGTAACTTGTGAACCACTTCGAATGTCGAAAAATCCTTTGGCACACATTTTCTACACATGTTGTAGATGTGATTTATGAAAAGAAAAAAAAATTGATTTTTTCGACCCGAGAAACTAGAGGACCGCCTTAAACTCATCGGTCAAGAGCCTGCTGTGTTGCAGGGTATGACAGTCGGTAAACTGCTTTATCGCTTGATGAAAGTATATGAGAACGAATAGGGGTGTGCGGGTAGCAGAATTGGTCGGGTCGGGTCGGGTCGGGTCGGGTAATTAGACTATGATTCAAAAACAAAATTTCGTTTCATAGTATAGATAGCGCCACGGAAACGTACCAAAACGGACGAAATAGATTCCAGCTTTATGTTCTCTACCCTTCACCGATAGGTTGGAGTTCATAAGAATTACAAATAACTGATTGATTAATTTTAGTATTTTTGTTATGTATGTATGTATGTATGTTTTCGGCAAACTTCTTTTACGACACTCGCATTTCAGGAAATATTGAGATATTTGAATGTCGAAAAACTGAACAAAAGCAAGATTCTTCGTCGAATTTTCATTATTTCTGTCTAGTGCTAACTGGTAATTTCGGCGTTTTATTCTTCTTAATTTAATGTTTTGTATTTTTTTTTGTTTTCCAGGTGTAACTTGTTCTTCAAACGCTTATATATCTGAAACTAATCAAGATATTTTCACTTTTAACACTTCAAATGGAAGCTACATTCTTCTCGCTTCGAATAAGCGCAGGGCGTTGAATCTTGGTCTTTTTGGGTTATTTCTCCATTTAAAACCCACATTAAAAATTCAGAACTTTAAGGCGTTTGCCGGAACAAAAGATATTTATTGTAATTTTTTTGCTTTGGCACACATTTAGTTATGCCAAAACGCAACTTTTCCACGCTATTCCGATACGATCCGCCAAAAGTGATCGTTTTTCACTCTGCCCTGACAGACATATACACACACACACAGTCGCACGTACGTACACACACAGGATAGAAAAGCGAGACAAAAATATATTTTTTACAGTATTATCATTTATTCATTTTATCGCCGTCTTCGAGTTTTCGTTTTCTCCCATTATTCGGTCGATACGCCTCAATAAAAAATAAATATAAATAATATATTGAGACGTACAGGTCTGTCTCATCAACCCCACCATAATTTCAAAAATTAACGGAGTTCGAGAGAGAGAAGGGGTAAGCAAAAGACAGATCGACATAAAAACGAGGTCAAATAGGTAGGACCCACAGAAAAACGACGTACAAGCACACTAATTGGATTAAGAGGGAGGACGAACAATAGCCAAGGGCAGGGGAAGGGGAAAGTAAAGGTCTCACATCATAGCGAAAGGCGAAACAGAAGCAAAGTTAAAAAAAAAGTTAACAATAAAAGGAATTATGGGTAGCAAGTAAGGGGAGGGGAAAGAAAAGACATTAAAATATGGGTATAAAAGGACGAGAATATTAGAGGAAAGGCACTTCTTCTTTGGCTGAGAAGTCGACTAGTACATAGCACATGAGTACTGACCTTAGGGGAAGGGAAGTGTAGTGGGAAGAAAGTCGACCGAACACAAAAGGTGGAGTCATTAGAGTGAAAAAAAATACTGTCAAATTTCATAAAAACCTGACAGGTACATAGCCGCCGTGAGTACTGACCTTAAGGGAAGAAAAGCGAGGTGGGAGGAACGTTAAGGAAAGAGAAATTTGAGAAGGATTAAAAAATGAAAATAGCGAAAGGTCTAAATAAAAGGATATCGTAGGATGAGAGCAAACCATAAGTATAAGAATAAATTAGAATTGCCAACAAAAGAACGAGAGTTATTGAAAATTGAAAACAAAAATCTCATCAGGCGAAAATAAGAGGCTAGGAGGTAACAGGATGGGCGAATTTATTCTCATACATGTACTACACACACTTATACACACAAACATACACCAACATCAAGAGCGAAATCGTCAATTGTATTAGGAACACAGTAAGGACGAGGAAATAGCCCGAATTAATAAGAGCAAGAAATCCTGTAACAAAAAAGGGGTCTCCGAGACTCGGATACAAACGGCGAGTCTCGCGAGCCGTAGACCGGTACGTGGCGACATCTCCCGTTACGATCTATAAGCTCGCGTATTAATTATCGACGCGTGATAATCAATCGCGCTCCGGTAATCGATCGGGAGAGCACTCCGACAGCAACAACACAGCTAGTAGGAAAGGGGAAGCAGTAGCTTCGAAGGGCGATAGAGCACGCTTACCGCGTGGATCGCGATCAAGCGTCTCGATGTACCGCGCCACAAGCGGGAGCGCGTCGTAACTCAACGCGCCCTAGGAATCTTCCGTATAGAGAGAGAGAGAGGGACAGCGGCACAAGCGGGAGCGCGTCGTAAATCAACGTGCCCTAGGAATTCCCCGTATAGAGAGAGAGGGACAGCGCCACAAGCGGGAGCGCGTCGTAACTTAACGCGTTGTTGGAGTCACCCGTATAGAGAGAGAAGTCTGGCGCTCCCGCGAGCGGGAGCGCCAGACAACTCAATACATCCCGAGCATAGGGAGAAGCGAGACAGAGGGGGTAACCGATATCGATCGATGATAAGCGTAGATACCCAATCACACTTACCACCCGAGATACCAATATTTTACCGACCGAGAAGGACATTACGAAAAATACCAGAACATCACACTACACCATACACAGCGCCTTTTTAATATTATATAGAGCCAAAAATAATTGAATAAATTTATTTTCTTACAAAATACCAAAAAAACACCTGAGTCTCCATTAATTTCTTCCCTGTTCGAGTCCCGAACCCATAAATTTATTTGTAACGAAATTCAACTTTTACCATTTTAGCGCCCGCACAGGGACTCGAACAAAAGGAAGAAAGACTCGTCGAAAGGTGTAAAAACAAAAACAAATAAATAAAAGAATAAAACAAAATAGAATAAAATAGAACAAAATAAAATAAAATAAAATAAAATAGAACAAAATAAAATAGAATAAAATCAAAGGGATCGACGAAATATTGGGCGATTGTCAGCGATCGGGCCCAGGGAGGAATAAATGACAAATGAAGCAACATTTAATGTCAGCCAAGGCATGGTCGACCTTGAGGAGATAGGAACTGAGGAGAGCGAACTCACGAAAGCTCTCATCAAAGCTATGAATAACATCCGCAATGAACAGCGAAGAGAACGTATCACCACTCAAGCAGAAATCAAGCAGCAGGAGGACAAATGCATCGTGAGGTCGCGTCAGCTACACGAAGAAATTTAAAAAAAAAATAGGAAGTGAGGTCCATAAAATCAAAGAATGCACCGAACGAAAAATTGTCATTGCACAGAAAATCATCGAGCAGAGCCACAATCAACTGCGAAAAGACAATGACGAAAAGATTGAGGACTTTGATACCCGAATGGAAGCCATCCGGCGAACGATATCTCAGCTCCTCCATTCGTCAAAACACGTTGGGCACGTCGTCACCGAGCACGCTAAACGAATCACGGAGTGTGAGAAAAATCTCCGGGCTCAAAATTCAAATACGATGTGCAATACAACATGGGGAACGGGACTGAACGTTAGCCAAGCATACGCAGCAAAGCAAAAGCCACCGACGTACAATGGCGACGGGAGGGAACGACCAATGCGCTTTCTGCGGGACTTCAAGGAGTTCTGGCGAATCACCGGGAATACCGATCTCCATTACCTCATCAGTCAAGCGTTAAAGGACACGGCAAAATATTGGTGTAGGATAGTTGACGATAGGGTCCAAACAATCACCGACTTCGAAGAAAAATTTTGCGGACGTTACTGGAGTCAGGAAATCCACGAAAAAGTCCGCCGAAATCTCGAATTCGGGGCTTACGAATGGGAATCGAAACGAATATGCAACCCAGATATTCGGAAACGCCAAGGACTTAACGAAGGGCCAGCAGAGGAACAAATAATAAGGAAACTAGCCAACCATTTTGATGAATCGATACGAATGGCAGCACGCGTAAGCGGAATAAAAACAGTCGATTCGTTCCTCGAACTTCTGGAAAGCATGGATGGTGCAGGACCACTAAACGCCAAAAGAACACTGCCTCGTGGGCAAGAACCCATCGGCGCAACATGGCAGCAAAACAACCCATGGAAGAGTCAGAAGTTTGGAACGTGTGGGGGACCGCGGCTAATGGGATTTAACCAGCCATGGCGGCCAAGGAATCCAGGTTACCCGGGACCACCACCACCACCACAATTCCAAAATGATCAACACGAGGATTTGGAAACGGTAACGCGGTGCAAGCACCATTCGCGAGACAGCAACCATGGCAATACGGGCATAGGAATATAAGACCCCCTTTTAATCCAGCGGCATCTGCATGGAACCCCAGTCAGCAAGGAGGATTCGCCACAGCAAATGCATCGCCTAGGGCTAATCTGGAAACACAACATTTCCAGCCATAAAGTGGATATCCTGCCGGCCAAAAGCAGGACCAGGGAAACGATTAGAGGTTGCGCCCGAATCGATGGCAATCAACAAAATCGATGAGTTATCACGAGGCACAACAGACAACAAGGAAGTACAGGAAGCCATGGAGGAAGCAAGACAAAGGATGAAAAGAAATTTAAAGAAAAAGAAGCGAAAAAAAAGAAACACAGTCGATCAGAAGCACAGGATACAAGTCCATTAGGGATGATCAGGATGTCAGAAAAGCAAGAGGCATAGGCCCGAAACGAACAAACAATAGCAACAATAGCAACAGAGCAACAGGGACCCAAGGCGGAACCAAACAGCAAGGAAAAAGTGGGATAAATTACTGCAGCGAAGAGCATCCGCGATGAAACCAAAGACGACAAGAAAATAAAAAGGATAGGAACAAACACATACGAGCACCCGAGAGATTTTCTCATGGAGAACCCAGGGCGGACGAAAAGGATACATCCGCGATGCCTGACGCTGCCGATCAACTTAGAAGGAACGACCGTCAAAATTCTGATAGACAGCGGGAGCGAGGTCTCCTGTGTGTCAGAAGAATTCTTCTTACAAATAAAAAATGAATTTAAGGAGTGTCTCAGAATATCCGTAACAAACACCGAGGCTATCGAAGGACTCGGGGGCAAATCCGGCCGTATTAAACAACAAATTATGGTTGAGGCAGAACTATACTAGGCTAAAGGCAGCATACAGATATTAATCATACCAAAGATAAGTAGAAATGCTATATTGGACATCGATAGTATGCTCGAGCTGGAAATAAAGGTGGACACGAGGGATGGAACCATAATGGTAAAAAACGAAATAGTCGCCGAGTTGGAAGAAGGAAGGTGGATCTGGCAACGGGAAAAATTCCGGGAGCAGCCACCGATCCCCATGGCCACAATAGAGAACAACATAGAAGACGAACTAACCCAAGAAGAAATAAGCCGGAAATTAGAGGAATGTCCAAACTTATCAGAAGAAATGAAAAACATTTTTGAAACACTAATACAAAACTATCGACATATCTTCAACTGTAGACCCGGGCGAATACACGCATATACCCATAAACTACTTCTAAAAAACCCTGAACCATACGTGCACCGGTCCTATCCGGTACCGATCCAATATCTAGGAAAAGTACAGGAAGAAATCAACAAGATGGTGAACCAAGGCATAATTGAACGGACAAAAAGCCGTTTCATCAACCCACTCGTCACAGTGGTAAAGAAGGATGGATCAATCCGGCTCACTGCAGCCAGATCGCGCGTAAAAGTTACCCCCTCTCTAGTCTCTTACGCGCCCATCACACAATCATAGTAGCGCGTGTTCATGAGCGAGCGACGCTCGGACGTCTTCGGAAAGAGCCGAGCGGGGTCGAAGATTCCCGACCGCGCCTTCGGCAGCTACACTAATACATGCACGCTGATGAGCAAGTTCATGTGCGGCCAAGCCCAAACAATGGCCTCGAGGGAAAAAGCAATCTGAACACGACTCGCGCGTGACGTCACCGACCGCACGCGCGAGGCTTTTAGATGATTTCAATGCTTATTTACCTCTTCGTTCTCTGCGTTATTAAGGTATACAAAAAAATGTATCGCGCCCTCTGATCGCTTATTTTTTTAGTTTATACGTTAATTTAAATATAATAATAAATCTAAATTACAACTTGTTTATCTTCTAAAAAATTATTTACGCTTTACTCACACCCGTCCTTATGTCAAATAAATTATGGTTCATAAAAGTAAGCGGAAATATATTTATATTCGTATTATTATATTAATTCTCATACTTCCATCAAGCGATAAAGCATTATCCCCAAAAACAAGCCAATCATCCATCCGGCCGCGAATAGTCAGTACCAGAAAGTGGACGTATTCCACAAGTGGTGAGATGGTCCCGTTGGTAGCGTTCCTTGCTTCGGTCCGCAGGGGCGCGGGTTCGTTCCCCGCGCTCGGTGCTTTTTTTTTAATACTACTATTAATTCTTATTTGATTGGTTATTTCTATTAGTTATCATTATTATTTTAATTAGTTATCGTTTAGTGTCGAAAAATGTATCCCGCACTCCGACCGCTTATTTGATTAGTTTGTACGTTAATTTAAATGTAATAATACATCTAAATTACAACTTGTTTATCTTCTAAAAAATTGTTTACGCTTTACTCACACCCGTCCTTATGCCAAATAAATTATGGTTCATAAAAGTAAGCGGAAATATATTTATATTCCTATTATTATATTAATTCTCATACTTCCATCAAGCGATAAAGCATTATCCCCAAAAACAAGCCAATCATCCATCCGGCCGCGAATAGTCAGTACCAAAAAGTGCACGCATTCTACAAGCGGTGAGATGGTCCCGTTGGTAGCGTTCCTTGCTTCGGTCCGCAGAGGCGCGGGTTCGTTCCCCGCGCTCGGTGCTTTTTTTTTAATACTACTATTAATCCTCATTTGATTAGTTATTTCTATTAGTTATCATTATTATTTTAATTAGTTATCTTTTAGTGTCGAAAAATGTATCGCGCACTCCGACCACTTATTTTATTAGTTTGTACGTTAATTTAAATGTAATAATAAATCTAAATTACAACTTGTTTATCTTCTAAAAAATTATTTACGCTTTACCCACACTCGTCCCTATGCTAAATAAATTGTAATTCATAAAAGTACGCGGAAATATATTTATATTCGTATTATTATATTAATCTCATACTTTCATCAAGCGATAAAGCATTATCCCCAAAAACAAGTCAATCATCTATCCGGCCGCGAATCGTAAGTGCCAGAAAGTGCATTTTTAACACAAGCGATAAGATGGTCCCGTTAGTAGAGTTCCTGGCTTCTATGGGGCGAATTGTTCATCCGAGAAATCATACAATGTATCCAAATGTAAAAAAATCTGAACCTGCCACTTTTTTCCCAAGAAACGTCGCTCGCTCGTTTTTGTTTTTATATGTCAATTTCAACGCCTCATAACGGAACGCATGCTGTTTCGACGTTATTCGACTGGATTGTTTCGACAGTCTCGTATTTCGTATTGTCTTCGTACCGATCGGAATAATTAAAAAATTCAAACGTACGTAATTTGCGATTCGTGATTTTCGTGATACGCGTTTCGGGATTTTTGGGAACCGCGATCCGGGATTTTTGGTGCAACGCGATTCGTGATTTTTGTGCAACGCGATTCGGGATTTTTGTGAACCGCGATTCAGGATTTTTTTGCAACGCGATTTTTTTACTCTGTGCCTCGTAACATTGGTGTTTTCAAAATTATTTTTTGCTAATTTATTCGACATTTGGGTTGTGTTTTTTCAACTCTTGATTTTTTTTTCTCATGGATGAGCCCGCGGTAAAAAAGCCGAAACTGGCTAAAAAGAAACATTTTCAACATCAATGGTACGATCAGCATCCAGAGTGGAAAAAATGGGTTCAGGTTGTTGCATCGCAACCTGATAAATTTTATTGCCTTGCGTGCGGAACAACGCTGTCATGTGGCCACTGTGAGATAGAGAGGCATTCCACGTCAGGAGTGCATGTGAAAAACATGAGTGTATTGGGTGTAACATCGCTCGATTCGGGGAAAACTACGCCTTCTGCGTGTGTTCCGGAAGCAACTTGTGGTCAAGAGAGTTTTTCAGCTGCCTCTGGTGCTGAATTTGACTTCAATGAACGAGTACAAGCTGCTGAGATTCGTTTCGCGACTTTTTTGGCTGAGCATAATATTGCGATGACGGTCGCACCGGATATGCTCAGTGTATTTAAACTCATCGGTCAAGAGCCTGCTGTGTTGCAGGCTATGACAGTCGGCAAAACAAAAGCAACAAAGCTGGGCGACAGGGTTGGTAGCGTAGTAGAAGCCGACCGAATAACGCGAGTATGACGCGAAAACAAATTTTCAATTCACGTGGACGAAACATCAGACTGTACAAACGATAAATGGATGTCGTTAATGGTCCGTTACGTAGAGCCAAGTACGCTGACGGTAAGGACAGAATTGTTGATGCTGCTTCATTTGAACGCGGCGAACTGTTCGGCCATTGAACTGTTCAAAGCGTTCAAAAATGAGATTTTCCGGAAACAAATTCCCTTGCGCAGCATTCTCGGTCTCGCGTGCGATAACGCATCCGTAATGGTCGGCAAAAATTCGTCGTTCCGTACATTTCTGTCGGAAAATAACCCCGATCTCATAACGCAGCCGTGTATTTGCCATTCTCTCGCGTTGATTGCTAGCGCCGCATTCTCCGCTATTCCAAAAGAAATTGATCGTTTTATTAGAGGTATCGCGACCTTTTTGAACAACAGTCCGAAACGAACAGCAGTTTTTCGCGATTTCCAAGATAGCTTCCAGGATCGTCCGGCTAAAATCACGAGATACGCAGAAACGAGATGGCTCTCACGCCATTCCGCCGTCGTCAAAATTATCGAAAATTGGCCGACGCTGATAGCATTTTTGGCTGATCAGTCATTGGAGAAGGCCAAACAAGCAGAAGAACTTCTCGAGGTTGCAAAAAATCCGGTAACTAAAGCTTATCTTCTTTTTTTGGAATTCGCACTCGAATCTTTCAACAAAATCAACGCTTACTTTCAAAGCGAAGAAACTTTAATTCATCGTCTGCAACCTTCTTCAAAGACGATGCTTGTAGAGATCCTCCAGAGGTTTCTCAAACCCGCTCTGTTGCAGCCGGCAATAATTGACGTTCACGCTCGCAATATCAGATTCGATAAGTGCGCGAATCAGCGCGCAGTGATTGATATTGATATTGGGGATGATTGCAAAGAATACTTGGCGGATGTACAGAGCAGAGGGACTCCACAAGCCGAAGTCGACACGTTCCGCCAAAACTGCCTTCGGTTTTACGTCACGGCTTCGAGTCAAATTCGCGATAGACTCCCCTTCGACAACGAATTTTTGAAGAATTTAACGGTATTCGAAAAGGGCCCTGCGTTATTAGATGCGGATCGCGAGTCGACCATTGCGCGCGTATTGTTCGTTTGTCGTCAACTTCGCGTTTCCGATGAAATAAAAATTCGCTACGAATGGCACTCTTTGTACGAAGAGAACAGTCATCAGAAGGAAGAATGGTGTAAATTGTCATTCGACGACATGTGGATGGCAATTTGCACTGTTACCAATTCTGACGGTATTCTCCGGTACGAAACTTTGCGTTTGTTGCTGGGTATGGTGAGGACATTGCCTCATTCGAATGCTGCGGCTGAAAGAGCGTTCTCTCTCATCCCAGACACAAAAACAAAGAAAAGGAACTGCCTCGGTTCAAGTATGCTTAATTCAATCTGCGTCGTAAAGTTGGCTTTGAAGGGCAGGGGGGGACAGTGCGACCACAATGACCATAACTCGAGACCATCTGTCTCTAATGAACCCGGAAAATTTGTACAGTGAGGCAGGCAAGAAACCAAAAGAAAAGCTCCAAGTCCGAGCATACGACCAGGACGATGACTGGGACGTTTACAACGGGTAAATGAATTTTCGGGACGGGACGGGTAAATGAATTTTCACACACAACAGGAAAATAAGAAGTGATCTTAGTGCAATATTCGCAAAAATGTTAATAAAGTGTTTATTTCGATAATTTTTGTGCAATCGACGAAAAACTTGGACTTGGAGGTTTCTTTAAGGTTTTTTTTCGTCGTGGATTATACCTCCTGGGGACACCACGTTAAAAAAAATGCGTACCATTGTACTTTGCCTCATGGGTGACGTGGAAAGAAGTACAAAACGTGGCATTTTTGTATGTTTTTACATTTGCCGGTAATTTTCGTTGTAATGAGATGAATTGTTTATTTGTGAACACTCACCATTGACAGAACAAAAATGTTTTAATCGTAAAATGTAATGATCAGTTTTCCTTTTTTCAGAATAATGTTCTTTCAATGAGCGTGTTTTACGAATAAACAATTCGCCCCAAACAAAAAGAAATCAATAATTAAAAAAAAAGGATAGTACTGAGCGCGGGGAACGATCCCGCACCCCTGCGGACCGAAGCCAGGAACGCTACCAACGGGACCATCTTATCGCTTGTGTTAAAAATGCACTTTCTGGCACTTACGATTCGCGGCCGGATAGATGATTGACTTGTTTTTGGGGATAATGCTTTATCGCTTGATGAAAGTATGAGAATTAATATAATAATACGAATATAAATATATTTCCGCGTACTTTTATGAATTACAATTTATTTAGCATAGGGACGGGTGTGGGTAAAGCGTAAACAATTTTTTAGAAGATAAACAAGTTGTAATTTAGATTTATTATTACATTTAAGTTAACGTACAAACTAATAAAATAAGTGGTCGGAGTGCGCGATACATTTTTCGACACTAAAAGATAACTAATTAAAATAATAATGATAACTAATAGAAATAACTAATCAAATGAGGATTAATAGTAGTATTAAAAAAGAAAACGGACTTGCGGACCGAAGCAAGGAACGCTACCAACGGGACCATCTCACCGCTTGTAGAATGCGTGCACTTTTTGGTACTGACTATTCGCGGCCGGATGGATGATTGGCTTGTTTTTGGGGATAATGCTTTATCGCTTGATGGAAGTATGAGAATTAATATAATAATAGGAATATAAATATATTTCCGCTTACTTTTATGAACCATAATTTATTTGGCATAAGGACGGGTGTGAGTAAAGCGTAAACAATTTTTTAGAAGATAAACAAGTTGTAATTTAGATTTATTATTACATTTAAATTAACGTACAAACTAATAAAATAAGCGGTCGGAGTGCGGGATACATTTTTCGACACTAAACAATAACTAATTAAAATAATAATGATAACTAATAGAAATAACCAATCAAATAAGAATTAATAGTAGTATTAAAAAAAAAAAGCACCGAGCGCGGGGAACGAACCCGCGCCCCTGCGGACCGAAGCAAGGAACGCTACCAACGGGACCATCTCACCACTTGTGGAATACGTCCACTTTCTGGTACTGACTATTCGCGGCCGGATGGATGATTGGCTTGTTTTTGGGGATAATGCTTTATCGCTTGATGGAAGTATGAGAATTAATATAATAATGCGAATATAAATATATTTCCGCTTACTTTTATGAACCATAATTTATTTGACATAAGGACGGGTGTGAGTAAAGCGTAAACAATTTTTTAGAAGATAAACAAGTTGTAATTTAGATTTATTATTATATTTAAATTAACGTATAAACTAAAAAAATAAGCGATCAGAGTGCGCGATACATTTTTTTGTATACCTTAATAACGCAGAGAACGAAGAGCTAAATAAGCATTGAAATCATCTAAAAGCCTCGCGCGTGCCGTCGGTGACGTCACGCGCGAGTCGTGCTCAGATTGCTTTTTCCCCCGAGGCCATCGTTTCGGCTTGGCCGCACATGAACGTGCTCATCAGCGTGCATGTATTAGTGTAGCTGCCGAAGGCGCGGTCGGGAATCTTCGACCCCGCTCGGCTCTTTCCGAAGACGTCCGAGCGTCGCTCGCTCACGGACACGCGCTACTATGATTGTGTGATGGGCGCGTAAGAGACTAGAGAGGGGGTAACTTTTACGCGCGATCTGGCTGCACTGATCCGGCTGTGTCTAGACGCTCGACAATTAAACACATTTTTGATTGAGGATCATGACACCGCACCACCAAACGAAGAAATATTTCAACGCTGTGGAGGAGCCCAGGTCATATCGAGCCTAGCCATGACCAGCAGTTTTTGGCAAATCCCATTAGCTGAAGAATCAAGGCCATACACTGCGTTCCGACATGACGGAAAATGTAACCAGTTCACTGTAACAGTGTTTCGGCTGAAAACGAGCACGGCAAGTCTGATCAGGGCGCTGGATATTGTACTCCAGGACCTAGGAGGATCAATCATAAATTTCGTCGACGATTTGCTGTCTATCGAAAAATGAGCAACAACATTTGGCACACCTACACCAACTATTCGAACGAATCAGCGCAAATAACATGACCCTAAATTTTTAAAAGTCAAATTTCTTCCAACAGGTGGTCACATTGTAGGGGCACGTCCTGTCAATCACAGGCATAAAAACCCAGCCAGAGAAGATCCAGGCAATTGAGGAGTATCCATGCCCACAGAATATAAAACAACTCAGGGGATTTCTGGGATTGGTAAACTTCTACAGCAAATTTTCGGACGGACACTCAAAAGAAACGATACCCCTCTTGGGACTCCTCAAAAAGAGACAAAACTGGAGATGGGGCGGAGAGGAGGAAAAAGCATTAAAAAGAATAAAGCAACTGTTTATTGAAACGGTAATCTTAAAACATGCAGACCCATCCCGGGAGTATATCCCTACCACAAAGTATGGGAGGAGAAAGTAAAAGAACAAGGAATACAAGGAGTATTTTCCTCAATTCGCCACCCACAAGGAAACATAGTGGAACGAATCAACCGAGAGCTCGGGCGGTTCTTTAGAACCTTTCTAAAGGAGAAACATACAGGGTGGTACAGATGGGTGCCGGTAATCCAGGATTGCATCAACGAGACACAACACGAAACTACCGAATTCACGCCGACCGAACTGCAATTCAAAAAAAGACCGTACCGAGTTTGGCGAGAATGGGTGCTCGCTCTAAAAAGGATCAAACAGACACACTCACCTACGCACAAAAAATCGAATTAGTGAGAGAAAGGATGAAAAAATGGACGACAAAGAGCGGAGAAATTTAACGCTACGCACAAAACAACGACGTTCGAAGTGGGCGAATTTGTGCTGGTCCGGGCACTGAATGTCTCAGATCCCGCAAAACAAAGGACAGCGAAATTCATGCACTTATTCGAAGGCCCATATAAAATAAAAAAATGCAGTGAAAATTTCATGCTAGCATTTTGAAACGCTATCTAGCAGCGGACACAGCAAACTCGGCAAAGGAGAAAGAAGGGGAAGCACGCCAATCTAGCATATCGAACAATCGAAGATAGAAGATAGACGAAAAGCAAAGCGCGCGAACGAGGTAGATTCATAAACCGCGAGCAGGATGGATAGAAAAACTAGCGTCGAAGAGCAAACCAGACAAAAAAAATGGGATATTAACAGAAGACGAGGAAGGACAAAACGGGCGCAACAAAAAAAGAGGATCAGCATGAATACGAATTATTCGAGGTGACCAACGACAATATAAAAGGGTAGTACCCCGGGAAATCGTTAGGATTGTGAAGGGGAGAGGGAAATCGAGAAGGATCAACGCGTCGAAGATCAAATAATTGCTCATCAGCCAACCGTCAACCACGTGATTACGACCATGTACTGCAACTACAACGTCAGTACCCTGCGAAAGGATCAAAAGGATCGAAAGAGTTTGTCAATCCCGCCACGTAGTCACCATGGCGGGATTGACAAACCCGAACGAATTCGGCGTCCACCTCAACGAACGTCACGGGAGAGGATCGGCGATTATCAACATGTGGCAACATTGAAATCCAGAGGAGCCGGAAATACACCCGTCGATCGAGGAGGAACTTTTCCCAGGAGCAACAATCCTATGGCGTCATGAGGAGAAGTTTTACCGCGCCACGTTCCAGGGGAAAACCAACGAGGGAAAACTCGTACTGTGGCTGGGGGACTGGGGGACAAGTGTTTACGGAACCCAAGAGAAATGCCATAGTTGGGGCCATACCGCCCCAACTATGGCATTTCTCCATACCTATCAGGCGGTGCCGGTGACCCACGGCGACCTTATGCCGATCGAGGAGTCCTGGAGCGAGGAGGAACTTTTCTACTGTCGGGCCTGGATTGAAGACCCCACCTGGACGATGAGGGTCTACCCCAAACCCAGCCAGTTGGGCCTCGTTCTCACGGACCTCTACCTCGAGAACGCAGGGCGGAACCAAGGGAAAAGCCTGGCGGAGATATCCGTCGGCATGGGAGCGGCACGGAGAACGGAAACTGCACGCCCGCCAACCATTGATAATAAGGATTGCCGGTTCGGAGACATCACGTACCACCACGAGGCCGAGCAGCAGTGGACAGCAAACAACAACCCAAACTCCGACAACGACGATAACGGGACAGTCACGATCAGCGACGGAGGCAGCGATCGGTCCCTGGAGAGCGAGGAGAACGAGGACGACGACGACGACGAGACCCTCATCAACCACGTCATCGACAACGAATACGACAGCGATGAAGAACAATTCTGGCACGACATCGGACTACGCACCGACATCGACAGCGAATCGACGAGCGACGACGACAGAAGTATCGCCTCTTTATGAATAAAAAAAAACATGAAAACCCATAAAGCGTATTTTAAAAATTATTGGCGAACGATGGGCAGCGACCCAACACACAAGCGAGCGATTAGATTTGAGGGGAGGAAAAAGAAATAAAACTAGAACAATCAGAAGCCGGCGGTCCAATAGACAGCATCACACGGAAGGAAACGGGCAAAGAAAACGCAGGGAAGTACATATTTTTTTTGTTTTTTTTTTACTCGTCGCGATTTGGATTGCCAATAAAGCGATCAGAAACACAAAGAGTCAAAAGGGTGACAATGAGACGTACAGGTCTGTCTCATCAACCCCACCATAATTTCAAAAATTAACCGAGTTCGAGAGAGAGAAATGGTAAGCGAGAGACAGATCGACATAAATACGAGGTCAAATAGGTAGGACCGACAGAAAAACGACGTACAAGTACACTAATTGGATTAAGAGAGAGGACGAACAATAGCCAAGGGCAGGGGAAGGGCAAAGTAAAGGTCTCACATCATAGCGAAAGGCGAAACAGAAGCAAAATTAATTCAAAAGAAAAGTTAACAATAAAAGGAATTATGGGTAGCAAATAAGGGAAGGGGAAAGAAAAGATATTAAAATATGGGTATAAAAGGACGAGAATTTTAGAGGGAAGGTGTCACGTCCTGAGGGGACGTGGGCATATATATGTGTGGTATCCCTCTTTCTTGCCTACGCCTAGCGCAATAGCACGGGATGAGGGTTAAAAAGGGGATGTGCTGGTGAAAGGGGGAATTTTAAGGGATTCCGTGGATTATCCAATTATTGAAATAATGGTTGTGACACTTGTGTTCGATTGGCTCGTAATTTATTAGAATTAACCGTATGGGTTAATTCTATTATTTCTTTGGGATACAAATCGGAAACAAAATATAAGAGTATGTTCGCTTACATTGGTGCGCCTCGGTGATGACCCAGTCGCTTGGGTGTCAGGTAGCGGTCGTAAAACTAAGAGCCCTGCGCCGGAGGGCCAGAAACGCTCGCAGACGGTATGTGTGTGAGTGAGACGAATACAGATGTTTGACGACACAGATTCTAATATTTGTGAGTTTCACGGATTGAGAATGGAATGTACAATAAAGTAATGCGCGGAATACAACGCGAAGGTTCCTATGGTTATCGCGTAACGAATATAACGCCAAGGTCCTTATTATTATCGCGTAACTGTTGCGGAAGTTCCGAAGTACAAAATGTTCTAAGTTTGAATCGTATGACAACGTTCGCGTGAAAAAAGAGAACAAAGGTTTTACGCGATGGATATCGGTAAGAGAACTCTAGGTCAGAGCTCGTTGGATTCTAATCGGAGACTAAATGCGAGGAGAACTCTTTCGGAGTACCAGAAATCAGGGTGGGATGAATTTTTGGAGGAAGAAATCTTTGGGAGAGTGGAACTTAGGTGACGTAGTTTTTTGGGATTGGTGGTCCGGGCATAAACCATGACCTGATTCGTGTGGTTGGCCGGAAGAAGGAAGCGAGAACGAGTTGTCGGTGTATTATTGAGTAAGGGCGCATATAATTGAGATCAGCGCTGCATTTCCGAGAACACAGCGCGGCTTTTCTTATTGAATATGTGGGGAAACCGAGAGGAGACAAATAGGGCTTTGTTCGTGACGGTATGCGTCACGCGAGAGAGAAAGAGCTAGTTGGCCACCCTGGGAAAGCGCGTGGCTTATGTCATCTAATTTTGTTACTGCAAGAGTCAGAGGCCCTTTCTTTGGAAGAATGTATTTTTTTGTGCATGCAGAGGATTAGGCCGATTCGTTCGTCCGGGTCTTGTGCCGTGAAGTCGCGTAGTTTCAAATTTTTACGACGTCTCTTGACTTGACTTGAACTCTCTGTTTCAATAATTTTTTATGTAAGGGGAAATATGGAGTATGCAGTCTGGTTTGGCTCAGAAATATGTATCGAGATCACTCTTTTCATCTTTAGCAGAATTTTTCTGGCACGTGGCGCAAACTATTTCGCGGGGATGCAGTTACGCACGGACGTGACACCTCCTCCCCTTTGGATCGAGCGTCTTGCTCGATCAGATTTATCGGGGGTTGCGATCGAAAGAAAAAAAAAATACTGGCACGACAGCAGGAATTGGCATCGCTATTAGTCTACTTACAATGCGACTTAAACTTATTCGAAGATTAGTTTGTAATATGGTGGCATAACTTATGGTTTTCCTACTCTTACGCGATACGTATGAATTTGATTATCATCTTACAAGAAAGTGTGTGTGTGTGTGTTTTTCTATAGATTTTCGTGTGTTTTTTTTAAATATAATTATATATACTCATAGACGCATAGGTATGCTTTTTCTCCGCTTTCTTTTTCCTTATGCGTAGGTGCTTACTTACTTATTTTATCTTATCTCTCACTGGACAAGGCTAAAAGAATGATGACAATAAAAAATAAATTATTAGCATGATCAGAATAGGTGAGTCTCCTCGTGCGAACTTAAGGGAAGGAACGCGGTTTCGAGGATTGGTTGCTTTCTGGATGATCGGAGATTTCGGTGTACCGATCATGTGTTGCAGCGTTGGTCCTGGCCCTGGTTCAGCTGGAGGGGCCGAGACGAGTTGATGAAGTTCTTGACCAGTCACTGCATCCGTTGACGTTTCCTTTTTGGATCGTTTAGCCAGGTGCATCAGGAGATACGTAACCGATTCTTGTACTGTACCGATGAGGTAGATCGACCAGCCGTACACAGGGTGTCGGCTGTTTGCATGGATCACAGTATCTATGAGGACCTTGATCGCTCGCACGACGAGTGAGGTTCGGATGAGACCAGCGCTTGCTGTACCGAATTGATTTTTTTTTGTGCGATTCCAGATGGAGTGGGCTTGGTGTTAGAGATTGTTGTTATTCACGAGATTTAACAACTTTTCTCCTTGATTGACAGTGTTTTGATCACTGATTCCCCCTGCCATACTGATTACGACAGCGGGTTTCTCTACGGGAAATATTATGCGTTCTTGTACGTTGTCGATATCTTCTGTGAAATAGATCCCACATGATGCTGGTGATTCTGGGTTGGTGTACCGCCGCCTAGGCTCCGTCGTCCATTTCGTTATTGCAGGTGGCGTGGCTTCGACCGGAACAGGGATGAGCTTGTACCAGGTGTCTCCGAAGAGGTTAGAGGGGGGAAGTAAGGAATTGCAGGTTGTTTGAGTTTTTTTTGGTAATATATCCGTTCGAGGAATAAGGGGATATATTTCGTTCCCACAAGTGACAGGCAATTGGGCGTAAAATTCTTTTAACCTTATGAGATTTTCTTGTATCCTTATACATTGAATAACGTGTACTCTTTCGCCATCAAGTACCGCCATCTAACTCGGCTTCTTTACTAAATTGTATACAATTTGTCTGAGGCTTGGATCGCTAATAATAAACTATTTGGAGCATTCGGCGCTCCTTTTAACACTGTTGCGTAGGCATATCGTAAAATAATGATTTTCTAATATAATATAGTGATTACGTGTATGAATTTCGAATTGACATAAGCGATTATATCTAGGTTCGCGACTGAAAATCTTAGTCGAATTGTGAAGCAGTTAGTTCGGCGACTTTCGGATATACACAAGTTCGAATGTTCTGTACTGAAGATACTATAGCTAAAAATTTGATCTCATTTCGAGTGCAAGGGTGATATCGTTAGAAGTTACTAAAAAGGTTGATTACGGCCATCTGAAAAACAGGGTAATTATTATGATTATTTATTAATCATGGGCTTCCAGCAATGATAAGGTAGTAATGTTCGATGAGCTCGAACCTCAGTCATATCCCACTATGCTGACGACAGGGTTGATTAAATAAATGAGCCATATTAAGTGGGTAACGATCATCTGGAAACAAGGGAATAATTATGATTAATCGGTTACTTGTTGGTTTAAAATTCGGAATCGTCGACTCCGGTCGGTTTGGTTTTCTTTTTAGGCTTTACTTCGGCGTTGATGTGCGAATATCGTAATCTATTTTCATGCATGACCCGCGGCTTGCCTTGGTATTGGATCTTTACATTACCCTTATCCATTTTTTCCAGGACCTTATGAGGTCCCGTGTAATGATCTCCGAGTTTCCCTGGTTTGGGCCCTTTTTGGAGGAAAACAAAATCTCCGACTTTGAAACTTTTGGGATTTGCGTTTTTGTCATAATATCTTTTCGAGCGATGTTTCGAAGAGACTAGATTTTCATACGCGAGGGTTCTTATTCTATTTATACGAGTGATCAATTCGATTAAATATCCACGATACGTAGGTAACTGATCTGATTCCCTAAGCGGTTCGCTTGATGGGATTCTTGCTAATTTACCGAAAGCTACCTCGAAGGGTGTGTATTTGGTACTTTCGTGGACACTTGTATTGTAAGAGAGCATGGCTAATTCGAGCCATTGGTCCCATTCGTTATCTTTATCCGCGTATTGCTTAAGGAATTCGGCTAGAGCGTGGTGAGATCTGTCAAGCGATCCATTTGATTGAGGATGAAATGCGGTCGTTCGACATCGCTTAATTCGGAATCTTTTTGCAACTCTCCGCATGAGACCGCTGAGGAAGTTTCTCCCTTGGTCCGTCAGGAGTGCTTTTGGTGCGCCGAAGACGCATATGAACCTTTTTATGAATGCGTCAGCGATTGTCGTCGCTAGTGCATTCGGGAGTGGAATTGCAATGCAATATTTCGACAGATGGTCTTGGATTGTGAGGATATATTCGTTTTTGTTGGACGTCCGTTGCATTGGACCTACTATATCCATTGAAATTTTTTCAAAAACCGTACTTGGGGTGTCTGTTATTATCATCGGCTGCTTTGTCTTGACTCTGACCAGCTTCTTTAGCTGGCATTCCAAGCATTGTTGCACCCGTCTTTGAATATCTGATTTTAAATCTTCCCAGATATAGTCATGTTTGATTCTATTGTAAGTTTTGGAAACCCCTTTGTGACCCCCGATTGGGGAGTTATGCATTTCATAAAAGATGGAATCGCGCTTTTCGAACGGTACGTAGCGCAAAGTTCCGAGGCAGATCAATATCCTAACCTGGGTGCCTTTGAATACGTCTTTTACGATATTCAGCACATCTGCCCACATTAGGTTTTCAACGTGTTGGCAATGGCAAAAGCTGATCGACTGACGGTTGAGTATTTCGCAAATCGATTTTAATTCTTTCATGCTCTGATTAATTATTTCGATTATTAGAGCGAGCGATGCAGACTGCTCTTCCTTGATGACCAAAGCGATATGATATTTCTTTCCAACCTTTTTGCTGTAAGCTCGGCCACAACACAACTCGGCTCACAAGGTTTCCCTGTCGAGTCTATAAAATAGACTAGATTGTCATTTCGAAATTGGAACTGTTCTTTCGTACTGACACAATTAGCGATTTTAAATTCTGACCTTCTAATTCCTTCGACTGGAGGATTTTCGTCAGAAAGTTTTGAGTCAATCGAACTGGAGTCTGAATCTGATGGGTCATCGGAATTAGGAGTAGAGGTGTTTCCGGAATAAATAGCAGGAGGTGATTTGCACTGGTCAGGGATCTCAGCTGGTTTGGGGTTAATGCCCTTACTGGATCGCCTAACACGTGCGGGTCTTATTACTTCGGCCTCCGTTTCCTCGCTACTACTTTCTTCGTAGTTTATGGCTCTAGGAGTTCGACGCGGAGGGTTGTGGGGCCTAGTGCGTGCATCTGTGACTTCGGACGCCGGCACGTTGACCCTTGTTGATGTTTTCTCGACAAGTGTGTCTTCCACTTGTCGATGGTCTCCATCTGGGACGGAAGGGTCGTCGTTCTTCGCTCGGGAGCGAGTGACGACGTTTATTTCATTTGACCGCGGCATCGGGTGGATTTCCACCTGAGTGGTAAATCTCGTGGGATTTTCATCGCTGTCAGAAATTTCGAGTATTTCGTGTACTGCTTTCCGCCATGCGTCGGCCGACATTTCGCTTTGTTTCCGATCGCAGTGGGGAATGGTTTTGATCTCTTCCGATTTTTCAACTGGGTTACGCGACAAAGCGTCAGCATTTGCGTTTAACGTTCCAGGTTTATAAACGACGTCGTAGTCGTACTCGGAGAGCTTAAGTCGCCATTTTAGGACGCGTGTGTTTGCGTCTTTGGCGGTTTTAAACCAAACCAAAGGTTTGTGATCGGTGACGAGAGTAAACTTCCTACCATAGATGTAGGGACGGAAAGATTTTACGCTGTGAATAATCGCCATTGCTTCGTTTTCATACGTGTCGTAACGAAGAGCTGCGCCACGTAGTACACAGGATGTGTAGGCGATGGGTTTATCCTTGCCTATTTCTCCCTGTGAGAGGACTCCGCCTAAGGCGTAGCCCGAAGCATCTGTCGTTATGATAAATGGTTTTTCAAAATCCGGGTATTGGAGGATTGGGGCTTTACACAATTTGCCCTTGAGGATATCGAAAGCTTTCTGGGTCTCGTCTGTCCATTCAAAATCGATTTTATCTTCTAGAAGATGAGTTAAGGGTTGTGCGATTTTTGAAAAGTCTTTGATAAATCGACGGTCGTAACCGGTTAGGCCTAGGAATTGGCGTATGTTTTTGATGTTTTTGGGCGCTGGAAAATCTTCTACGGCCAATAGCTTGTTAGGGTCTGGTCTCAGGCCGTCTTTTCCGATTATGTGGCCGAGGTAGTTGACCTCCGGCCTAAGGAATTCGCATTTGTCCGGTTGCAATTTGAGATTTGCTTTACGCAGACGTTCCATTAATTCGCGAATTTTCTTCTCGTGTTCGTGCAAATATTTGGCGTATATCACGATATCATCTAAGTACACGAAAAGCGATAGCCCTTGGAGTCCGCCGAGCACAATGTCCATTGAGCGCTGGAATGTTGCCGGGGCATTTTTGAGCCCAAAAGGCATTCTCGCGAATTCATAATGACCGTGTGGGGTCGAAAACGCGGTTTTTGGTTTGTCTTCGGGGTTCATTTCGATTTGATGGAACCCGGAAGAAAGATCAAATACCGAGAAATAATTTGCATTCCCCAGTTGATCGAGGATGTCTGTGATATTGGGCAATGGATAAGAATCGCCAATAGTCTTTTCATTCAATGCGCGAAAATCAATTACCATTCGCCAGCGTTTGTTTCCACTGGAGTCCGGTTTTTTTGGTACTATCCAAACAGGGCTGTTGTTTGGAGACTCCGAATGGTTTATTACCCTCGTCTCTAATAGCTCGTCCACTTGTCGCTGGACTTCGCCTTTAAGCGCCTGGGGAAACCTATACTGCTTCGTGTTGATCGGTAGGTCGTCGACCGTGGGGATCTTGTGTCGAAGAACATGTGTTGCTTCGAGAGGTTCACCCTTTATGTGGAACCTGTCTGAGTATTTTTAAATGATTTCTTCGACGTGTTCTAGTTCGTCTTGCGCGAGGTGCTCTAATCGTAGGAGAGATTTTATTACTTGGGAACGCTCCGAGTTATTTCCGATTTTATTCGACGTTGTCTGATAGGTAGAAATTGAATTTACGTTTTTACCGTTGTTTGATTCGACAATTTTATTTTCTTTTTTACTTGACCCCTTGTTTCGTTTTTTATATGTTTTTGGTTTAGATTTTTCGTCACTACTGGAGGTTTGTTTCGTTTTTCCTTGGTCATCGCTTTCGTTGTAACGATGGCAAGGTTTTATCTCGAAGTAGTTAGTCGAGGTTTTTTTATGGGCCACGGAAGGACCCTGAAACAACGTAGTCGTCATGGAATCTACGCTGGGAATAGAAGAATTGAGAGGACTTGAAATTTTCGAAGAATATAATTCGATCTCGTCTGCTGAGAAGGTTTCGACCGTATCGAAAGCCTGCAGTCTTACGACCGGCACGATTAATTTTACGGCATCATTAGTTGTATTATAAACCTTCAAATGAGCCTTTCCGTTGACGGTTGTCACCAGGCAGTCGCCGGCAAAGACACCTTCATGGATTTTGAAAGGGGCAATTCGTCGTGCTATCCACCACCTTCACATAGAGGGAAGTTTCCGAGCGTGCGGGGATTTCGATTTCCTCAACACGTTCATCTGTTTTTTCAAAAGGCCATAGATTATTTCCACACTCGAAACATTCTATCTCGTAATTAATCTTGGATTTCGTTTAAAAAAAGTATCTGGATCCCAGCAAACCTGGGTAAGGAAGTGGCACATCGTCTGGTATGATGTGAAAAAGCGTTGCAAAACCTAACACGCGGAACCACACACTACCTAACGCAAAGACTGGTAGTTCAGATATTCCGTTTAATCTTATGATATCGTTTTCATCGATTCCCGTAAAAGTTTTTGTATATTCCTTTTTAATTAAATTTGGAACGGCACCACTATCTAATAGCATTGAAATCTTCCCTTTTTCCGGTAGTGCTCCGATACACACCGAGGGTAGGCTGACGAATTTTTCTGCTTCTATTGTAGAAGTTGGATACCGCCGTTCGGCTGGGTTAGAGCTATCGCGTGGACCGGACGCTCTGTCGGGGACGGGCCACTCGGCGCGTCCGTCCGAGTGGTGCTCAGCCCGTTTCCCGGCTGGCTTCGCAACTTATTGTTATATTCGAGAGTGTGACAGTTTACTATGGTGTGCCCTTCTCGTTTGCAATAGCGGCATATAAGTTGGTCAGGGCTCGAAGCTTTGCTATTCTTTAGTTTGAAACAATTGACAGCGGTATGTCCGCGATTATGACAAAACTGGCACTCAATGCTTGGAGCGCTGTTTGTTTTTAACTTGGGGCAACTGTCTGCTGTATGGCCGCGATTGCGGCAGAACTGGCATTCGATGCTTGGAGAGCTACTGTTTTTTAACTTGAAACAATGGTCCGCGGTATGTCCGCGGTTGTGGCAAAATTGGCATTCAAGGTTCGAGGTGTTATTTTTTTTATTTGAAGCAATTATCCGCGGTATGCCCACGATTGTGGCAATACTGGCATTCGGGAATGCTTTCAAAACGCGGACGGTCTCCTGAAGGGTTGAGAGATTTATTACGATTAGGGCAATCAGGGGCCATGTGGCCTGAGGTCTTGCACAATTGACAAGATAATGTAGGGGACCGTTGTCCTAAATGGCATTTGTCCGCGCTGTGCCCGGCACCTTTGCACATCTGGCAGGTCAATACCTTCCATTCGTCCTGTTTCTTTTTGCATTGGTCGGCGCTATGGCCCTGGTTTTTACATAATTGGCAAGTAAGCATTGAGAAACGACAATTTTCCGACGTGTGGTTATCCTTTTTGCAGATATTACAGATTGTAGCTGATTTGAGGGGAGGGAAGTTTTCTAATTTGTTCGAGACTGATTGTAATTCCCGTCGTGCTTCAAGATCGCATTCAATTTCGACTGCGTGATCGATACTAACAGATATATTATCGCAATGGGGAAGTCGCTGCTCGATTTCTTCCCTTAATCCGCGCTTGAAACACGAGAGGAAATAATCGTCCATCCTTCTCTTGAAATACTCGTTTTCTAATCTATTATCTGATGGTTTTTGTGTATCAAGTATTTATTTTCCCTTCCTTTTAATTCGCATAGAAAATTCGGTCGCGTGAATCATGTCCCTAGCGGGGTTTCTCAATCTATTCCGAATCATTTTCACCAGGTATTTTTCGGCCGCAGGGGAAACCACTTCCTTCGCGACCTCACACCCGGCGACAAATTCCGAAAACGGAATATTTTTCCCATCGAATTCTGGGATTATTTTAACAACGTCCTTTATCAACATCAAGTCGTTTATACTCAACGTTGGGGTTTCTGGGTCCATGGCTCCGCCTTTTGGGGGTAAATCTGGTTGTTTTGAAGATCTACTGGGAGGTCCAAGACCAGGAAATAGTGGGACGTTCGATCCTCTCAGAGCATAACCTGAACTAGCGGGGTCAATTGGTTCGTTTGGTTCCGTATACGACAAGTCCTCAGTTAAATTTAAATCTAGTGTTTCGCAAGTTGATTCCTTATCCATGAGGTTGATTTGTAGAGGCACATTCCCTTTTTAAAATTATCCCGGACGAGCACCCAAAAATTAATATGTCACGTCCTGAGGGGACGTGGGCATATATATGTGTGGTATCCCTCTTTCTTGCCTACGCCTAGCGCAATAGCACGGGATGAGGGTTATAAAGGGGACGTGCTGGTGGAAGGGGGAATTTTAAGGGATTCCGTGGATTATCCAATTATTGAAATAATGGTTGTGACACTTGTGTTCGATTGACTCGTAATTTATTAGAATTAACCGTATGGGTTAATTCTATTATTTCTTTGGGATACAAATCGGAAACAAAATATAAGAGTATGTTCGCTTACATTGGTGCGCCTCGGTGATGACCCAGTCGCTTGGATGTCAGGTAGCGGTCGTAAAACTAAGAGCCCTGCGCCGGAGGGCCAGAAACGCTCGCAGATGGTATGTGTGTGAGTGAGACGGATACAGATGTTCGACGACACAGATTCTAATATTTGTGAGTTTCACGGATTGAGAATGGAATGTACAATAAAGTAATGCGCGGAATACAACGCCAAGGTTCTTATGGTTATCGCGTAACGAATATAACGCCAAGGTCCTTATTATTATCGCGTAACTGTTGCGGAAGTTCCGAAGTACAAAATGTTCTAAGTTTGAATCGTATGACAACGTTCGCGTGACAAAAGAGAACAAAGGTTTTACGCGACGGATATCGGTAAGAGAACTCTAGGTCTGAGCTCGTTGGATTCTAATCGGAGACTGAATGCGAGGAGAACTCTTTCGGAGTACCAGAAATCAGGGTGGGATAAATTTTTGGAGGAAGAAATCTTTGGGAGAGTGGATCTTAGGTGACGTAGTTTTTTGGGATTGGTGGTCCGGGCATAAACCATGACCTGATTCGTGTGGTTGGCCGGAAGAAGGAAGCGAGAACGAGTTGTCGGTGTATTATTGGGTAAGGGCGCATATAATTGAGATCAGCGCTGAATTTCCGAGAACACAGCGCGGCTTTTCTTATTGAATATGTGGGGAAACCGAGAAGAGACAAATAGGGCCTTGTTCGTGACGATATGCGTGACGTGAGAAAGCAAGAGCTAGTTGGCCAGCCTGGGAAAGCGCGTGGCTTATGTCATCCAATTTTGTTACTGCAAGAGTCAGAGGCCCTTTCTTTGGAAGAATGTATTTTTTTGTGCATGCAGAGGATTAGGCCGATTCGTTCGTCCGGGTCTTGTGCCGTGAAGTCGCGTAGTTTCAAATTTTTACGACCAAGATCTTAGGCTGGGTTATGTGATACACTCTTTGTGCATGGTCGCAATGTGTTGGCCAGTCTTGGAATCTTGAACTCTCTGTTTCAATAATTTTTTATGTAAGGGGAAATATGGAGTGTGCAGTCTGGTTTGGCTTAGGAATATGTATCGAGATCACTCTTTTCATCTTTAGCAGAATTTTTCTGGCCCGTGGCGCAAACTATTTCGCGGGGATGCAGTTACGCACGGACGTGACAAAGGCACTACTTCTTTGACTGGAAAGTCGACTAGTACATAGCACATGAGTACTGACTTTAGGGGAAGAAAAGTGTACTGGGAGGAAAGTCGACCGAACACAAAAGGTGGAGTCATTAGAGTAAAAAAAAGTATTCTCAAATTTCATACAAACCTGAAAAGTACATAGCCGCCGTGAGTACTGACCTTAAAGGGAGGAAAGCGAGGTGGGAGGAACGTTAAGGAAAGAGAAATTTGAGAAGGATTAAAAAATGAAAATAGCGAAAGGTCCAAATAAAAGGACATCGTAGGATAAGAGCGAAACATAAGTATAAGAATAAATTAGAATTACCAACAAAAGAACGGGAGTTAATGAAAATTGAAAACAAAAATCTCATCAGGCGAAAATAAGAGGCTAGGAGGTAACAGGATAGGCGGATTTATTCTCATCCATGTACTACACACAGTTATACACACACACACATACACCAGCATCAAGAGCGAAATCGAAAATTGTATTAGGATCACAGGAAGGACGAGGAGATAGCCCGAATTAATAAGAGAAAGAAATCTTGTAACAAAAAAGGGGTCTCCGAGACTCAGATACAAACGGCGAGTCTCGCGAGCCGTAGACCGGTACGTGGCGACATCTCTCGTCACGATCTATAAGCTCGTGTATTAATTATCGACGCATGATAATCTATCGCGCTCCGGTAGTCGATCGGGAGCGCGCTCCGATAGCAACGATACAGCTAGTCGGGAAGGAGAAGCAGTAGCTTCTCCTTCCCTAGGGAAGGAGAAGCTACTGCTTCTAGAGGGGGACAGCGCCACAAGCGGGAGCGCGTCGTAACTCAACGCGCCCTGGAAATCTCCCGTATAGAGAGAGAGGGACAGCGCCACAAGCGGGAGCGCGTCGTAACTCAACGCGCCCTAGGAATCTCCCGTATAGCGAGGGACAGCGCCACAAGCGGGAGCGCGTCGAAACTTAATGCGTTGTTGGAGTCACCCGTATAGAGAGAGAAGAACAGCCCCACGAGCGAGAGCGCCAGACTACTCAATGAATCCTGAGCATAGGGAGAAGCGAGAAAGAGGGGGTAACCGATATCGATCGATGATAAGCGTAGATACTCAATCACACCTACCACGCGAGACATCAATATTTTACCGACCGAGAAGGATATTACGAAAAATACCAGAACAACACACGACATTCATACATACCGCTATTTTAATATTATATAGAGCCAAAAATAATTGAATAAATTTATTTTGTTAAGGTAGGTTTACACTACGACACTTTGGTGTATACACTCAATGTTCACATCGAGTGTCTGTGTGTGAACCCCACTGTCTGATCTCGCGACATTTATTGCGACGTCTCGCTAGGTGTCGCGCCGAGCGCCGTGTGAACAGGTTGTGTCGGCGTGTCTGCCGCAGTGTTCACGTTTTCGAACCGGCGCGAAATTATCCAGACATTCGCGACCCGCGTTAAATCAAAATGACCATTACGTGAAGCAAGGAGAGCATTTAAAATTTGAAATCTCTGGTGGAAGGACTGCCTGGACTTTGGCAAATATCTTATGCTGATTATAAAAATATAGTTGAAAAACAGGCAGCACTTGAATGCTTAGCGGAACAATTTGGCATAACATCGGTTGAAGTTGGCAGAAAAATGTATAATTTAAGAACACAGCTTAAGGGGCTATACCGGTGTAAACGCTGAAAATTTGGATAAATTTCGGGAATTTTTTTGGAAGCAAAGTACTCAATTAAAGGTTTTGGAAAATTGAGAATATATTTGGCTATATTTGACCTATATTGCATAATTTTTTCATAGAAAAATATTGAGATCCAAGCAACTTATGCGCTGCCTTCGGAACGCCAAAAAAAAAGTTCCTCCACTGCTGACATGATTCCGGCCGATTGAGTAGCTGAAACCAAAAAAGGAAAAATATCGTTAAGCTGGAAGGTATTTTCTGTACAATGACGTAGGATTTTCGAAAAATATCAACATCTAACAAAATGGCGTAGTTATGAAAAAAGTCTGTTTTCTTGCCTATACAACGGTCCTTTTTTTAATGCCAAATCGTCAATTTTCATCCAATCAAAAATATCCTACCTCATTGTAGAGTAAATATATTTAGGAGTACTCAGTTCAAATTTCAAGTCAATCGGATAATTGCTCTTTGAGTTACAATGTCAGCAAATTTGAAAAATCTCATTTCGAGAAAAACGCGGTTAAAGATTTACCTATCGATTTTTGCAAGATAAAATAATTTTAATATAAATGATATAAAGCATAGTGATATTCTTAAAAGTATATACTGTCGAAAAAGGCAAAAAAATCGATTTTTTGAAAGTGTGACACTGGTATAGTCCCTTAATAACCGCGCACAAAATTACGGCTGCCACCGCACGGCGTCCTCCGTGGCGTCCGAGCGAGTACTGCAGACGTGTCAGTAGTTTTGTGTGTGAACATCTGAGGAACTTGTGTAGCGACATCACAGTACAGACATTTTCTGGGACACCGAAACCGTCTTATGTGTGACCAGAACGGACATTAGTGTCAGACATTTGTGTCACAATTAATGTCGTGGTCTATGCAGGCCTTTACAAAATACCAAAAAAACTGAGTCTCCATTAATTTCTTCCCTGTTCGAGTCCGAACCCATAGATTTATTTGTAATGAAATTCAACTCGCCATGATATACGGATCACCGAGTCGTTTTGAATATTCGAATTTTAAGAGTACTCGACGTTTACGAGCACCAAAAATGAGAGTACCCGATTACCGAATTCGGGTACCCGATAGAGGCGGGTAATGCAAAAACGTAACCCGTCGGGTACAGGACCCGTCCCGAATCACTCGGGTACCCGCACACCCCTAAGAATGAATATAATAATACGAATATAAATATATTCCCGCTTACTTTTATGAATTACAATTTATTTGCCATAGGGACGGGTGTGAGTAAAGCGCAAACAATTTTTTAGAGGATAAATAAGTTGTAATTTAGATTAATTATTATATTTAAATTAACGAACAAACTAATAAAATAAGCGTTCAGAGTGCGCGCAAAATTTTTCGACACTAAAAGATAACTAATTAAAATAATAATGATAACTAATACAAATAACTAATCGAATAAGAATTAATAGTAATAATAATTTTAAAAAAAGTACTGAGTGCGGGGAACGATCCGGCGCCCTTGCGGACCAAAACCAGGAACGCTACCGACGGGACCATCTTATCGCTTGTAGAAAATGTGCACTTTTTGGTACTTACCATTCGTGGCCGGATGGATGATTGGCTTGTTTTTGGGGATAATGCTTTATCGCTTGATGAAAGTATGAGAATTAATACAATAATACGAATATAAATATATTTCCGCTTACTTTTATGAATTATAATTTATTTCGCATAAGGACGGGTGTGAGTAAAGCGTAAACAATTTTTTAGAAGATAAATAAGTTGTAATTTGGATTTGTTATTGTATTTGAATTAACGTATAAATTAAAAAATAAGCCATCAGAGTGCGCGATAATTTTTTTTGTATACATTAATAACGCAGAGAATCAAGAGCTAAATCATCTAAAAGCCTCGCGTGACGTCACGCGCGAGTCGTGCTCAGATTGCTTTTTCTCTCGAAGCCTTCGTTTCGGTTTGGCCGCACATGAACGTGCTCAGCGTCCATGTATTGGTGTAGCTGCCGACCGCGCTCGGCTCTTTCCGAAGATGTGCGAGCGTAGCTCGCTCACGGACACGCGCTACTATGATTGGGTGATGGGTGCGTTAGAGACTAGAGAGGAGGTAACTTTTGCGCGCGATCTGGCTGCACTGATTGTAACAGGTTGACCCACGGACTTGCGTACAAAGATCCGTACGCCTTTGTTCCAAATGAATTTAAATCCTGCAGTTCGCGCTCGCGATCTCGATGTCCGGTGCAAGTTGTATTGAGACGATGGTAATAGCTCAGTAATGTACACGATCCCTCTGACGGACCGACCGAATACTTCTTGAGCCTGAAGGGTGCGTTTAGCTCGCTTCGCGTTAATAATTGCATCACGGATAGCAGAACATGTCAAAGACACTATCAACGATAAAAATCGTGGTCCTTGCTCCAGATACAATGTGGCTCGATAATTCGGAGAGGTCCAGCACAGCTAATAATTTTTCGACAAAAAGTTTTGGTTGAAAGGGATTTTCAGTAGAAAGTCCCAAGATAATAATTTCGTTCGAAGTCGCGATATGCGAGCTGAGTGTATCCACCTTGGCAGAAAGATCAGTCACCACCTGGCGCAAATTGACATTTCCGGTCTGGACAATAGTTATCTGGGAAGTATGATCGGAAACGATGGAAGCTAACATCGGAACATGCTCAAGGACTTCGGCCATCTACGCCATAGTCTCGGATTTTCGCTTTCCGTCCTCCCGCTGCTCGGACACGAAGGCGGCGAAATTAGCTTCATTGTTTTTAAGGACAGCCATGAAAGCGTCTAGAGTAACTGCCGGCGCAGCATCGGAGGTAGTAGGGTAGTAGGGTAGGAGAGGGAGAGAAAGAGAGAGAGAGAGAGAGAGAGAGAGAGAGAGAGAGAGAGAGAGAGAGAGAGAGAGAGAGAGTGAGAGAGAGAGAGAGGGGGATTGATTTATTGATGTTTATTAGCTTTCTCAGCTATTTGTTGTACATATTAATACATATTTCCTTAAATCTAAGTACATCTCGCTTTACTGTTGACACAACATATTGTTTTAACAATCGTTTAAACTGCTCGACTTCTTCGCAGCCTTTTGGATCAGCTGGCAATGCATTATACATTTTCACTTCGTCATAGTACATACTCTTTTGTGCGCTTCGCGTTCTCCGAAATTGTATTACTATATTTTCCGCTTGTCGTGTTTCCCTACCACTCCGCGTTCTCACTATTTGTAACCTACTTTTCAGTTCTGTGGGCACTCGATTTTTGACTGCTTTAAATATAAATATACATACATTGTAGTACAATCTTTGCTTTACAGACATGAATTGCACCGCATTCAGCATATCTTCCACCTTCGTGTATCGGTTGCATTGCAATATGACTCTCATCGCTCTGTTTTGCGCGATCTGCAGTTTATTCAACTCTGTTTCTCCCAAACCCACTAACAGCGTTGCACAATATTTTAAGTGAGGGGCGATAATTGCTTTATATATGACACATCTCGTATACGCAGATACGTAATGCCCTACTCTATTTAGGAAACTCGTTTTTTTACCATTTTTTTAAACATATACTCACAGTGTTCTTTAAATCGTAGCTTTCCATCAATAATTATACCCAAATATTTTATCGTCTCCACTCTTTCTAGTTCCGTTCCATCAAAACACTTGAGTACAATATTCTCACTCGCACTTTTTCTTATTCTGCTGACAATCATATATTTTGTTTTCTCTACATTCATTTTTAATTTATTTCTATTCATCCACTTCTCCACTATATTTAATAACATATTCATCTTTCTCTCCATTTCCGCGCTGCTTTTGCTAGTTACATATATGACTGTATCGTCAGCAAACATTTTTATTGCACATTCCTCTGTACGCAAATTAACTATATCATTTATATATATAATAAATAGCAACGGCCCTATATAGTACTGACCCCTGCGGTACCCCATGTTCATTGGAAATAATTTCAGACCAATCATTATCAAATCGAACTTGCTGTGTTCTATTCCTTAAGTACGTTCGGAACCAATCTAATACCTTTTCTCTAATCCCATATTGGTATAATTTGTCTAATAATATTTCCCTGTCTATGGTCTCAAAAGCTCGTCTTACATCCATGAAGATTACTCCTACCAATTTTCCTTCACTAATGTCCATTCTCCATTCGTCTACAACAGTTTGAATCGCCGTTTCACACGAATATTGCTTTCTAAATCCCGACTGATGCTCCGTTATAATGTCATTGGCTTCTAAATGTTTTTCAATTTGATTTTTCACTACTAATTCGAGCACTTTTTCGTAGAGTGGCAACGTTAATTGGCCTGTACTGACTGGCTTTCTCGGCCTTGTTCATCTTTGGAATCGGTATAATCATGGAAGTTTTCCAGCTGTCCGGGCAACGTCCCTCCCTTAGCGACCCATTTATTATTTCCATAAATGCCTCTTTTATTGCACTTAACGCCATTTTTAATACATCACTTGATATTCCTTCTTCTGTTCCCTTCTTTTTTGGCAGTTCCATCACAATCTTCTCTAGGTCCTTTTTTCAACAACATTAAATTTTCCCATTATTCTTTCCTCGTCCATCCCAATGCCCGTTAGAATCCTTCTTCTGTTTGGGCTCCCAGACGTATCCCGCTGTATTGAATTAACTATATTGCTTATACTTTGTACATAAAGCATATTAAATTTATCAGCTATATTACCTCCCATCGTGTCATCCAATATCTCAAATTCTATGTTTTCTGCTTCCCGTGTACCCATTGGTCCTCCTTTAATTAATTCTTTTAATGTTTTCCACATTTTTGTCGGGTCGTTCTTATTGTCGTCTATCATCTTTTCATAATATTCCTTTTTCTTTTCTCTTATTAATTTAACTACCGTATTCCTTTCTATTTTAAATTGCCGCCACTTTTCCTCCAAGCCAGTGAAAACTGCTACTTTGTATGCCTCATCTCTTCTTCTCGCTGCTACTGTGATATCTTCCGAATACCATTTTTTCCCGTCTCAAACCCTTGGAATCTTGACTGTTCTTTTCGGTGCAAACGTATCGAGTGCATCCACTATGTTATCAACAAGCATTTTTGCTCGTTGGCTTACCTCTACCCCTTCCATTTGTCTTGTGGTAGTGCTCAACATCCTTGAAAATTCCTTCGCATCGATTTTACTATAGTTTCTTGCTTTATATTCTCTGCACTTATTCTTTTCCGTCTTGTTACCTCATATGACTTTTATCCATCCATGGTCCGTTATCTTTGGTTCATTCTCCACCTGAACTTGTGCACTCATATTAGCAAATAATACATCTATAATTGTTCGGCTATTTTGCGTTATTCTCGTTGGCTTATTAACATGTTGCTTCATCCCTAGACTCATCATTCCTGTTATTAACTTCGTTTTCTAGAACGTTCACTGTAACATCGATATTAAAGTCACCTTAATAGGTGACTATAATATCGATGTTACAGTAGAAACGTTTCTAGGAACTAACTCAAAACTAAAAAAAGGATGGAACTTTCTTTCTTTAGTTAGTTAACTTAAAAAAGGAAGGAACTTAGTTTTTAGGATCTACCTAAAAACTAAAAAAGGAAGGAACTTTCTAGGAACTAACAATAACAGTCTCCTTTTATTGTTAGTTCCTCAGTAATGTCTTCTATGTATCGTATAAAATCTGCATCTGTCGCACTGGGTGAGTGATACACAACTACGATCACTCCTTTATAATGTTCGTCCTTGTCCTCTATTCCAGCACACCAACAGTTTGACTGTATTTTACTTATTGGTATCATATCAAATTTAATACCATCTCTGACGTCTAAGATCACACCACCTGTGTTCCTATTCTCCGCATCACATCTGACTATACCGTATCCCGGTATAAAACACTTCACTGTTTTCTATTTCGGTCGTCACCCTGGTCTCTGATAACGCTATAATTGCAGGTTTCATTCTGTCCACTACTTGGTATCGTATTTCATCCTTGTGTGCAATAAGACTTTGCGCATTCGTATACCATAACGTTTCTTCCTGCTGTAGTTGCTAATTGTCCCAGCCTGCTCTCCTCTCTCTTCTTGGATTGCTCTTTTATCCGTTGGGCATTTCCGATCGAGTGCGTCATGTTCCGTATTTATCTCCAGGTTGAATGCTCTGTTTTTGAATACACAGTTTATGCACTTGTTTTCCCGCCGCTGTACACCTACTCGCTTCGTGGTTTCCGGCACATTTATGGCACGTTTCCTCTCTTGTGCAGTTCTTTGCTATATGATAGTAGCCCCAACATTTGTAGCATCGCTTCACATTCGTGTGTTTGTATACCGGACACTTTCTCCATCCCACGCTGATCTTGCCTTGCATCAATAGCTCTTGATGGGTTCCCTCATCGACTCCCATTACTATTGAGCCTTCGTCTCTTCCTCTTTGTTTATTCATTTGAGGATTTTTCATCTTCCTTCCTTCATTTTCTTCCATTGCGTTGTGCTTTTTTAATGTTTCAACCAGCTCATCATCTGCCAACTC
>OY723395.1:7628959-8065651 GCA_963210295.1 Ophion ellenae | reverse complement strand
GGTCGGAGTCTGGATCTTCCACAGGACAGTCATCACAATCTTCTAAGGACCCTCCTTACGTTCTTCGTCCAAGAGAACCGGACTATGAAATGATCGAGATGCCTTTCAACAGAGTTACCGCGACTCACATATGTTGTTGCGTATGTCTTACTCCAATTACGACATCTCCGGTTGTTCCGTTTAAAGCGAGGTTACAGGTATTTATAAGTTCACGAATTTTCATTCCAAAAGGCAATCGCTGTTGTCCTGTACATCTTATCAGTGAACGTATGTACGTTGACGAAATTTCAAACTTGAAAATATTTTCGAATACTTGTACTATCAGTTCTCAAGAGTTGGCATTATTTTTGGATGCACTGTCCAAAAAATGCGACAACAGTATTTTAGACAGAGTAGATGATTACAATTTATCGGCAGAGCGCATAAAATCGCTAACTGGATACACAGTTGCAGAAATCAAGACTCTAAAAAACATGTTGGTCACTTTGCGAAATTCTCAAAATCGCAGTATTAATCAAGCTCTTTTAATATTCCTTTTTAAATTAAGAACTGGAAATTCGAACACAATCACTGCGTCAATTTTCGATATCAAATCTGAACAACTAGTATCTGCTTATTGCAAATCGGTTTTGGATTCATTCGCGAAAGACGTCTTTCCACTTCGTTTCGGAGCTCGGGCATGTTCTCGCGAAGATTTAATTGCTAATCACACGTCGCCTTACGTAAAAAAATTACACGGATTTGAAGATCGCCTGCTCTTGATTGCTGATGGTTCATACCTTCGACACCAAAAAAGTAGTAATAATTGTTACCAAAAAAAATCTTTCTCTGGTCAGAAAAAGTGTCCACTCTGTAAACCCTTCACAGTTTGTGCCACAGATGGATATGTAATAGATGTTTACGGACCGTACGAAGCAATTGTGAATGATGCGAAAATCTTACAACATGTACTAAGTGATCCGAACGGCTTGAGATCAATCCTCAAAAAAGGGGATGTTTTTATACTTGACAGGGGGTTCAGAGACGTCAAAGATTGGTTAGAATCTCAAGGGTTCGTTGTGTTGATGCCAGCGTTGAAAGGCAAAAGAAAGCAACTTCCAACAAATGAAGCAAACGAAAGTCGATTTGTTACGAAATTGAGGTGGGTGGTAGAGGCTGTCCACGGTATAATCGGTAGTAAATTCAAACTCTTGCATAATCAGTTTAACAACAACATGTTGGATTCAGCGATGCTTTATTGCAAAGTAGCGAATTTTTTGGTTAATGAGTTTGGAAAAAGACTGAATTGCGATACCGATTTACAAGATCAAATTGCCGAGCAAATGTTGAAAAGAAAAGACGTTGACAATTCTTTAGCGAAAGTTGTGGAAGAACAAAACTGGAATAGGAAGAAAAGGATCTTCAAACCGTTAACATCAAATGACGTATTAGACTTTCCGGAAATGACAGAGCAAGATTTGAAGATCCTTTTCACTGGCTCGTACCAGTTATCGCAAACTGTTTCATACTTAGCTGAAATGTATACCGAAGAAGGACTTTTGAATATGCAATACTTGTTGGAGGACGATACCATTTTGAAATGTGAAGTTAAATCAAGACATATAAACAAGAAAGTATACAGATGTTACGTTCAGTACGACCCTAACAGTATTGGATATAACGGTATAAAAAACTACGTATGTGATTGTGCAAATGGGCTAAGAACTGTTGGTTGCTGTGCCCACGTTGCAACAATCATTTACTTTTTAAGTCATGCACGGTATTTGTCCAAAATCATCCGCCCAGCTCAAATTCTAACGAATCTATTTCACGTTGATAATGTCGAACCTGTTATTGAAGAACACAGTGACGAAGATTAACAACATAACAATCATGTTGCAATGTATGTATTACTTGTGTCTGTTTAATGTATATATTAGATGAATGTATGTAATATTATTATAAATAAATAGATTTTTTAAAATACAATGACTTTTAATTATTGAAAAAACCGAAATAGCAAATACCATTTTCATTTGATGACATGTGTAATTTTTTTTTTTTGTTAGCTGTTTGCCATCAAATTTGTAATCGGCGACCTCAGAAACCCCAAAATGTACTTTTATTAAGTAAAATAATTGAAAAATATGATTTTGTGTCATTTTCGTAACTGAAAATGCTCAAATTATAAAAACGGAATTTATTCAAGTTTGATTTTCGGACGCTAGAGACGACCGAATTGAGCCCAATTAGCGTCATTTTGTAGAGGAAGATAGTAGCTTTCTATGCTATGGTGCACGATTTTTTACCATTAATACGTCAATAAAAACCATAGCATTAAATACAAAAAATGACGATTTTTTACGGTTTTTATGCCATTAAAATTATGTTGCACATGATTTAACTTTACGAAAAAATCTGGAAAAATTCAGGCATGTCTACACATCTGAAACAAAATTTTGGTTGTGTTAAAACCGCTTTAAAATGCATTTGAAAGCTCGAAAAAAAATTAAACATAAAAAAAACGCATTTTTTGCGATTATGGTGTTTTCATAAGGGTTTAGGGGGTTAAAAAATATCTCTAAAATTTTGTTTTTCAGCCCTCTTTCAGGTTTTTGGGTCGATTCGATCAAACTCGGTGGGGGCCGTCAGACCCCCCTTAACCGGCTACCCCCTTTAAATGTTACGGAAGATCTAGCAGAACAATCGAGATATTCATTAAGGAGCTCCAGTGCTAAATTATTTCCTGGTGTCGAACCAAAAAAACGTTCAGTAAAATCATTAAATTTACCGCGTAAAGCCGAAAACGAATAAATAACAGTCATGTCGACAAATCAAACCCTCTATTTGAAGGATGCTCTTGATTTCGTTCCGGAATTCAACGGGAAAAATTATCCCCTTTTCCGACTTCGTAGCGGGATGCGAAGATGCATGGGATATGCTCCCTCCCGAATCCGAGAGACGTTTTGTAAGATTGGTACGGAGCAAATTAAAACATCAAGCCAGTAGAGTTATTCAAGCGTCCAATTTCGAAACAATAGACGATCTCTTAAAATTCTTGAAAAAAATATATGCACCAAACAAAACTGAGGTGCAACTGTTGAGAGAACTCAGCCACATATTCCAAGCAAGCGGCAACAGCGTGATTGATTTTTCCACACGGATCAGGGACAAAGCAAAATAAATACTTGAAGCTCAAAAAGCATCCCATAGTGGGGCAGAAAGTGCCGTTCTCATGCTTTAAAATCCGAAATAATTATTCGAAATCTGATCCGCCATCTTGTCGGTATTGCATACAAATTGGGCACACGATAGAAAACTGTCATACCCGCGAATATAATAATTCGCGTTATCAGTCGGGAAACGGGCCGAGTGCCTCTCGGACGGACGCACCGAGCGGCCCCTCCACTCAAACGCGTCAAACAAACACCGTCTCGGTAGAAACGCCCAACGAGAATACCCGACCTACGCAATAAATTCTGAAAATTTTAATAAGTTACCCTCGGTGTGTATCGGAGCACTACCGGAGAAAGGGACAATTGCAATGTTGTTAAATAGCGGAGCCATCCCCAATCTAATAAAAAGGAATGTACGAAAAATATGGTAGGCATCGACGAAGACGTCATAAAATTAACAGGCATTTCCGTGTTACCGGTATTTGGACTAGAGAGCGTACTACTTCGCGTATTCGATTTCGAATCATTATTTCATAGTATATCCGACGATGTACCGCTTTCCTACCCCGGTCTGCTGGGGTCTCGATATTTTTTTGAAACCAAAGCCAATATTAATTACCGAACGGAATGTCTCGAATGTGGGGATACATCATGGCCTTTTGAAAAACGTACTGAACCCGATGAGGTGATAAAAATCCCAGCGCGTTCAGAAACTTCCTTCCACGTTAAGGCAAAGGACAATACCATAAGGGAGGGATACCTCTCGCCTTTAAAAATCCGTGAAGGTGTATACGCCGGCGATTGCCTGGTGACAAACATCCACGGAAGGGCTCATTTGAAGGTTTATAATACCACAAATGATGCTGTAAAATTGATCATGCCAGTAGTAGAACTGCAGGAATTCGATACTATCGAAGACCTGTCAGGGAACAATCTAAGTCCAAGCTGCATGACAATTTTTAATTCCCGTTCGATCCCTCGTGACCCTTTGATTCAAAGCGTACATTGCACGACAACTACGCTAATCCAGAGCCCAAAAGAGGCCAATTCAAAAGTTTCGACAAAAAATGTCGAACTAAAATCCTGGCATCATTCCGAAGAGGGTGATGATAAAAAAAAACTAAATGAAAATTTCTGTAGCGAGGAAAGATCGAGAATCAAGATCAATGAAAATTCAAAAATCGATTCAATTCAAGGCCAAGGATAAAAAAACAATCAAAAATAAAAATGCGAAGAACGCGAAAATAAAATCGAACGAATACTCAAAAAACGAAATGAATTTAATGAAAAGTCAAAAATCAAATTCAAAGGTCAATTCTGTCTCCGCCTCTGAACCAATATCGCATAAAATAAAAAATAATTCGGAGCGTTCAGAAATAATAAAAAGTCTCTTGCGACTTGATCACCTCGCCAAGGAAGAGTCAGATCACGTCGATAAAATTATTAAAGAATACTCAGATAGATTTCACATAAAGGGAGAACCATTGGACTCGATTATTATCAATCCCCAAACCACAGTCCTGTTTGGATAGTACCGACAAAAACAAGACTCCAACGGTAATAAACGTTGGCGAATGGTAATTGATTTCCGAGCCCTAAACGACAAAACAATCGGTGATTCATATCCACTGCCGAACATTACCGATATTTTAGACCAATTAGGGCGCGCAAATTACTTCTCGGTCTTTGACCTGGCATTCGGGTTCCATCAGATTGAAATGAACCCTGAAGAACCGCCTTCTCTACTCCATATGGTCACTACGAATTTTCAAGAATGCCATTCGGGCTTAAAAATGCCCCGGCGACTTTCCAGCGCTTAATGGATATCGTATTGAGTGGAGTCCAGGGAGTATCCCTCTTCGTCTATCTCGACGATATCGTGATCTATACCAAGGACCTAGAGGAGGACGGTAAAAAGATTCAGGAACTGATGGAACGATTACGTAAAGCTAATCTCCAGTTGCAACCGGACAAATGCGAATTCCTCAGACCAGAAGTCAATTACCAGGTCATATAATCGGTAAGGACGGACTGAAGCCAGATCCGAACAAGCTACCGGCAGTCAAGGATTTTCCAATACCCAAAAACGTTAAAAATATTCGGCTATTTCTGGGTTTAACGGAATATTACCGTAGGTTCATTAAAGATTTCTCAAAAATCGCAAAACCACTAACTCGCCTTCTAGAAAATAAAACTGATTTCGAATGGACGGACGACACGCAAAGAGCTTTTGATATTGTTAAAAATAAACTTTGCGAAGCTCCTATTCTACAATACCCTGATTTTGGAAAACCGTTCATCATCACGACAGACGGTTCCGACTTCGCCTTAGGCGGAGCCCTATCACAAGGTGAAATAGGTAAAGACTAACCAATAGCCTGTACATCGTGCGTATTAAGAGAGGCTTCCCTTCGGTACGACACCTACGAAAAAGAGGCAATGGCTATCATTCACAGCGTAAAAGCGTTCCGACCCTATATACACGGTGACAATTATAAAGTAGCCACCCATTTTCTTAAATTCTTGCGCGGCGATTTTGGGACGGCAAAGGTGCGCTTTTGAAATGGTTTTCCGAGAACTCTTTGAAAAAAATATAGCGCTCATGTGGGAAAAGTATATTCCACCAAAAAAAAAAAAAAAATTCTGGGTAAAAATTAAAATGGCATTCCGCGCTTACAGAAGCAAAGTGGGCTTGATTCTGAACCAGTAGGAACCGGTTGAGGGCCTCAAAAAAATTGTAACATTGAGAAAAAGAACGTTAAAAAATCAATATCGAACGATAGTTCAAACTGAACTCCGAAGAACGGCGGAGTTGGAATGGCCGGGAACGGAGTAGGCGTTGGAGCATTCGCCGCTATCTTCTTGACGTGGCTGTCATGACGTTGCAGATGTCACCGACAGATGTCGGGTCGTGGCTGACGTTACGATGACAGGCGCTCGAGTGTGCGAGTGCAACGTGGAATATGGATGTCGAACGGGCTTCACTTGTTTGTAGGTCCCGCGGAACCGGCGAAGAAAAAATTCGAAAGCACCTAAAAGCCCTGGCCATGAGTCAATTATTAAACGAGCGATTGTTGTGAGACACTCGACGACTGGCCTAACGATTCGAGCCGCGCTGGGTGGATGGGCCGTTTGGAAAGTAAAGAAAGCGGTCTTCCCGGAATCTGGTTTAAGGGGTCAATTAAGATAACAAAGAATGCGTGACGATTAAAAGTGAATGCGGTTTTAAAGATTATGAGGAAGTAAGTTCACCTTAGAGTTTTACGGCAAGAGAAGGCGGAAAACGGATCAGAGGACTTCCTTCAAACGGGGCGAACGTTTCGTTTTTAGGTGTGAGAACGTTCCTTAGCGAGATGTTGATTATCGACAAAAAAAATGTTAAGGGATTCACGCTGAAGAAGCGTACGCGCGAATCTTATTTTGAGTCGAAGTAGAGAATTTTTACGAGATAGGATACATTTATCGACTTGTGCGGTGGCAGTTGAAACTTGAACGAAACTGGACTTTGGGAAACCGCATTTAAGGGGCAAAATTACGAAGAAATACGGCATTCGCGATTTATCGTGGAACGGGTTAAATGGGTTTGTGAAAATATGGAATAAAATCAATCTACTCTTTTCAGATGCAAAATAGCGATCCAACTTTTCCTCGAGCCCGGAACCTCATTGAAGGTGTCACACAGTGGTTCCCAAATCCCAAAAGGCCGGCCAAAAGTCAAAAACGTATTTAATTCGGGTGAAAGTCTGTACTCGGGGGTTTTCTGGGTCGCTAATTACGAATTCGAAGTCAAAATTTAGAAGAAAAAAAATGTCGGATCCAACACGGCGGAAAATTTCTTCAAAGACGTATTCAATTCGGTCGAAAATCTGGACCCGGGGGTTTTCGGGGTCGCTGATTGCGAATTCGGAGTCAAAATTTATAAAAACATAATCGCGGATAAAACACGACGGAAAATTCCTTCGAAAACGTATTTAAAACGAGTGGAAGTCTGGACTCGGAGGTTTTCGGGGTCGCTTATTACGAATTCGAGGTCAAAATTGAAAAAAAAAAACAAAATAGCGGTCAAAATACGACGCAAAATTTCTTCAAAAACATATTCAATTCAGGTGAATGTCTGTACTCGGGGACTTTTGGGGTCACTGACGACGAATTCAAAGTCAAATTTCGAACGAAAAAAAATCGCGGCTCTAGTAAAGCTAAAAAATGGCGCCGCGGCGAGTAATCATTAAATTTCTTTTGAATTTCCTGCATAAAGATTTTCGAGGTCACTGATTACAAATAAGTGAACAGCTGACGTTATCTAGAAGTTGATCTGACGTTACTAGAAGTCTGCAAAAAATGTCTTCCATGTTTTTGATGCAGTCACATTTCCGTGAAAACTCTTCTCGGAATCTTTTAATGTACTTGTTACATGATTCCTAAGCTTCTTCAGACATTTGTCCGACAGGGAGTAACGAAGATTCCACAATTCCGTGACCGTGAATAAGAACGCTTTATCAATTCTTCATTAATTCCCGTTATCGAGGCGACAATTTCTGAATTTTCGAAAAAACTCCGTGCTGTATTTCCGTCGTTATTACAAAATTATTTGAACGTAGGACCGCAAAGGTAGCAACGCATACTTGTAGATGTTTACGTAATAGAATTACAAACTTTACCATCTATCACAACACAAGTTTGAAAATGATTCAAACTTGTGTTGTGATAGATGGTAAAGTTGTTAATTTCCTTGCCGCCCACTACAGTTTGAAAGGGCATGAGGTTTCTCTCTTACGCTTTGATACAATCAAGTTCTGCCCTAGTTGCTTCGGCAGTTTCGTGCAAGAACTCAATTTTGACTGGGCTACAAGATCTTGGCGACGTAGAACGTGGGCTTTTCAAAATAATCACGCGCGGGATTGACTCTATCAAAGATTTGGACGGAAAGAAGTGAAATAAAGATAATGTTGGCATCCGATTTATTGTCGTCTCCATCGCAAAATTTTTATTTGTGAGTACTTCGACCAGACGTGCCATCGCATCCCCACTTGCGTATCAATTCTAAATTACCAACTTTATTTTCAGAATACTTCCAATAACGTCCGATTGTAGCATTAATATTATTTCCGCTGTATGATATAGCAATGCTTGAAGTCCAACTCTGGCTCCACTTTAGTTACAGAAATTTCTGACCTCGCAGGGTAACACTTTGCTTAGAATCGAAAACACATTTATAAGGCGGGTATAATTTACAATTTTTTTTCACGCTTACAGAACTTATTAATTGGTATTGACTTTTGGTAATTTTACCTTCTACTACAAGTGATAATGCTTCGTTGCCTAACAGCACATATTCTGGAACGCGTTTCATAGATTTCCAGTACTGTGATGCTTTTGATGAACTGCCTTCTGTGACATCACTAATTACGTTTGAAGCATGTAAATTTCCAGAAGCCCGGAACCCCTTATGTGTAGCGTAGGTCAATTCGTGGACGGTATGTTCTTTTCGAATCTTTTCTGTCCTCCTACGTTTTGACCGATCATCCAAATTGTCCCAGCTTGTGGAAGGACGCCCCATTGTGTCTTCCGTGGAAGTCTTCGAACCTTCATTTTCAATTGTGAAAGACACAGGAACGTTGAGCCTCTCGTCGAGTTTTTGGAAGAATTTCATTTCGTTCCTGCTCACTTGTTGCCACCTATTTTTGAATTCCGATACCAACCTACCCATGGCATCTTTCAGACTTTTCGGCAAAATGTATAAATGCTTCAATCTTTTTAACACCTCCATTTCAACAATGTCAGTGACGACGTTGATATTGCCGTTCAATACCGATTTCACAAATATGAAAGTTTCCTTTCTCGTCAAAGAAATTTCTTCGGAATTATCCAGAGGTTCTGTAGAAAATGGAAAAATAATATTAATAGCAGAATTATCTCTATCAATTTTCTATAAACAATATTTCAGCCCCGAAAATTACGAAGAACTGCAGAAAGTATTCACGTCATCGCATAAAAATTATAACCGAAACCGACGTCGCAGCTAGTTGCAGCAAATTTTTGGATGTGTTTAGAAGGAATGTCTAAGGAACCATTTCCCTTTGGTATAAGAGCCGGGGTCGACAAGGGTTTCCACTTGTTGCTTTTTTTAACACGATTTTTCACAACATGACCAAGAAAAATACCACTATTTTGGATAATGACTTACTATTTCATACATCGTTAATAATAATAATTTCGAGCAACACATTCAAATTGTATTTACTTTTTGGGGAAGAATTCATTTTGCAGAATCCAAATCCGTAAACTTTTCGCGATTCTACACGCGCCTGAAGTCTGGCTTATTTTCGACGCACAAGGAGCAAACAACGCAGCAGGCCCGACGCTTACGATAGGAATGCGTTCTTAAGCCAGGTAGAGACGCTTCCCCTTTCTTAACGGTCATAATACATATTAGGTGTACCACTACAATTAATCCAACCCCTAAACGTCCCTAGACATTTTTTTTACGTTTGGCCGGCTATTCGGGATTTAGGACCACTGTGCAACGGTCCAACAGATGGGCGTCGACCGCAGCTGAATAGGCGCAGATCGCCAGGAGAGAGCCAGGAGAGGAAGCGAGGGCGGCTCAATTTTTTTTTGTGCTGAGGAATGTGGTCTGTATGGTCTCGGTACTGCTGATTAAGGGTAACTTACTCAAATCAGTTGTTATCCACCGTAAGTGCAGCCGTATCAGTGCTAAATATATGGCCAACTTTAAACGCGTTTTTCTCGAAACGACGGTTTTCTAGTGGTTCGCACGTTTTCCTATACAACTATTGGACCGATTGACTTCGGGTTTTGCACACATTTCGAGGGAACCTTCACCTACAGGATGGCTTCCATAAGGTGGCCAGGTGCTTTTAAGGATCTCACGCGGTGATTCTGCGACTGAAAAATATATGATTTTTAATGGTCTTTCAAGCCCTCGTTGAAAAAAAATATATCGTTAATTTGTCATGAAGAGTATTTGCCAGAAGAAAAAGCGTACTCTGGACAAAAGTGAAAATTCCATTATGCGTGCAGGCGAATGAAGTTTATAAAACTCCGAATACGGAACACTCTCTATTATGCTAAAAAAGTCATTAGACAACAATCCGTCAACAAGGGATGAGAGGGCAGACTGGTGTCCCGTCGTGTGATACATCTCCAATCACAAAAATTATTCCGTGCGTATGAAGTTTTTGGCTCCTTCTCCTTCTCCTTCCTGTACTTTCCTGTTCTGAAATTCTCTAGTAGTTGAACAAAGATATTGGTCCTTATAAGTCACGGGTAAGAAGGAGATAGAACAAGAATCGAGAATGTTGTTGGGTACAGGATTAATGGGAAAAAAATCGATTTCCTTTGTCAGAAGCTTCTACTTACTTCTCACATATGTTTTTATATGTACGAGAGGTTCCCCGTACTGTAAAATAAATATAAGACAACGATAAATCATCAAGGGATGACAGGTGACACTGCTCGATTGTTCCAGCGTACAACGTTCATGAAAAACATTATTTCGTGCCGCTCACGCTTACCGCTACTTCTCAGCCATCTATCCGTTTGTACTGTAACTCGCCAGTACTGTAAAGAAGTGCTAGACAACGAGAAGCAATGAAGGGACGGCAGGTACCACTGCCCGATTGTTGTGTGGTGGAGCTTGAATGAAAAAAAAATGGTTCCCTGTGTCTAAAGCTTTTGGCTACTTCTCATATACGTCTTTATGCGCAGGACAACTCGCCAGTATTTCAAAAACCAATATAGGCCGACAATGAAGCGGCAAGGGATGAGAAATCACAATGCTCGACTGTTCTATGAAACACTTTCCAGAAAAAAATCATTCTCGTTTTCTGAAACATCTGGCTACTTCTTTCATGTGTCTTTATGTGTACTGAAACTCTGCAGTATGCTAAATAAATCATTAGAACAGAACGAGTCATCAATGGATGAGAGGTCAGGCTGCTGTAAAGTCGTATGGAACAATTTCGAACAAAAATCATATTCCGTGCGTCCAAAGTTTCTCGCTCCGTCTGACATTAGTTCTTTCGTATACTCAAAGTCGCTAGTAGTTGAAAAAAAAATTTGTCTATAAATCGGCAAAAGAAGGAGATGGATAAAAAAATCAAATGTTTGGTACACCTCGTAGAAAAAACATCGCGTCTGCCCGAATATTCTGGCCACTTTTTACATCTGATTGTATGCGTACTAGAACTCTCGAGGAATTCCGAAAAAATACTCGACAAAAACAATTGGTACAGGCATGAGCGGTGAGATTTCTCGAATGTTGCGTGGTACAGGTGTAACAATAAAAAAATGATTTCCCGTGCCTGAAGCTTCTAGTTACTGTTCACATATATTTTTATATGTACGAGAACTTTGTGGCACCTTAAAAAAACAAATAGAAAATAATACGTCATCAAGGGATGACAGGTGATACTGCTCGATTGTTCTACCGTAAACCTTAAATGAAAAAAAATATTTCGCGCCTCTCATACTTATGGCTACTTCTCTGTCATCTTTCTGTGTGCACTGTATTTAACTCTATGGTACTGTAGAGAACTGCTAAAGAACGAAAAGTCGCCAAGGGAGCAAAGGTAACGTTGATCGATTGTTCTACCGTAAACCTTAAATGAAAAAAAATATTTCGCGTCTCTCATACTTATGGCTACTTCTCTGTCATCTTTCTCTGTGTACTGTATGTAACTCTCTAGTACTGTAGAGAAGTGCTAAAGAACGAAAAGTCGCCAAGGGAGCAAAGGTAACGCTGATCGATTGTTGTGTGATGTGGCTTGGATACATTTTTTTTTCTTGTGTCGGAAGCTTCTGGCTTCTTCTCGAATACGTCTTTATGTGTAGGAGAACTTGCCAGTATTTCAAAAACAAATATTGGACAACAATGAATCGGCAAGGGATGAGACATTACACTGCTCGACTGTTGTATGGAATACTTTCCACAAAAAAATCATTATCTATTTCCGAAGCTTCTGGCTACTTCTGTAATGTGTCTTCATTTGTACTGACACTCTCTAGTACGCTAAATAAATTATTAGACAACAATCAGTCAACAGGGGATGAGAGGTCAGAATGCTCTACCGTCGTGCGATACACTTCCGATCAAAAAAATTATTCCGTGCGGCCGAAGTTTTCGGCTCCTTCTGACAACGGTTCTTTCGTGTTTTCAAAGTCGCTGGTAGTTGAAGAAACAAAAATTATTCTGAATAAATCGGCAGAGAGGGAGATGGAACAAGAATCGAATGTTCTATGGTACAAGTTTAATTTTTTTTTAATCGATTTTCCGTGTCTGAAGCTTCTACTTACTTCTCACATACGTTTTTATATGTACGAGAACTTTGTGGTACAGTACAAAAAATATTAGACAACAAAGCGTCGTCAAGGGATGACAGGCGACACTGCTCGATCGTTCTACCGTACAACTTTCACGAAAAAATTATTTCGCGCCTCTCAAGCTTATGGCCACTTCTCAGCCATCTTTCTGTATGTACTGTTGCGCTCCAGTACTGTAAACAAGTGCTACACAACAAGAAGTGATCAGGGGAGGCAAGATACCACTGCTCCAATGTTGTGTGGTGGAGCTTGAATTAAAAAAAATCATTTCTTGCGTTTGATGATTTTAGCTACTGTTCATATACGTCTTCATGTGTTGGAGATCTCACCAGTATTTCAAAAACAAATATTGGTGGACAAGAAATCGGCGCGGGATGAGAAACCAGACTACTCGATTGTTCTACGGAAAGCTTTCCAGGAAAAAATCATTCTTGATTTCTGAAGCTTCTATCTACATCTTCCATGTGTCTTTATGTATACTGGTACTCTCTAGTACGCTAAATAAATAATTAGAACAATACCAGTCATCAATGGATGAGAGGTCGGGCTGCTGAATCGTCGGATGGTATACTTTCGATAAAAAATATGTTTTCGTGCGTCCGACGTATCTGGCTCCGTCTGACGTTAGGTCTTCCATGTACCAAAAAAGCTACTAGTTGACAAAAAAAATATTAGTCTCCATAAATCGGCTCAGAAGGAGGTAGACAAAAAACCAAATGTTGTAATATACGCCTCGTGGCAAAAAAAATTGCGTGTCCCCGAATATTCTGCCGACTTCTCATATCTATTTCTATGCATACTGGAACTGTCGAGGAATTCAGAAACAATACTGGACAACAATAAATGGTACCGGCATGCGAGGTGGGACTTCTCGATTGCAGCATGTTACAGATTTAATTTAAAAAATACGATTTCCCGTGTTTGAAGCTTCGAGTTACTTTTCACATATGTTTTCAAATGTACGAGAACTTCCCCCACTGTAAAAAAAAGACAACAATATGTCATCAAGGGGTGACAGGTGACCCGTGCTCGATTGTTGTGTGGTGGGGCTTGAATAAAAACTGTTTTTTCGTGTGTCTCTTCGACTTCGGCGGGAGCGGATGGAGGCCGGGGCGACGCACGAGCAGGCAGTAGCGCAAATCCGCTGGCTGGCCGAGCTCTTCCACCCGCCAGAGGCCACCAACAAAGGAGCACAGGAGCGCTGGATGGTAGTGCTCAGCGCTACCCTGCTGTGGGGCCCCTACCGGAACCGGCTGACGCGGAGGAGACCGCGGACGAGGTGACCGCCAGCGACGCCGGCAAGCCCACGAGCGACCGAGCCGTGGCGGAGACGCGTCCGAGCGACCGAGCCGCGGGCGAGTGGAAGGAGCCCCTGAAACCCGAGGGGTTTTGTTTCGTCTGCGGGCGAGAGGGGGTGACGGCCCGGACGTGCGGCACGTGCCGGGCCTACTGGGAAAGCCTGGGGCCAGTCACCGCGCAGCGGCAGCGGGAGCGTCAGAAGTCCCGGGGCAAACGAGAAGGCAAGCGCTCCAAAGAGGAGTGAGGAGGAAACCCGCGGAAGTGGTCTCGCCCAACCCATTTTGGGTGGGTGGATCCCGCTACGGAACGTTGCCAAAGAACAACAGAGTCCGAAAGGCCACAAGGCCCAAAGAAAAACCCATTGAAAAAAAGGAGGGGGCGACATTTTGCATTCTTTTATTGACCCGAGAGCCCGGTTTCTATCCCTACACTTAGCTGGGTTTTGGCTCCCTATAATTTCCCGGTGTGGGTGTCTGGTTATTCCCTATAAATGACTTTGGTTCTGGAATATGAAAGGGAAATATCCGGCTGGCCAGGATCAACTATCTCGCGTCTGAGTGCTGACGGAATGGCGAGAGGGACACTCCAGTGATTATCTGGATTTCTCCAGGGGGTATCAGGATGGGGAGGCGAGTCCAACATTTTTTTGTTGTGTCTCTGGGGGACAGAGTTATTGGAGCGAGACGACGGTCTTAAAGAGGGAATGACACCTCATCGCGGTCGGTATGGTAGAACAATTATAGATTCCCAAAAATCTCTGAAACGGCTCTTCAGATGCCGTCGAAACTTTGCCAAACGACGTCAAATAGATAGACGAACAGCTGTCTTCCCCTCAAATTTTCTGAATTTGAGAAAATAAATGTAGATTGGCTTATGATAAGCCAATCTAGTTTTTTTCTCAAATTCAGAAAATTTGAGGGGAAGACAGCTGTTCGTCTATCTATTTGACGGCGTTTGGCAAAGTTTCGACGGGATCTGAAGAGCCGTTTCAGAGATTTTTGGGAATCTATAATTGTTCTACCATACCGACCGCGATGACGTGTCATTCCCTCTTAAAGGGCCGGGTCGTGCTTTTAATAGGGGGGGGAGGACTTGTGACGTGGTAATTTCGGACGTCGCAATTTATTAAAGGTGGCTCAGGCTCGGCATACGGAAATGCACTTCCCGCCGTCCAGGAACCCCTCAAGCGATTCCCCGGGGCCCAACAAAGCGCAAAAATCATTTTATTAATACTTTTATTTTTTTGTTGTTCATATTGTACTTCGGAGCGAACGGCGCGTTCTCACTGTTACGTAGGACAGGGTTGCAGAACGAATCGAGAATCGAACGGCAACGGAGGTACATACCCTAGCGCACACGGTTGCGCGAGGCGTCGCTCTTCTACTCAATACCAGCGGATTCCAATACTGAGAAGGAAGGGGGTCTCGCCTAATAACGGCCCTCCGCACCTCGCGACAATGGATTCTGTTGGGTATCAACGAGCGACAACGGAAAGTCGCGATTTCCAAAGAAAGGTCGCCGGCTCGAGGCCCCATTCCGAGCTGTCTGTCTCCCTCTACAGCCGGTCATCCTTCCGATGAGTCCGTGACCCAATCAGGTCCCGGGACGGGAGCCAAGGGCAATTTTTACGTCCAATGAAAATCCGAACGTTATCGGCAAGGGCAACGCCGAAAAATTAAAAAAAGCTGCGACTAGGCAACGAGTGGGGATCGGGACCTAGGTCCGCGGAAAGACTCCTCGCGAAAATATCATCACTTGAGTTCTGGTCTGGAGCAACGAGAGGTGCACTTCCCAAGCCGTAGCCGTTCCCGCCACCCAAGAAAGCGACGCCACCGGAAAAATCGTAGATCGAGACCGACGTTTTACCGGATCGAGATCTTCTGAAACTGTAGCGGTGAGGCCGTCGTTTCGCTCGTCAAAACCCGTTGTAATGCGCGCGCTGTGGCCCGTTGGGTAAAGTACTGAATTTAAAATTATTGAGAATATTAGAGTCACGAGCGATATTGTCGCGGCGGAGCAGTGACGGACGGGAAAGATCGAGTCACCCTACGCGATACCGTCATTCGCGAAGACCTTGCTCTAATTAAATTAACGTAGAGCCGCCGAGAGAGGTTCATTTTGCAAATACCAGAACCAAAGTTACTTTGTATAAGTTAGAGTTAAGATATTATTTGTTTGTCGTCATCAAATAAGGATATAATTGCTATCTAGAAAGAAATCTGTACAATTTGGGGAAAAATAAGAGGACCGCGAATTGCGCGTATCCTGAACTGACCCCGCCGTATGCGGGATTTGCAAAATAATTAAATCGATTCCCGTTTTCATCAAATCTCCGAGTGTTCTTGTAAAATCTTTTTGTGCTGTTGTCGTGGGTCAACCCCGCCCCTATACCAAATTCAGGGCTGCGGCAGTCGGGCAAAAGACATCTCGCCGACCCGTCGGGAAAAATAAATTTGTCGCGTAAAATTTTGCGCCGCTGGCGCCCTATCCTGTACGAGTCCGACGAGAGAGCGAATTTTGGGACGCGAGTACCGGAAATCGTGTCACAGCGTACTAGAACTCTCCAGGAATTCAGGAAAAATGCTGAACAACAATAAATTGTCCAAGCATGAGCGATGAGACTTCTCGATTGTCGCATAGTACAGGTTAAAAAAAATGATTTCCCGTATCTGATGCTTCTAGTTACTTCTCACATATGTTTTCATATGTACGAGAACTTTGAGGTACCGTACAAAAAAAAATTAGACAACAATAGGTCATCAAGGGATGACAGGTGACACTACTCGATGGTTCTACCCTACAACTTTAATGAAAAAATTATTTCGCGGTTCTCAAGCTTATGGCTACTTCTCTGTCATCTTTCGGTGTGTACCGTAACTTTCTAGTACTGTAAAAAAGTGCCAGACATCGAGAAGTCGTCAAGGGAGGAAAGGTGCCCCTGCTCGATTGTTGTGTTGTTGGGCCTTGAATAAAACTTTTTTTTCGTGTGTCTGAAGCTTTTGGCTACTTATCAAATACGTCTTCATGCGTAGGAGAACTCGCCAGTTTTTTCAAAAATAATTTAATTTTCGATTAGCCAGTATTTTAAATCAATTTTTTTTAATTACAGTTGTACGGTGGAACAATCGCGTAGTGTCAGCTGTCATCGCGTGATGACCTATTGTTGTCTAATATTTTTTTAACGGCATCACAAAGTTACCGTACATACAAAAACATATGAGAGGAGTTACTAGAAGCATCAGACACGGGAAGTCTTTTTTTTATTAAACCTGTACCGTGCAACAATCGAGAAGTCTCACCTCTCATGTCTCGACAATTTATCGTTCTCCAGATTTTCTTCTGAATTCCTGGCGAGTTCTAGTACGCATACGAATATATGTAGAAAGTCGGCAGCATATTCAGTCACACGCATTTTTTTTTGCTACGAGGGGTACAATACAGCGTTTGATTTTTCATCTATCTCCTTTTCTGCCGATTTATCGAGACCAATATTTTTTTCAACTACTAGCGACTTTTAGTCCACGAAAGAACAAATGTCGGACGGAGCCAGAAACTTCGGACGCACGAAATAATATTTTTGATCGAAAGTGTACCATACGACGTTACAGCAGCCTGAACTCTTGTCCATTGCTGACTGATCTTGTTCTAATAATTTATTTAGCATACTGGAGAGTTTTAATATACATAAAGACACATGAAAGAAGTAGCTAGGAGCTTCAGAAATCGAGAATGATTTTTTCCTGGAAAGTGTTCCATAGATCAGTCGAGCAGTGTGATTTCTCATCCCTTGCCGATTCATTGTTGTCCAATATTTGTTTGTGGAACATTAGCGAGTTCTCCTACACATAAATACGTATGTGACAAGTATCCAAAAGCATCAGACTCACGAAAATGTCTTTTTTTTCAAGCCCCACCACACAACGATCATGCAGGGGTACCTTTCCTCCCTTGATGACTTCTCGTTGTCTAGCACTTCTCCACAGTACTAAAGAGTTGCAGTACACACAGCAAGATGACAGAGAAGTAGCCATAAACTTGAGAGGCGCGAAATAATTTTTTTCATTATAGTTATACGGTAGATCAACCGAGCAGTGTCACCTGTCACCCCTTGATGCCTTATTGTTGTCTAATATTATTTCACAGTACGTGGAAGCTCTCGTATATATAAAACATATGCGAGAAGTAATTAGAAGCTTCAGACTAGGGAAATATATTTTTTTTTATTAAACCTGTACCCAGCAACATTCGATTCTTGTTCTATCTCCCTTTTCCTCGTGATTTATAGAGACCAATATTTTTTTCAACCACTAGAGAATTTTAGAATACGAAAGAACAAATTTTAGAAGGAGCCAAACCCTTCGGACGCACGAACTAATGTTTTCGTTCGGAAGTGTATCACACGGCGGGACACCAGTCCAACCTCTCATTCATTGACGACTGGTTCGATTCTAATGATCTATTTAGCGTACTAGAGAGTACTAGACTTCCCGCCAAAGTTTTCGACGGTACGTACATATTACGGGATCCAAAACGTGTAACTTTGCGGATCTCGACTACATTGGGTGTCGGGACTGACAACATTGAGTGAGTCGGGAATGAGTACATTGAGTGACCATCTTTCTGCAAAAGACTCGTGGAGACCATCGCAGCGTACGGTACTTTAAAAGCTCCGCGGACACTACGCGTGAAGCCAATCACCGAGGAAGTCCGGGCAGCCGTACTCCAGGCCATCGACGAAAATCCTGTGCAGAGTGCAAGAGGCCTCGCTCGTGCATTAGGTGCGTACATTCACAAGAACTTGCACAGCAGCTTTCCCACTTTTGCCAAGCGAAATTTGGAAAAATTGGTTTTTGCTTCTTTATAATTCTTGAAAGTGCATATATTAATAGATATGTTGGTAAAATTGTTATTCACAAGTTCGAAAATTGACGGTGTTACAGGTACTATAGTGGGATCAGTTAGCGCGACCGGTTATTGCCCTCAGTCCCTACAGGTGTGGCATCGTTCACAATAGATAAAGTGCAGGCTATTATTATTTTATGAAATATAATGAAGATGAAGAAACGTCAAATCGCCCGTCGCATGTGGCTAGATACTTTAATGTTAGTATCAATATTCTAGAAAAAAATTATAACTTTGCATCAAGAAAAACGGAACGAAAATTTTAAAGCGCTTTCCTTGAAAGAACTTTTTTCGACCTTGTCCCAGCGAATCCTCTAAAATTCATCGGCGGATGTTCAATTCTTTTTCGAGATTTTTGTAATCGCAGTGACTAGGGTTGTACGTAGCCGATTTTGTAAATTTTGATTATTACTATTCTTGAAGACTACTTCGAATCAAAAAAGTAGGGGCGTGCAGGTGCTCGATTTATTCGGGTACCCGATGTTCGAGTCTGGTCGGGTACCCGACGGGTTATGTTTTTGCCTTACCCACCACCATCGGGTACCCGAATTCGGTTATCGGGTACATTCAAATTTTGGGTACTCGTAAACGTCGAGTACTCTTCAACTTCGGGTATTCGTATACGATTCGAAGATCCGTATCTATTATTTATATTTATATTTATTTTTTATCTAGGTGTATCGATCAAACAATAGGAGAAAACGAAAACTCGAAGACGATAAAACGAATAAATGATAATACTATAAACATCTTTTTTCGTCTCACTTTTATATTTTGTCTGTGTGTCTATGTGTGCGTGCGTGTGTGCGTGGGTGTGCGTGCGTACGTGTGCGTGTGTGTGTGTGTGTGTGTGCGTGCGTGCGTGCGTGCGTGCGTGCGTGTGCGTGTGTTACGGCAGATTGAAAAACGGTCAATTTTGGTGTATTGTATCGTAATAGCGCGGGAAAGTTGCGTTTTGGCATCACTACAAAGTGGGCAAAGAGAAAAAATGTACAATAAATACTTTCCCTTCCGGCAAACACGTTAAAGTTTAGAATTTTTAACCTGGGTTTTAAATGGAGAAAAAAACCCCAAAATAACAAGATTCAACGCCCTACGGTTATTTGAAGCGAGAAGAATGTAGCTTCCATTTGACGTTTTAAAATTGAAAATATGTTGATTAGTTTCAGAGACATAAGCGTTTGAAGAACAAGTTTTTTCTGGGAACAAATTAAAAAATGACTAAAAATTAAATTAAGAAGAATGAGTCGCCGAAATTACCAGTTAGCACTAGACAGAATTAATGAAAATTCGACGAAGAATCTTGCTTTTATTCAGTTTTTCGGCATTCAAATATCGCGATATTTCCTGAAATGCGAGTGTCGTAAAAGAAGTTTGCCGGAAAAAATTGTAAATGTACACTTAACAAAAATACTAAAATTATTTAATCAATTATTTGTATTTCTTATGAACTCGAACCTATCGGTGAAGGGTACAGGTGGGGTCTTTTTTGTCCGTTTTGGTACGTTTTCGTGGTGATATCTACTATGAGACGAAATTTGAAATTATGTTTCGGCAACAGAACTCATCGAGTACCCGATATAAAACGAGGGCTCGAAAAACTCGGGTACTCGATTAAGTTCGACTATGCCCGTCCGATCACGGGTCCCCGAAAAAATTCGGGTACACGATCCGAATTATAGTCTAATTACCCGACCCGACCCGACTCGACCAATTCTGCTACCCGCACGCTCCTACAAAGAGGGTGTTGAAAATAGACGAAAAATTCAAAACTGTCGGCGTTTTGTACAAGAACAATCCAGAATTTAAGAAAAACGGCTACGCATAAGGCTAGCTACATTTGTATAGGTATTGATAAATTGTTGACTTTCCATTTACAGATAATCTTCCATAATGATATCGATGATACAATGACGAGCAATTTGTTTTTCACCGTTATGTCACAGCATACATCTCGATCAATTTTAAAGATGTTTTAATATAGATTAGTATAATACTAGATGAATATATACTTCATACGATGAGTCTAGACCCGATCCTTCCATTATTAGTTATATTTATGAAAAAAATCGCAACTGACGACAAAGCACCCGGTACGTACCGGAATTGAAGGGGGTGGGGTGGGGGGGCTAATTCAGGCCACGCGTTACGGTGCTGTCACGTGGGGGCGGGGCGGGGGGGGGGGATCAAGAATTGGGAAATTTAGCGTTACGTAATTTATTTTCGCTCCGTAATGAGGGCGAGAGAGACCTGCGATTCAAATAAGAGAGAATAAGAGGGAATCAGAGAGAGATCGAGAGCCAAGAATCTGAGAGGGAGATCAAGTGGGAATGACAGAGAGTCAAGTTCAAGTGTTTGAAAAAAAACTTGTTTCACTAAAGTGCCTAGCATTCATGGCGCTTTAGTGAAAGTGAGTTTCGATGGCCTCTCGATCTTAGCCGTAGAAAATACAACCGCCCATGAGACGAGCTTTGATGAGGTAATAGATTCTTTCGCGGAAAGGAAAGCTCGACGGGTAAAGCGGTAGCAAGCTTAGATAGTATAATTTGCGGTGACCTAAAGATTGGAGGTGTGTGTACAATCTGGCTTGTGCGTTGTCTACACTGGTTCTATGTATTCCATGTTAATGTCACACATAAGGAAAAGTTATTAGCAAATAGGTAATAAATGGCGCAAATTTAATTAAGGGTTCTTATTTCCGGTCACGAAAATCTTACCCAGTATATTTGTTTTGTGAGTTTTTCAAAAACAAGAGAAGAGTCAAAGTCAAGAGAGAGGGAGAGAGCGAAAGAGATTGATTGATTGATGTTTATGAGCTTTCTTAGCTATTTGTTGTACATATTGTTACATATTTCCTTAAATCTAAGTACATCTCACTTTACCGTCGACACAACATATTCTTTTAACATTCGTTTAAACTGCTCGACTTTTTCACAGCCTTTTAGATCAGCTGGCAATGCATTATACATTTTCACTCCGTCATAGAACATACTCTTTTGTGCGCTTCGCGTTCTCCGAAATTGTATCACTATATTTTTTGCTTGTCGTGTCTCTCTACCACTCCTCGTTCCTACTATTTGTAACCGACTTTTCAGTTCTTTGGGCAGTAGATTTTTGACTGCTTTAAATATAAATATACATACATTGTAGTACAATCTTTGCCTTACAGACATAAATTGCACCGCATTCAGCATATCTTCCACCTTCGTGTATTGGTTGCATTGCAATATGACTCTCATCGCTCTGTTTTGCGCGATCTGCAGTTTATTCAACTCTGTTTCTCCCATACCCACTAACAGCGTTTCAAAGTGAGGGGCGATAATTGCTTTATATATGACACATCTCGTATATGCAGATACGTAATGCCCGACTCTATTTAGGAAACTCGTTTTTTTACCAATTTTTTCAAAACATATACTCACAGTGTTTTTTAAATCGTAGCTTGTCATCAATAATTATACCCAAATATTTTATCATCTCCACTCTCTCTAGTTCCGTTCCTTCCAAACACTTGAGTACAATATTTTCACTCGCACTTTTTCTTATACTGCTGACAATCTTATATTTTGTTTTCTCTACATTCATTTTTAATTTATTTCTATCCATCCACTTCTCCACTATATTTAATAACATATTCATCTTTCTCTCCACTTCCGCGCTGCTTTTGCCAGTTACATATATGACTGTATCGTCAGCAAACATTTTTATTGCACATTCCTCTGTACACAAATTAACTATATCATTTATATATATATAATAAATAGCAACGGCCCTAGTACTGACCCCTGTGGTACCCCATGTTGATTGGAAATAATTTCAGACCATTCATTATTAAATCGAACTTACTGTGTTCTATTTCTTACGTACGTTCGGAACCAATCTAATACCTTTTCTCTAATCCCATATTGGTATGATTTGTCTAACAATATTTCCCTGTCTATGGTCTCAAAAGCTCGTCTTAGATCCATGAAGATTACTCATAGAAATTTTCCTTCACTAATGTCCATTTTCCATTCGTCTACAACAGTTTGAATCGCCGTTTCACACGAATAGTGCTTTCTAAATCCCGACTGATGCTCCATTATAATGTCATTGGCTTCTAAATGTTTTTCAATTTGATTTTTCAATACTAATTCGAGCACTTTTTCGTATAGTGGCAACATATTAATTGGCCTGTACTGACTGGCTTTCTCGGCCTTCTTCATCTTTGGAATCGGTATAATCGTGGAAGTTTTCCAGCTGTCCGGGCAATGTCCCTCCCTTAGCGACCCATTTATTATTTCCACAAATTCTTCTTTTATTGCACTAAACGCCATTTTTAATACATCACTTGATATTCCTTCTTCTGTTCGCTTCTTTTTTGGGAGTTCTATCACAATCTTCTCTAGGTACTTGATTTCAACAACATTAAATTTTCCCATTATTCTTTCCTCATCCATCCCAACGCCCGTTAGAATCCTTCTTCTGTTTGGGCTCCCAGACTGCTACTTTGTATACCTCATCTCTTCTTCTCGCTGCTACTGTGATATCTTCCGACTACCATTTTTTCCCGTCCCAAACCCTTGGAATCTTGACTGTTCTTTTCGGTGCAGACGTATCGAGCGCATCCACTATGTTATCAACAAGCATTTTTGCTCGTTGGCTTACCTCTACTCCTTCCATTTGTCTTGTGGGAGTGCTCAACATCCTTGAAAATTCCTTCGCATTGATTTTACTATAGTTTCTTGCTTTATATTCTCTGCACTCGTTCTTTTCCGTCCTGTTCCCTAATATGACTTTTATCCATCCATGGTCCGTTATCTTTGGTTCATTCTCCGCCTGAACTTGTACACTTATATTAGCAAATAATCAATCTATAATTGTTCTGCTATTTTGCGTTATTCTCGTTGGCTTATTAACATATTGCTTCATCCCTAGACTCATCATTCCTGTTATTAACTTATTTTTATAGAACGTTTCTACTGTAACATCGATATTAATGTCACCTATTATCAAACGGACTCCTTTTATCGTTAATTCCTCAGTAATGTTTCTATGCATCGTATAAAATCGGCACCGACGCACTTTGTGAGTGAAACACAACTGCGATCACTCTTTTATAATGTTCGTCCTTGACCTCTATTCCAGCACACCAACAGTCGCTTTCGTTAGTCGGGGAATTCGCATACGATCGCGCAAATACGGCTTCACCAAAGCAAGAACCAAATTATTTAGAAACGCACGTGTTGGAAGCTCATGGTCGGGAAGTAAATTCCACAGGATACAGCTGTTGACTCCCGCCTGGTCAATAATCCCAAAAAACAAACGCAATTGCCATCTCAATGTTCTTCTGGCACATGAATAATTGCCGCACAATTGATCGAAGACATCAGTTCCGCTTTTATTTTCATTGTAGAAGAGGATTGTTTCGGGTTTCAGCTTCTCTTTCTCTTCTTCAATTCTCTTCGTTCATCTTGACAGATTTATGCGCCGACGACAACACGAGCACTACGTTGTTTTTTTTGGGAGAGTAAGATGTAAGAAAAAGTTGCCCGTCGTAGCCTACTCTCATCGTACCGACAGAGGCTGTGCGTTTGAATAATTCCGGGATCTGTCTTTTATTCTTTCGCAAAGTGCCAATCAAAAGTGCCAAATTGTGCCAATCAAAAGTGCCAAATTGTGGGATTCAAGCATTTTTTAAAAACATTCCACTGAAGAAAACCAATTGTTGCACGTAATTATTCTGCCTGAACCGTGAAATGGCTCCAAGAGACGCCTTATAAAATAAGTTGGTACAGATTCGGCTCGCTCCGGCTGAACTTTCCCAGTATAAGGAATCGCATTATACATGAAAAAAGTTTTTGAATCATTCAGCGACAAAATCTTTATGCCATAGCGAGCCGGCTTCGATGGGATGTCAACGCGAGCTGAGAAATTACCTCTGAACCCCAATAGCTGCTCATCTATTGTCAAATTTTCGCATGGCGTGTAATTTTTTCTGCAATTTTCGATGAACAGATCCCACAATTCACGAATAGGAGCCAACACGTCAACCGCACGTCTCTCAGCTCGAGTACTTTTATCGTCGAAGCGCAGCCGTGCGCCGATGAAACAAAATCTTTTTTCGGACATAATGGTTCTATACAAATTGCTCCCGAATTCATTGGACCACATGTCGCCAAGCATCAAATGATTATTTTTCTGTACGCCTTGATAATATAATAAACCGAGAAACGCTTTCAATTCGTTCATTGAAAGAGGAGCAAAAGTAGCAGCTTGTGCACTATTCGTGCCACTTTATATTTTATACGTCTCGATTGCAGCATTCGTCCATTTCAACGTCAGTTCAAGCATTTTATCGGTAAATAATACGTTCCACGATTCAAATGGATTGGTAACATTCAAGCTATTACTTTTTGCTGCCGGCAAATGTAACCGTATGGATCTGGAACGACGACCGCGTGCTTCCGGGGCTTCGAGGCACCATTTGTATTTATCCTTGCGTACACAAATTTCCGTTCACGCCTTTGGACCGGTGCTGCTTCCTTTTCTTCGTCTTCTACTTCGTTTTCGGAATCTTCTTCTGAACACGAAGCTTCTGTCTCGCTGGATTCTCTATCCTCGACGTAATCTTCCTCGGAGTTGCTTTCTTCACCGCCATAATCGATTTCACGCTCTCAAGGACGCAGAACGCGATCAATCTCGGTGGGTGTTCGTTGTGACATGTTTCTTGTTGTGTTGCTTCCTAAATAATGAAACCCAAATTTCCATCAATATATTTCACATAAAATTTTCAACACGTGTTTACATTCAAGAGTGAGATTAAAACACTCAATTTTCGTAAACACGTGTTTACGTTTAAGAATTACATTTGAATGCTCAATTTTCGTAAACACCTGTTTACGTTCAAGAATTACATTTGAATGCTCAATTTTCGTAAACACGTGTTTACGTTCAAGAATTACATTTGAATGCTCAATTTTCGTAAACACGTGTTTACGTTCAAGAATTACACTTGAATGCTCAATTTTCGTAAACACGTGTTTACGTTCAAGAATTACATTTGAATGCTCAATTTTCATTTTATTTTATAAATCCTTTTGTAAGAACACAGTTTTCTAATAAAAAAATAGCAAAAAGTCGAAAAAAACCAAATTTTTTACCTTGCACTTTTCGCACTCGTATACGGTAACGTCGGGTCACTCGTGCGTTCTTGAAAATATATCTGATTTTCACGACTGCTGGTAAGGGACTGCGGCGTCGGCACTTAGGGATCTAGTAGCCTACTACAAGGTGCGCCAGAGAAACTTACTTATTTGAAAAAATTCCCGCGCGGTGAGTTGGGCGGGTAGAGGGGCGAGAGGGGGCGCATCTGGAGGGGGAAGTTCCCAAGTTTGTTTCTCCCTCCAGTCAGTTGCCATCATGCTCTGGTCTAGAGCAGCGGGCCTTCGCAGTCGAGAGCTTCTTTTCTAACGGTCGCTCACTTGTTGCTACGCAACATGCCTTCCGCGCTCGCTTTGAAATTCCTCCTCACAGACTCGTTCCTGGCCGTAATTCAATTCTGTCGTGGGTTAACTCATTTCGGGAGTGTGGAAGTGTCGCTAAACCCAGAAATGGACTTCAACGGACCATCAGAACTCCAGAAAATGTCGAAAGAGTGAGGCAGTCAGTTGTGCGTTCTCCCCGGCGTTCGGCTCGCAAACACGCAGCTGCTATGGGAATTTCTGACACCACTGTTCGACGAAGACTCGAAGAAATGAACGTTAGGAACGTGTGGTTTCAGCAAGATGGAGCCACAGCACACACAGCACGAGACTCAATGAATTTGTTGCGACAACATTTCCCCGACCGCCTCATCTCTCTCAGAGGCGATCTCCAATGGCCGGCACGCTCTCCAGATTTGACTCCATGCGATTTCTTTTTATGGGGTTCTTTGAAATCTCTGGTTTATGTCGATCGACCACGGACCATAGCACACCTCAAGAACAACATTCGCGACGCCATTGCCAACATACCGATTGATATGCTGCAAAGAGTGGATACGAATTTCAAAAATCGACTTCATCAGTGTATGCGCAATGGGGGTCACCATTTATCCGATGTCATTTTCAAGACTGCATGAAAAAAAAATTGGGATATTGTATTCTCAAATAAAAAAAAAATTAAAACAATAATTGAAGTACTTTTATTTTTATTGACCTTTCAAATAAGTAAGTTTCTCTGGCGCACCCTGTACAATACAATTTTTTCCAGTACAATTCGGCCGGGCTCCTTTCCCCCCACCCCGAGCTACCAACAAGGGTCACTTTTGCCGAGGCACGAGTGACCTGACACTGGTTACCGCTTATGGGATAAATATTTGCCGCATATATTTTGTGCGTATATTTTGCATATATAAATTTCCATACGGAATTAACTGGTACCATACTAGTAACATTTTGTGTTGCGTACATTTGCGTGTAGCGGTGTACTACCATACAGGTACACCATAGGGTACAATCTCTGTACGCCATACCAATAGTACGCTTGGTCATCAGGGTGAACCTTTCGAGGAATCGCCACAGGTCCATGAATCATCCATGTTTGACACGTCAGAGTTTAGCGTTCGTGGGCAAACGGTGTTGAACTTCCGTGCCTCATTTTGGTCGCACACTGCTCAGTAAATCGAGGATTTTGAGGGGTAATGACAATGGCTACAGATCATCGGAAAATATGCTGTCTGCGATTTTTCACGAATAAATACCGAGGTATTCCTGCGAAGAGCAAATAAACTTGAGATTCTTGCATCGGAGCCGTTGGCTGTTTGACAAAATCGGCGAGCGGGAAATCAATGCAAGGGAAGATCGTGGTAAATGACAAAGTACGTAAATTGAAATTATGAGACAGGCCATATTTTTTATTCTTGCGTCAATATAAATTCCAGCGATACGATCATGCTATCAAAATTCGAGGATACACGATAATATCCATATGATCGCGGGTACGGGAACATTGCGTCGATGTTGAAGAATTCGTGAACTTCGCGTGACGCCGTTGTCGCGTCGAAGCGACACTTAGCATCCTCGTCGGTAAAAACACTTTTCGAGTCTCACTTTCACCGTAAGCAAACTCACTCATTGATTTTGGTCAATGTTGCTCTTCGGAGACGCCGAGAAACTTCAAGTGCAGAAGAACAATGTAATCAAACTAACGCGACAAAACACCGTGGAATAATTTTCGTAGCGAAAAAATCGTTCGGAAATTCGGGCGAATATTATGAGATCTCAAGATTGAGTAGACGGATCGAAAAATAACCCAAACTAAATCGATAGAAAAAAATCATATTTCATTGGTCAAGTGACATTAAATTTTCGATTCGTCCCCGCGTTTTCACGTAATATCGAATCAAAGTGAAAACGTCGTCTGCTAAACCCCATCTTACTGTATAAAGTGTCGCGGCGTGCTCGTCAGTCGGTCAGTGGCGTTGAGATCGGTGGCATCGATCAGTGGCGTCGAATTTTTTTTTATTACTTGGCGGCAAGACGCTGCCGCGTTTCTTGATCTGAACCTACTATCCTTCCGGCTCTCACTGCTATATTCAACCTCTCACTACAATACCTTCACTTTCCCAACCAATGGAAGCGAGCTTTTATTCGGCCACTGTTGAAGAAAAATAATCCACAGTCATTATCTGACACACGTCGAATAGCCAACTTACCGGAATTTTCGAAAATTTTTGAACGCCTCTTTTATTATGAAATTAATTATTTTCTATCGGAACATAGTATTCTACATCAGCGCCAGTCTGGATTCAGAGAATCATTTAGTACCCAAACAGCCTTGCTCCGAGTTTCTGACGACATCCGTCGTGGTATTGAACAAAAAATTTTAACAATACTTATTCTATTTGATTTTAGCAAGGCGTTTGACACGGTGCCTCGTCTACGCTTGCACCAGAAGTTGAGAGTCCGGTTGGATTGTCCATAGATGCTATTTGTTGAGTTTTCTCTCATCTGACCGGCCGATCTCAAGCAGAGATAGAGATGGGGAGGGCCAGTGCTCTGACTGGCTGCCTACTACCAAAGGTGTACCACAGGGCTCTGTCCTTGGTCCTCTACTATTCTCACTCTATATTGATGATATTGGTGCAAATCTGCGGCACACCGTATTATTATGCACATGGTATTTGCTGATGAAACCTAGATTTATCTTCATTGTAGCTCGTCGGATCTCAAAAATGCCATTACAAAAAATTCTCATGATGCAAATATCATATCGGAGTTTGCCACCGCAAATGGCTCAACTCTGAATGCAGCGAAGTCCAAGGCTCCCGTTTTTAGCCGTAACGCGTATGTTCGTCGTCGTCGTCGTTGTCGCCTCTCTCTCTCTCTCTCTCTCTCTCTCTCCCTCCCTCCCTCCCGCCCTCCCTCCCTTCGTTGGCCTGCGGCTACAAGCCAACGAAGGGTAGCCTACGAAACTACTACAACGAAGGGTAGCCTACTACAACCGGACTCTCAACTTCTGGAGCAAGCGTAGGTGAGGCACCGTGTCAAACTCTGCGCTAAAATCAAATAGAATAAGTATTGTTAGCATTTTTTATTCAATACCACGACGAATGTCGTCAGAAACTCGGAGCAAGGCTGTTCGGGTACTAAATGATTCTCTGAATCCAGACTGGCGCTGATATAGAATAATATGTTCCGATAGAAAATAATTAATTTCATAATAAAAGATGCGTTCAAAAATTTTCGAAAATTCTGGTAAGTTGGCTATTCGACATGTGTCAGATAATGACTGTGGATTATTTTTCTTCAACAGTGGCCGAATAAAAGCTCGCTTCCATTGGTTGGGAAAGTGAAGGTATTGTAGTGAGAGGTTGAATATAGCAGTGGGAGCCGGAAGGATAGTAGGTTCAGATCAAGAAACGCGGCAGCGTCTTGACGCCAAGTAATAAAACAAATTATAGACACGCATTCATCTTTGGTGCCTTTAACGCTCATTTGAATATACATTCCCATGACTCAGAACATCTGAGGGACTTTATCGTTACCAACGGCCTCTTTCTAGTTTCGCACAAAAGCTCGCATCATACTGTTAGTTCTAGTACTCGCTTGGACCTACGCATCTCAGATCAAGGGCAGGAAATTCGTTCTTACGACCAATATCCTGTGCTTTTTTTTATCTATGCACGATCATGCATATGTATAACGTATGCCAACAGGGTGCCTAGTCGTGAGTCGACCTCGTTTATGTGTCGTAATCTCAGCCGCATAGACAAACCGAGTTTTCTACGTGATCTCTCCGCCGTGGACTGGACACCGCTTCATCGAGCTGCATCTATTGACAATAAGGTTGAGCTTCTAAATGTCCTAACGATTAGAATCTTCGACGCCCACGCTCCGCTGAAGAGAGTCACCGTGAGACGACGACAGGCGCCTTGGATGACCGCTGAACTGGAAGAGTTAATACGTCGCAAAGACCGTCTTCATCGTGCCTTCACGAAAACGAAACTTCGACACCTTCAATTACGCCTCATGGATATGCGGAACTATGTCAAGGCTAAGATCCGCGCTGCTCGAAACGCACACTACCTGAATGTATTCTAGTCTGAGGACGGAAATATGACACGTACCTGGTCTAACCTGCGTGAGCTAGGACTCATATCGTCGGGTCGCAAGAGCGCGCCGGAAGATAATAGGCCTATTTCGCTTCTCTGCCCGCTCTCCAAAGTATTGGAACAAAGTCGCTGAGCAGGCTACTAGTTTTCTTGAGTCCAGTGACCTCTTGGATCTTTCCAATCGGCGAATCGGAAAAGCTATAGTACTCGTACAGTTTTACTTAGAATTTGTCACTATATACAACAAGGATTCGACGATGGAATGGTTCTGTTATGACCTTATTTGATTTTTCTAAGGCCCTTGACAATGTGGACCACACTAAGCTTCTCTCAATGCTTAGTAAGCTTCGCTTTTCTGTTTCTGTTTTGAGATGGATTCAATCCTACCTCATTAATAAGTTTCAAGCGGTTCTCGGCACATGTGGCTCCCAGTCAGCCTGGGCAGAAGTCAAATCTGGAGTCCGACAAGGGTCAGTCCTAGGCCCCATCTTGTTTACTCTTTACGTTACTGACCTACAGTTTGCTCTTGCTACATGCGACTACAATTTCTATGCTGACGACCTGCAAATACTCATCCGTTGCCCGATTTCCAACCTACAGAACTGTATATCGGAAGTTAACACTGATATAATATTGATAAGAATCTGGGCATCCCTCAATGGGCTTCATATCAAAGCCTCTAAAACGCAGGCATATTTGGCAGTAGACGTTTTGTTTGGTCCCTTGATCTCTCGCGAGCACCTTGCATTTGGAATGGCAGAGCTGTTGTCGAATACCGAAAATCTGTCACGATTCTGGGAGTGTGGTTTGATGATGCTTTTTCTTGGAAAGAACAAGCCGAAAGCGTTGCCAAAGCCGTGAACTCACGGTTATATCAACTGAAGACCTGCCACATTTTTCTCCCTAGTCACTTACGTGCGAAACTCATCGCTGTGCTAATTTTGCCAATTGTAGACTATTGCTGTAGCATCACCCTGGGGATGGTCAGAGTACGATTCCATTATCACTCCTTTTTGGCAGATGCTTAGATGGCTACGACCGAACTGTAGGCGTAAATACTCCATGCGTCGTATCGCATACGAAGTGCTTCACTCTGGCAGACCTGGGTACCTGCGATCACTGATCGTAGTAAACAGGCCGAAGCAAGGTATATTACTTCGTGCCCAACAAAATCACTTAGCAGTCCCACACTTCCATACTGAATACTTGAGGCACGCTTTTACCGTCTCTGCTGCAGTCTTATTTAATGCCCTTCCATCGGGTAGCCTAAATCTTAGCAGGGAAGCGTTTGGAAGCCTCCTTGCTGAATTGTTCACTGCGAGCTCTGTCTAGCTGGTATAATTCCGTATGGAGCGTGGTGATGTCACTCTCCGACTGTTTATTTCTCTAGTATATTGAGTCTATTGGATTATATCGAGCCTTCTCATTATGTTTTCACCTTTATTGTAAGATATCACTGTAATGCGTTTAACTTACATTTGTTTTGTTTATATAGTTTATTTTTATCTAACTACATATGTAACCATGAATTATGTGCCAGTGGATGACTAGTCCTAGAGCACTTTAAAATAAATCTATCTATCTATATATCTCTTTCTATCTCTCGTCTCTCTGCTGCCGCTGTAAGTACTGTCCACACGCATATTTTCTTGCTACGCATTCTTGAGTGCTTTTTCTGTTGCAAAAGGTCTTCGGGCCACTTTCTTCTGTGTCAGCTCGAGCTTGCAACTTATCTGCTCGGACTAAACCATCAAATCCATCAAAAACGTCCATCCTGTGCATTCTTTGGGATAACAAAATCTACCAAGGCGTTATCGGACACCCTAACCTCGAAATCGAGTTTTCCTGCTCATCACGGATCGATATCGATTGCTTACCATCGTTACAACCTTACCGTTGCCATAACCTTACCTAGCTAGTCGAACTCACTTCACATTGGTCCTGCAATTACAAGACTGAAAGCGGGAGATTCGAAGATCGGCCTCAGCAAACACAAACTCGTTACCCTACGCGCCGCGGCATACCACTGATCGGTACCTTGTTATCACATACCGTTAATTCTATTACCGATTACCTTCTTACCAGCGATATTTTTCGTGGCCATGGCGAGGCTTTGCTATACAGGCTCAAAGGAATTTACAAGGAATGCACATGTTGCAGTAGGGCTTTCCATCCGGGGTGTTGCAAAATTTACTTAACTTCTTCCATGGCGAGGGAGTGCTGCAAAGCCAGTTTTTCGAGAAACTCTAGTCTTTCAATAGTGGATTCGATATCTCCCTGTCACTCCACTGAATACTTAGACTCACAGAAGACTGATGTTTACAGTGACGCACCTCTAGCCTCATCCTCACACTGTTTTGACGCTCACAATGACGAGATGGTTTGCAACAACGTTAGCATGTTGGAAGCGACTAATACTAAAATTTCGGTATTCAGTAACCGCCAAGAAGCTACTAACAACGAGTTTAGATCTCCTCTTGAAAAAAAATCCAGCCATCAATACTGCTGTAAATGAGCACACTAAGATAGCTCACCTCGAGACTGTTAATCAGGAATTACGAGCCGAAGTAGCGACTCTCCGGGACAGTATTGTTACGTCCTGAAGGGACGATTTTATTTTATGTTTATTCGGGTTTTGAAGGTCCCCGTTCAATGATGGGATTTTGCCGCACGTCCCATACGGGCCTGGCACTCTTCGCTAGTGGGACTTGGGAAAGGAGTTTTCGAATGCGATCGGAAGTAAAGTTGCGAATAATGAACAAAAGAGGTTGGGGGTAACAAACTAAATAATCTCAGGGTTTATTAATGTTACTTACAGTAGGTCGCGTTGCGCGGGGACAATTTCCCCCGCGGTCTCGTCACACGCGCACTCCCACTCTCTAACACGGGGACAATTTCCCCGCGTTGCTCTCACTCTCTCTCACACACACACGCTTACCCTCTAACACGGGGACGATTTCCCCATCCTACACTCGCTCTCTTTCTCTTTCGCTCGTACGCTCAACTTATGTGTCCTCTATTTTGTTCGGGGCTTCAATGTAGACCCCGCACCTTTATCACTGGTTTGATAGTTATTTAGTATTTTAGAGAATAAACTTTGGTGATTAATATGGTTTCCTAAAGTAACGTTCAATGTCTCTATGCGGGTCCGCCGGGTCGCTACCCAGGTCTTATTACACCACCGCGAGTATGTCGTTACTTAACTACGTTACTAGTAAAGACTAACGTCTCTGTACGGGTCCGCCGGGTTCCTAGCCTGGACTTATTACACCGCCGCGAGGACTGCTGTTACTAGGAGTTTTCTCCGACTCCAGGAGCGAACCGTGGACAAATCGGAACTGTTCGACTTCACTACCACCGAACCGAGGTAGGCTTCTTCGCCATCGGTTCGATGGGGGTTTTTGTCGACGTCCACGGAAAATATTCGCCCGCTCCCGAAGTCGGACGGCAGAAACTCCAAGGCCATGGAGTGCCCGATCGGCGGATTTCGCGATCAGGCGATCCTTAATCAGCGAAACCCGACAGGGCGCATCCGGCCGCACTCGGGCGGGCTGCACCCGACACCGCGCAGAGGCGTCGTTACAAAAGTATATATAAAAAAAAAAAAAATCCTCCGTGGGACCGGACGTAACGATATCAACTCAAATGCTAGCAGTGGCATTATTGTATCGGGCGTCCCGTCTCAAAATACGCAATCTCCATTAAATTTGATAAAATCTCTCTTCGACGCTATTGGTGCATCCGACCTGGCACCAAATATTATTGATGTGCGTGCCCTTCTTACGCGTACATCTCGCACCGTCGGTTCCCTGATTCGAGAAAACAACGTTCGGGTGTCCGACGTCGTATCCCGGACTTCAAACTCAGTGCGCAATTCGGTAATAAAAAGAAAACCTAAGAAACGTAATTTAAAATGGTCAGAGATTTCTCAAAGTTTCTCCAGCGCAAACGAGAAGTTTAGCATTTTCGTTACCGAGATGCTTCCTTCCAGCGTATACAAATTACTCAAAGTCACCAAAGCCAAGGATTCAGACACAGGGTACAAATTTGCGTGGACTTGGAGTGTCAGAATTTTTGTTAGAACATCGGAAGGTCAACCGAGGATCCAGATCAAGCGCGAATCCGATCTATCAGACCTGGGACTGCCGAAACGCATTCATGCGACCGTAAATCTTCCCTCATCGATACCACTTTGTGCATCATTAATAGTTAATCCCAACAAATCGAATAGGACCCTAAATGTTGCGAAGTTCAACGCGAACTCCTTACTGGCATACATTGATTTTATTAGGCTACATGTATTTTCGCGCAAATATCACATTATTTCTGTTTCGGAAACCTGGTTGCATTCTCATATTGACGACTCCTTTGTTTGTATAGACGGGTATTTCTTGTTGCGAAATGACAGAGAGGGTAAGGAGGAAGGCGGGGTCGCGGTTTACAGTCATCGCTCTCTAATGGCTCGTATTTTGGCAGCATCACCCATTTTTTTCTCTAACTCACCTAAATATCTATTGTTGAGCATTTTCCAAACTAGTGCGGATTCCTTGCTTCTTGCTTCGATATATGGAAGACCAAAAGAACTCCTACTTGACGATTTTTCAACTGATTTATTCAATTTCTCCCACTCTTTTAATAATATTGTCATGGCAGAAGACCTTATTGCAATCCTATGAGTAAAAATTTGTAAGCTCAATATCTAAGAGATTTCGTTTTTTCATCAGCTTTATTTGTTTTAAACATTGGCGCCACTTTCCACACGTCTTCTAGTGACTCTTAGTTGGATGTCGTTTTAGTCAACGATCTCACCAAGGTGTCCACAGTTTCTAGGTCATCATTTCCGTTCATAAGCGGTCATGATCTTCTGGAATTCTCTTACGCGTTTGGTTTCGATGCAGAACACTCTTTGCTCCTGACGCGGCGCTGTATTGCCTCTTTCGATGCAAGCAGCTACATAAATACCATCAATTCCATACAGGAGACACTCGAATTGACAGATCAGACTAGTACATCGGGTAATATTGATTTTATAGAGTCCAACTTAACAAGCGTTCTAACGAGTGCCATGAATATTTATGCACCGTGGAAAACGTTCACGGCGTCTCGACCACCTACCCCCTGGCTCACTACTGATCTCAAACTACGCATCCGTGACCGAGATCGCTTGTACCGTTCTGCAAGACGTGCAAATAGTCTCCTTGGCTTGGCTCAATTCAGGGCGTACAGGGACTCCCTCACTCACGATATCCGGCGTGCTAAACAGGAGCATCATCAGACTAAATTAATCTCTATCAAAGACCCTACGTGTCTCTGGAAGGAACTCAAACGGCTTAGACTCGTCAAAACTACGCTTTCGTCTCCTCTAAATTTATTTTCCCCGGATGAACTAAATGCCTTCTATGCTTCTGTCTCTTTTTCCTCAAACCACTGCGAAGATTCCAGCATTTTTTCTGATTTAATTGACTCTGCCATGATCACCAGTGACTCAAACTTTTCTTCCTCGACTGTCGACAGCACTGTCGTACTCCGCTACTTACGAAACCTGCGTATGTCTTCTCTTGCAATAGGTCCGGACGGCGTTTCGCTGTTCAGCCTATCAAATGCTATGCCTCTCTTAGCGGGTCCCTGTCCTCCATCTTCAATCTCTCCGTCAGTTCAAGTAATTTTCCTTCTCAATGGAAAAAAGCCTTCATATATCCATTGCTGAAATGAAAATCTCCATCTTCACCGTCTGATATCCGGCCGATTGCCCATGTCTTAGAGATCTCCAAGCTATTTAAACGCATCCTAAAAGAAAAGATACAGTCATATCTGGATTTGCATGATTTGGTTGATCCAATGCAATCTGCTTACAGAGTAGGTTTTTCTACGCAAACGGCGTTGACGAAGGTTTGTAAGGACATGAGACGTGGGATTGATCAGGGAAAGTTTACTATCTTGATATTATTTAATTTGTCCAAGGCTTTTGACACTTTTCCGCACATTCTTCTCAACAAACTACGAAACATTAGGTTTTCTCTACAGACTTTGAAACGGATCTATTCCTACGTCTCTGGTCGTTTACAGGCCGTGTTCGATCAACGTGGCCGATGTTCATCTTGGCTGCTCCCAAATCAGTGTGTTCCACAAGTCCAATTACCCACGTTCTGGGTAATCTACCCACGTAAGTTGGAAATGGAAAAATTCCAACCCACGGGCGCTAGGTAGACTACCCACAAAACCGGAAGTGACGTCGCCGCCCCACAATCTTGCTGGTGAGTTTCTTACCCACCGCCGAGCGAGTTCCACCCATCCCGCCGCTCGTGCTCAGCGGGTTTTCTACCCACCACCGAGCGAGTTTTACCCATCCCGCCGCTCGCGCTCAGTGGGTTTTCTACCCACCACCCAGCGAGTTCTACCCACGTTGCCGCTTTCGGTCCATGGATATTCTACCCACTGCTGTGGGTTTTTCACCATTCGTGCTGTTGCCGCTCTGTTGATTTTCATTCGTTATACTCACCGGTTTTTAATACGGTTCACGCCAGTCGTTGTTCCGTAGAACATAAACTCGATAACGTTTGAAAAACCTGTAAGTGTTACCGATGAAAATCCCACAGATTGGCAACAGCACGAATATTAAAAAGAAAACCTACAAGCAGCGGGTTGAAAAACCACAGAGCACTCAGATTTTGTTTCTTTCGTGCGACACAGGCCGTGTATACTTTCAATTTTTAAAAATGTGCCACAGCTCTTGAATGTGACAAAATATAATAATAAGGTTACAAATTTTATTTACTTTACAATCATATACACATATATCTATATACATAAACATGGGCACTCACATTTTATTAAATTTTTTAAAACTTTTCGATTTGTTTCGGAGGATTTCGTTGATTCCACATACATATTATTTATTTTCATTATTATTATCACCGGTGAAATTGTATCCACAGCTTATTTGATGAAACCTTACTTAATAATGAATGATTCCAGCAACAATTCCTATTATTTGTCGATTAATTGCTTTATTCCAATGTAATATGGTTCACCACGGAAAAAATGTTCGTGGAGAATAAGGTTATTTATACCTTACACCATTTTTTTTAAACATTAAAGGGTCTTAAATATTTTGTGTGTTGATTATAACTTTGTTTTCATTGTTTAATCTTCTAATTAATTTTGTATTAACCGTTATGTGACAATTTAGAACATTTACGTTATGGATGTGATATTCCCTCTTCATCGTGAGTTGAATCATCGCTCTCCTCTTCGGCCGCTCCTCTTCGTTCTGGACCTGTTTCACATTCTTTCCAATCCGTTCAAGTCTGTCTAACTCTTTTCTCTTCCGGTTGTCCGATCGCGTTGTTTTCAACTTATTCAGAATAAGTTTCTTAGCGCGTTCATACGTACCCATTGCGCCGTATGGTAATTCATTGATTATTTGAAGAGCCAAACATAGGTCTTCAGAAAGTACCAACAATGAAGGAGTTTACAATAAACGTCAACAGCATTTATTAGCAAATGTCAATATGGTTCAATACTACTTACCGATTATTGATTTAAGCGTTTTTTTCGGTACCGTCTTTTGTCCTCTTTTCCGAGTTGATTTCGTTTCTCTAAAGATCAATTTTTCTGTTTCTTCATCCGTCCAAAATGCATCGACGACAATATTTAATCTTTTTGGCATAGTTTTAGCATCCGCCGCTTGCAATAATACATATTGACTGAAGTGAACACCGGGGATGAATTCAACCATTTCATTTATCTCAATTGTTTCAAGGTCAACGATCGGTTGTACATCCGGTAGCTCTATGACTTCTTGTTTCACCAAAGACAAAATTGTTTTCGCCGTGTTGTTTATCTCTTCCGTCAACATCTTCAATCTTTTCACCTGTAACAAACAAATGTTATTATAATTCAATGTTAATGATATAAATAAATCGTTAAAAGCCGCATTGAAGTTGGCATAAATACGCATGTGTTAAAAATTTGTGTCGACGAGTAACCCATCATTGTTACCAAGCGTGAGCAACCGAGGGGCCCGACCTACCTGCGGAGGCCCGAACCCGACGGCTGTAAACAGATTAGCGTATCCACGATGCATGGACAAATGTAAGCGAAATATTTTATGTATAATTTTTGTATTATTAATTTAATCGAGTTAACCAAATTGGTTACTTATAGTAAACCCCGAATTGCCAAGTCACTTGCGTAAATCAATTCATTTATTAATCGAGTCACTGCGTCACACCCACCTTTGCATGCACCGTTCCCTTTTACACCATCATCCCGAGCTAGTGCGCTAGGCGTAGGCTAAAAAGAGGGAACCGCGATAGATATATGCCCACGTCCCCGCAGGACGTGACATATAATTTTTGAGGGATCGTAAAAGGGGTATGTGCTGTTGCAAATTGCCTTAAAGGATAAGGAATCCACATGCGAGTCGCTAGATTTGAATATCACTGAGGATTTACCGGATTCAGAAACAAACGAACCAGGTCAATCCCATAGTACAGGGTATCCTTTGAGAGAATCAAACGCTAATTTATTACCTGGTCTCGAAGCTCCTAAAATATCCATCAAAACATTAGCATTGCCACCTGAGGGAAATCCAGATAACTCGAACAATATGGCGCTAGGAACAAACCAATTAATTTCTCTAAAAGATGCCATTAGCTTTGTCCCAGAATTCGATGGAAAAATATCCCAATTTTGAGAATTTGTGGCCGGGTGCAAAGATGCAAAAGATATGCTTCCGCCCGAAGCCAAAAAATAGCCTGGCGAAATAAATAAGAAATAAATTGAAAGATCTAGCCAGAGAAAGTGTACATGGAATCAAATTCGAGACAGTCTAAGAACTCGTGGATTTTCTAAAAAAAACATACGCGCCAATCAAATCCGAGATTCAGCTGTTGGGAGCACTCAGCAACATCTATCAAGCAAGCGGCGATAGCGTTATGGAATTCGCGCCGAAAATGAGGAAACAGGCAAGAGAAATATTAGAAGTTAGAAAATTAGCCAACAATGGGGAAGAGGACCAATTATTTAGGAGACAAATGGATTAATATCTTCTCACAAGTTTTAAACGCGAATTAAAAGAGGAGATCGAACATCGACTCCCACCGTGCGTAGACATGCCCACCGCCATCGATCACGCAGTTAGAATCAAACGCGATCTCAAGGCTCAAAGGGAATTGGGATCGCGTCCCACCAAATCAGAAGGAATTGTTCAGACTAGACCTGTGAGGATATGTAATGTTTGCAAAAAAGATAATCAAGCAACCGAAGCTTGCCGATTCGCGACGGTCATTTGCCAAATTTTTAAAATCCAGGGCCACAGCGCCAACGAATGTCGATCATCTGCTAACGATTAAGGGTCTGTCACGTGTCAAATTTGTAAAAAAATAGGGCATACCGCGGATAAATGTTTTTGCAATAAAAAATCCTACACAATTACTTGCCAATTGTGCAGAAAACCAGGGCACACGGCCAGCGAGTGTACATCGCGTAACGAGCCACAAAATTTCTCGAGGATCGTCCTCGCCCCTCATTTGTTTCTCAGTGCCAATACTGCCACAATCATGGGCACACTGCGGACAGATGCTTTAGAATTCCGAAAAATTCGCCGCAAAACGATATACCTATCTGCCGATACTGCAAAAAGATAGGTCACACATTAGGTCACCGATCCCCACGCATCCAGCAAATTTGCCCACTCAAGAAACTCAAGCCGACGATACCCGACCTACACAGTAAACGCATAAAACTTCAATAAGCTACCCTCGGTGTGTATCGGAGCACTACCGGAAAAGGGTCGTACGATAATGATATTAGACACTGGAGCCATTCCCAATCTCATAAAGAAAGAATACACAAGAAATATGGTCGGTATCGATGAAACAGACATTATAAAATTGAAAGGTATATCAGAGCTACCAGTGTACGCGTTAGGGAGCGTAATGATTCAAGTATTCGGGTTTAATGTCCTATTTCATATAATTCCAGATTGGATACCGCTCCCTTACCCTAGATTATTAGGGTCGAATTTCTTTTTTGAAATTAAAGCAAAAATTAATTATGAAACAGAACGTTTTGAATTCGCAACAAGATCTTGGCAATTTGACAATTCAGGCGAACCCGACGGGGTAATAGAAATCCCCGCGCGTTCGGAAACTTCCTTTCACGTAAAAGTGGAGGATAGCACGATAAAGGAGGGTTATCTCTCGTCTTTAAAAATCCGTGAAGGTGTATATTCCCGCGACTGTCTGGTAACAAACATCCGCGGTAAGGCTCATTTGAAGGTTTACAACACCACGAATGATGCCATGCGACTGATCGCGCCAGTCGTGAAACTGCAAGAATTCGACACGATCGGAGACTTAGCAGAAAATAAAACAAATCAAGATTGCATGACAATTTTTAACTCCAGTTCGATCCCTCGTGACTCCTCTATTTCAAGCGATGATTGCAAGACGATCGCGTATATTCAGGGTCCAGATGAGGCCAATTTCAAAAAATCAACGAAAAATGTTGAATTAAAAACCTGGCATCGCCCTAAAGAGAGCGATGATCAAGGAAAATTTAGAAAAATGTACGGTAGCGAGGAAAGAACTGCAACTGAGATTGTCACTTCGGGCGGCACATTGAACTCCGACGTAACCAAGGACTCCCAAGGTCCCTCACGAAACAGCGTGCACCAAAATAAGCACGATAAGAATATCCTCATTCCTCGACATATTTCCAAAGGTACTCTATAGTTAAGATGCCGCTCATTAATAGAACCTGAGCGTCGCGCACTTTCTATGCGGCCTCCCCTTTTTGTCGATTCGCCGGCCGGATTGGACACTGGGCACAACTTCTCAGAAAAGGCATAAAACAAAAACACGTAACGCGCCTTTAGCACAACGTCAGTTAGGCCCGGGAAGGTTTCCATCAATCCGGTCGTAAAATTAAGAAGTAACAGAAAGGTAGATGCATATGGAAGGATCACGTAGCGCCTAACGGCTACGCTTTCCCCGATAAAAACCCGGTCACAAAAATAGACTCGTATAACCTATGCATAAGAATCCATGAATGCATCCCCAACGTTCTCTCTAATTAGATACAAACAACATGCAAATGAATCTCATTAAGGCCCCGGAAAACTCCCAACGGCCCGATCGTAAAATTAAGTAGCACAGGAAAATAATTCGTATGCGGAGAATGCAGATGCGCCCTTCTCCATAAAAACCTCCCACAGAAACAGGTTCATGCCGGTATAATATCCAAAGCATCAATGGTTTTCTAACTATCTCCAATCCCCGAAAATTGTACGCGTGCCACCGATACCATCTGCGACTGCCTCTGACCCACTAGCCAAATTGGCTGATTCCAATAAATCAACAGTTAATTAGAAACGAATCATTTCCAAATAATCGGAATAATTCCATAAATTCGTTAAAAATCCTTCCTTCCGCCAGCGCATCCTCTTTTTACTCTCATTCCGTGCTATTGCGCTAGGCGTAGGTAAAAAAGAGGGAACCACACTTTATATGCCCACGTTCCCTCCGGACGTGACAAGATCAATCAATTAAATAAAAATAATAATAAAATATCGGAGCAAGAATCAAAATCGAATAAAATTGGAAAATCAAGAGTCAAAATAAAAGAAAATCCAATGAGCGAAAAAAATGAAAATCTAAAATAAATCAAAATTCAAATCTGAGAGAAATTCAAATCGTAAATAGTGTTTCTATGTTTGACCCAAGATCGCGTAATATAAAAAATCTCTTCGAGCGCACGGAGACAATAAGAGGGCTCCTGCGACTCGATCATCTAGTCAAAGATGAGCTAGACAATGTAGAAAAAATTATCGAAAAATACCCAGATAGGTTTCACATAAAAGGCGAACCTCTGGAGTCTACATCTGTGCTGCGACATAAGACACCCACGGTCGATGACCTCCCGATCAATACAAAACAATACACGTTTCCTCAGGCTGTTAAGGGAGAAGTCCAGCGTCAGGTAGACGAGCTACTGGACTCGAGGATTATTAACTATTCACAATCCCCAAACAACAGTCCTGTTTGGATAGTATCAAAAAAACCCGACTCCAATGGCAATAAGCGTTGGAGAATGGTAATTGATTTTCGGGCCCTTAAAAAAAAGACAATCGGCGATTCTCATCCGTTGGCTAACATCACAGACATTCTGCATCAATTAGGCAACGCGAATTATTTCTCCGTATTCGATCTAGCGTCCGGATTCCATCAGATAGAAATAAATCCCGAAGATGAGCCGAAAACTGCTTTCTCTATTCCGTATGGGCACTATGGATTTTCGAGAATGTCTTTTGGGCTAAAAAATGCTCCGGCGACTTTCCAGCGCTCGATGGACGTCGTGTTGAGTGGACTCCAAGCAGTGCAGCCAGATCGCGCGTAAAAGTTACCCCCTCTCTAGTCTCTTACGCGCCCATCACACAATCATAGTAGCGCGTGTCCGTGAGCGAGCGACGCTCGGACATCTTCGGAAAGAGCCGAGCACGGTCGAAGTTTCCCAACCGCGCCTTCGGCAGCTCCACCAATACATCGACGCTGAGCACGTTCATGTGCAGCTAAGCTTCGAACGAAGCTTATTCGAAGCTTAGATCGAAAAAACGAAGGCTTCGAGGGAAAAAGCAATCTGAGCACGACTCGCGCGTGACGTCGCCCGATGGCACGCGCGAGGCTTTTAGATGATTTCAATGCTTATTTAGCTCTTGATTCTCTGCGTTATTAACGTATACAAACAAATGTATCACGCACTCTGATCGCTTATTTTTTAATTTATACGTTAATTTAAAAATAATAATAAATCTAAATTACAACTTATTTATCTTATATAAAATTGTTTACGCGTTACTCACACCCGTCCACATGCCAAATAAATTTTAATTCACAAAAGTAAGCGGAAATATATTTATATTCGTATTAGTATATTAATTCTCATACTTTTATCAAGTGATAAAGCATTATCCACAAAAACAAGCTAATCATCCATCCGGCCGCGAATCGTAAGTACCAGAAAGTGCACATATTCTACAAGCGGTGAGATGGTCCCGTTGGTAGCGTTTCTGACTTCGGTCCGCAGGGGCCCCTAGTGCAAATTGTTCTGCAAATTTTTCATAATTTCTCATATTTTAGTCATATTTGAGATTTCCGGAGAAAAAATTATTTAAAACAGATTCAAGTTCTGGTTTATTTCCCAAAAACACATTTTTTTCCCTGAAAATTCATGATATCTAATTTTTTCCCCAGGAGTTTCTCTTTTTCTTATGACCTGAGTGAAAGGCTGCGGAAATATTCGGAGAAAAGTTAAAGATGAAAAGAAAAGAGATTTTCGTAAAATAAACTGATCATTATCATTATTTTTTTCCGGAAATTTTCCTTTTTCCTATTGAGTGAACGGCTGCGGAGATATTCAGAGAAAAGTTATAGATGAAAAAAATGTGATTTTCGTAAAAAAAAAACTTACTACATTTTTTTATCCCTCATACCCAGGAAAAAAGTTCATATCTGAATATATCTGAATCATATCTGTAGAATCAGATATGATCAGACAAGAAAAATTGCCATATCTGTTCATGTAGTGTCATGACAGATCATGTATGCTTATATCTGAGCATGTATGATCATATCAGAGCCATTTTGATAATTTTGAGAGTAGACCCGTCCATATCGCAGCAGGTCTGACCAGATCCAATCCCCAGGCAAGATCTGATCTTGTTGGACCAGATCTGATCATGTCAGGCAAATCTAATCTTATTGGAATAGATCTGCCTGTCCGTATAAGAATAAAATACCGTGGATCACAGTAGACCTCGACATCTATGAATAATAGACCTGCCCATATGATAGAATCATAGTTTATCCGAACTTTCAAAACAGGTATGACTCCGAGTATATCAGAGCAAATCTTACCCTGTTGAGATAGATCAAATCTTGTTAGTGCAGTCATGAAGATATTAAAACGTTTATATATATAGAGCGGGGTTATTAAGACGTCATCACTTGACGTATTAATAATTAATTAGTGCTATATCTGATCGGATATCGTCTCATACCCCCATATATCGTTTCATATATTCAGATGTTTTCATGTGTGAACAACTGAACTGCATATACGATAAGGTAAAGCTAAAACATTCGAATTTCTCCGAATATTTTTTCTTTTTAATTACGATCACGGGAAAATCTCGGAAATTATATGAAGACTTTAAGGGGTAACATCACTGTCACGGCCTTACAGGAAGTGTATTTTTTACTTCGTTTTTGGCGGAAGAAAATGTGATAAACAAATAATACTTGCGGTATTTATTGAGCATATACTTTAGTACATTGCTATAAATTTTTATCCGAAAATATTACAAAATGGCGACACTGCAGCAATTCTTCCGAAGCATGTCGAAGCATGCACCACTCATCTAGATTCAATTGAAAAAAGAATTATTTTGTCCAGATTAAAATTGGCACAAGTCATACTGCGTGCCGCAAAGCACCTTAAGTTCAACATGCCTCGGAAGAATTGGGTGCAGTGTCGCCATTTTGTAATATTTTCCCATAAAATTTTTTTGCAATGTACTTTAATATATGCTTAATAATTACCCCAAGTATTATTTGTCTAAAACGCTTCGTGGCAGGCCGTTACAGTTGTGTTACCCCTGAACGAAAATAATGTTTGCAAGAATTTCGGAAATTCATTATTTCCCAGAATTATCAAGGATAAAAAATGTAATAAGTTTTTTTCACGAAAATCTCATTTTTTTATCTATAACTTTTTTCCGAATATCTCCGCAGTCGTTCACTCAGGTCATAGGAAAAAGAGAAATTTCCGGGAAAAAAATGAGAAATCATGAATTTTCAGTGAAAAAAATGTTTTTGAGAAATAGACCAGAACTTGAATCTGTTTTAAATCATTTTTTCTCCGAAAATCTCAAATATGACTGAAATATGAGAAATTATGAAAAATTTGGAGAAAAATTTGCCCTCGGGGCCCCTGCGGACCGAAGCCAGGAACGCTACCAACGGGACCATCTCATTGCTTGTAGAATATGTGCACTTTCTGGTACTTACGATTCGCGGCCGGATGGATGATTGGCTTGTTTTTGGGGATAATGCTTTATCGCTTGATGAAAGTATGAGAATTAATATAATAATACGAATATAAATATATTTTCGCTTACTTTTATCAATTATAATGTATTTGACATAAGGACGGGTGTGAGTAAAGCGTAAACAATTTTATATAAGATAAATAAGTTGTAATTTAGATTTATTATTATATTTAAATTAACGTATAAACTAAAATATAAGCGATCAGAGTGCGTGATACATTTTTTTTGTATACATTAATAACGCAGAGAATAAAGAGCTAAATTTGCATTGGAATCATTTAAAAGTCTCGCGCGTGCCGTCGGGTGACGTCACGTGCGAGTCGTGCTCAGATTGCTCTTTCCCTCGAAGCCTTCGTTTTGGCTTGGCCGCACACGAACGTGCTCAGCATCTATGTATTGGTGTAGCTGCCGAAGGCGCGGTCGGGAAACCTCGACCGTGCTCGGCCTTTCCGAAGATGTCCGAGCGTCGCTCGCTCACGGACACGCGCTACTATGATTGCGTGATGGGCGCGTAAGAGACTAGAGAGAGGGTAACTTTTAACCGCGATCTGGCTGCACTGACTCCAAGTAGTGCCCCTCTTCATTTATCTCGACGACATCGTCATTTACACAAAAGATTTAGAGGAGCACGGCAAGAAAATCGCGGAACTGATGGAAAGATTGCGTAAAGCCAACCTACAGTTGCGACCGGACAAATGTGAATTTCTCAGGCCAGAAGTTAATTACCTAGGGCATATAATCGGGAAGGACGGTTTAAGACCGCATTCCAATAAATTGTCATCGGTAAGGGAATTCCCAGTTCCCAAAATTGTGAAAAATATTTGGCAATTTTAGGCCTAACATGTTACTACCGTAGGTTTATTAAAGATATTTCGAAGATCGCAAAACCATTAACACGACTTTGGGAAGATAAGGTCGATTTCAAATAGACGGAGGAAACACAAAAAGCCGTCGATGTACTACAAAATAAGCTCCGTGAAGCTCCCATCTTGCAATAACCAGACTTTGAAAAACCGTTCATAATAACAACAGATACTTCCGGCTACGCCTTAGGCGGAGTCTTATCACAAGGTGAAATCGGGAAAGAAAAACCGATCGCTTATACATCGTGCTACGTGGGGCAGCCCTTCGGTACGACACATGAAAAAGAGGCAATGGTAATTATTCACAGCGTCGAAGCTTTCAGACCGTATATTTACGGTAGAAAATTCACGCTCGTGACTGATCATAAGCCTCTGGTCTGGGTTAAAACTGCCAAAGACGCGAACACACGCGTCCTAAAATAGCGACTCAAACTTTCAGAGTGCGATTACGACGTCGTATACAGGGTGACTTTTATAAGATGGACAGGTGTTTTTTGAGGGTCTTGCCCGGTGATTTTGCGACTGAAAAAAATATGATTTTTAATGGTTTTTAACGCTTTTCTTGAAAACAAATATATCGTATTTTTGTCATGAATAGCATTTGCCAGAAAAAATAGGGTATTCTGGAAAAGAATAAAAAATCCATTTTGCGTGCAGGAGAATGAAGTTTATAAAATTCCGAATACGGAACACTCCCGAAAAACTTTATTTGTGCTCCCCGTCATGGAGAAAAAAATTATCAAACATACGATTTTGAGTGGATAAATCGGAATTTAATCAGTGAATCAAACGAGTTAGGCACGACAGTGCTATAGGAAGTGCTAGTTGTGCTAGGAATAAATGATTCTAGCAATACATTTTAGAGTAATTTGACGTGGAATTTTTACTTTTGACCAAATACTGCGAGATTATTGTTTTTTAATGTTGCATAAATTATTTTCACATGTTGCAGTTACAGAATTTTTGAATATTTTCTGAAAAAGTAAAAATAAAAATGCTCGTATAATTTGGCAATAAATAATAATTTCACGCGGAATTTCTTTAAAATGTATTGATAGAATTATATATTGCGAAAGTTATGAGCGAATCGCAAATGATGAGGAATATTGTTTGCGGACCATGAAATCCGCAAACATTTTCGAAATTGACATTATTTTCGATAAAGTTCGCAATCTATCGATCAAGTTCCATCGATTATCTTAAACCTCAATCCATAAAGGTATTTCAGGCACATTAATCCCGTGAAACTGGGGCGTTTTCGTTTATGCACTGCCAAACCAATATAAATATAAAGTGAAGAAAATGATCTTGGGCGGGACTAAAACGACCCAGGTTTGCGAATCGCGGGTTAGCATTTGCTGCTACGCAATAGGTCAGATTGAGTCGGAAAGTCTGACGATGCTGCGACAACGCCAAAAGGAGCATTATTTATTTAACAAAGATAAAATCGGTGCTCGTAACGGATCTCGGAGCACCAATCGCACATTCCTGACACCACTGCCCCGAAATCGTCTCCGATTTTATCTTATTTCCGGTCAGATTGGGTCGAGAAGTCTGACGATCCTGCGACAACGAGGGAAGGAGCATTATTTATTTAACAAAGATAAAATCGGTGCTCGCACCGTTTCTAGGAGCCTCAATAGGAAATTGCTGATAGTACTGCCCCGAATCCGTCTGCGATTTTATCTTATTTCCGGTCAGATTGGGTCGAGAAGTCCTGCGAGAACGACGGAAGGAGCATTATTTATTCAACAAAGATAAAATCGGTGCTCGCAACGGTTCTCGGAGCACCGATCGGAATTCCTGACATTACTGCCCCGAATTAGTCTCCGCATGTATTTATTTCCGGTCGGATTGAGTCGAGTAATCTGACGATCCTGCGACAACGAGGGAAGAAGCATTATTTGTTTAACAAAGATAAAATCGGTGCTCGCAGCGGTTCTCGGAGCCTCAGTCGGACAATCCGGATATTACTGCCCCGAATTCGTCTCCGATTTTATTTTATTTGTGGTCAGATTGGGTCGAGAAGTCTGACGATGCTGCGACAACGACGGAAGGAGCATTATTTATTTAACAAAGATAAAATCGGTGCTCGCAACGGATCTCGGAGCACCGATCGCACATTCCTGACACCACTGCCCCGAAATCGTCTCCGGTTTTATCTTATTTCCAGTCAGATTGGGTCGAGAAGTCTGACGATCCTGCGACAACGAGGGAAGGAGCATTATTTATTTAACAAAGATAAAATCGGTGCTCGCAACGTTTTTAGGAGCCTCGATAGGAAATTGCTGATAGTACTGCCCCGAATCCGTCTCTGATTTCATCTTATTTCCGGTCAGATTGGGTCGAGAAGTCTGACAATCCTGAGAGAACGACGGAAGGAGCATTATTTATTCAACAAAGATAAAATCGGCGCTCGCAACGGTTCTCGGAGCACCGATCGGAATTCCTGACATTACTGCCCCGAATTAGTCTCCGAATTTATTTATTTCCGCTCAGATTGGGTCGAGTAATCTGAAGATCCTGCGACAAGGACGGAAGGAGCATTATTTGTTTAACAAAGATAAATCGGTGCTCGCAACGGTTCTCGGAGCCGCAGTCGGACAATCCGGATATTACTGCCCCGAATTCGTCTCCGATTTTATTTTATTTCCGGTCGGATTGGGTCGAGATGTCTGACGGTCCTGCGACAACGACGGCAGGAGAATTATTTATTTAAGAGAGATAAAATCGGTGCTCGTAACGGTTCTCGAAGCACCGATGCGACATTCCTGACATTACTGCCCCGAATCCGTCTCCGATTTTATCTTATATCCCGTCGGATTGGGTCGAGACGTCTGACGATCCTGCGACAACGAGGAAACGGACGCGTCCGTTGCCGATCGCGAACGAATGAAATCATCTCTTTGCGATATTATCGGAATGGAGACGAAATCAACCGCGAACTCGTCGCCACGGTGTCGAGTATGTCCTATGGATACTGCACGAATCATTGACATAATTGATTTCATCTCCTTTCTCGATCGGGAACGAGATGAATTGGTCTCGTCGCGATATTATCGAAGAGGAAATGAAATCAATGGCGAACTCGTCGTGACGTTGTCGAGTGTATCCTATGGATACTGGGCGAATCACTAACAGGATTGATTTCATCTCCGTTCACGATCGGGAACGAGATAAATTCATCTCGTTCCGATATCATCGGAAACGAGATGAAATTGAAGGCGAACTCGTCGTGACGGCTTCGAGTATGTCCTACGGACACTAGAAGAATCATTGACAGCATTGATTTCATCTCCGTTCGCGATCGGGAACGAGATGAAATCATCTCTTTGCGATATTATCGGAATGGAGATGAAATCAACCGCGAACTCGTTCCGACCTTGTCGAGTATGTCGTCTGGATAACGCACGAATCGTTGTCCGAATTGATTTCATCTCCGTTCGCGATCGGGAACGAGATGAAATCATCTCTTTGCGATATTATCGGAATGGAGATAAAATCAACCGCGAACTCGTTGTGACGATGTCGAGTATGTCCTATGGATAATGCACGAATAGTTGTCCGAATTGATTCTATCTCCTATCGCGATCGGGAACGAGATGAATTTATCTAGTTTCAATATCATCGGAAAGGAGATGAAATCAATGGCGAACTCGTCGTCACGTTGTCGAGTGTATCCTATGGATACTGCACGAATCACTGACAGAATTGATTTCATCTCCGTTCACGATCGGGAACGAGATGAAATCATCTCTTTGCGATATTTTCGGAATGGAGATGAAATCAACCGCGAACTCGTTGCGACCTTGTCGAGTATGTCGTGTGGATAACGCACGAATCGTTGTCCGAATTGATTTAATCTCCGTTAGCGATCGGGAACGAGATGAAATCATCTCTTCGCGATATTATCGGAATGGAGATTAAATCAACCGCGAACTCGTTGTGACGATGTCGAGTATGTCCTATGGATAATGCACGAATAGTTGTCCGAATTGATTTCATCTCCTATCGCGATCGGGAACGAGATGAATTTATCTCGTTTCAATATCATCGGAAAGGAGATGAAATCAATGGCGGTCTCGTCGTGACGTTATCGAGTGTATCCTATCGATACTGCACGAATCACTGACAGAATTGATTTCATCTCCTTTCGCGATCGGGAACGAAATAATCGGAAACGAGATGAAATCATAGGCAAACTCGTCGTGAAATCATCTCTTGGCGATATTATCGGAATGGAGATGAAATCAACCGCGAACTCGGTGTGACGTTGTCGAGTATGCCCTATGGATAATGGAGGAATCGTTGTCCGAATTGATTTTATCTCCGTTCGCGATCGGGAACGAGATGAAATCATATCTTTGCGATATTATCGGAATGGAGATAAAATCAATGGCGAACTCGTCGTCAGGTTGTCGAGTGTATCCTATAGATACTCCATGAATCACTGACACAATTGATTTTATGTGCGTTCGCGATCGGGAACTAGATGGATTCATCTCGTTCCGTTATAATCAGAAACGAGATGAAATCATAGGCAAACTCGTCGTGACGGCTTCGAGTATGTCTTACGGACACTAGAAGAATCATTGACAGAATTGATTCCATCTCCGTTCGCGATTGGGAACGAGATGAAATCATCTCTTTGCGATATTATCGGAATGGAGATGAAATCCGAATATAGTTGTCCGAATTGATTTCATCTCCTATCGCGATCGGGAACGAGATGAATTTATCTCGTTTCAATATCATCGGAAAGGAGATGAAATCAATGGCGGTCTCGTCGTGACGGCCCCGAGTATGTCCTACGGACACTAGAAGAATCATTGACAGAATTGATTTCATCTCCATTCGCGATTGGGAACGAGATGAAATCATCTCTTTGCGATATTATCGGAATGGAGATGAAATCAACCGCGAACTGGTTGCGAACTTGTCGAGTATGTTGTATGGATAATGCACGAATCGTTGTCCGAATTGATTTAATCTCCTATCGCGATCGGAAACGAGATGAATTTATCTTGTTTCAATATCATCGGAAAGAAGATGAAAGCAATGGCGAGCTCGTCCTGACGGCTTCGAGTATGTCCTACGGACACTAGAAGAATCATTGACAGAATTCATTTCATCTCCGTTCGCGATTGGGAACGAGATGAAATCATCTCTTTGCGATATTATCGGAATGGGGATAAAATCAACCGCGAACTCGTTGCGACCTTGTCGAGTATGTCGTATGGATAATGCACGAATCCTTGTCCGAATTGATTCCATCTCCTATCGCGACCGGGAAGGAGATGAATTTATCTTTTTTCAATATCGTCGGAAAGGAGATTAAATCAATGGCCAACTCGTCGTGACGGCTTCGAGTATGTCCTACGGACACTAGAAGAATCTTTGACAGAATTGATTTCATCTCCGCTCGCGATCGGGCACGAGATGAAATCATCTCTTTGCGATATTATCGGAATGGAGATGAAATCAACCGCGAACTCGTTGTGACGTTGTCGAGTATGTCCTATGGATAATGCACGAATCGTTGTCCGAATTGATTTCATCTCCTATCGCGATCGGGAATGAGATAAATTTATCTTTTTTCAATATCATCGGAAAGAAGATGAAATCAATGGCGAACTCGTCATGACGTTGTCGAGTGTATCCTATGGATACTGCCCGAATTACTGACAGAATTGATTTCATCTCCGTTCGCGATCGGGAACGGGATGAATTCATCTCGTCGCGATATTATCGAATTAATGCCGGTGCTGCCGCATGATCGCGACAAAATTATTGAAATAGCACAACGAAAAGATATCGAAATGGAGAGAGCGGACTTGGATCGACAGCGGCGCGAGCTCGAGAAATTACGTAACGAATCGAGTGCGGGAGAGATCGCAGAACAACAACAACAAAGGCCAGTAGGTCAAAGCAAAAGCTTGTTCAGAGAGCACGAAATAACAGCAATCGTGAGTAATGTCCAAAATTTCCAAATTGAAATTCAAACTCCGAAATTTCACGACGAAATCGAAAAAAATCCGGTAGAGTTTTTGGAAGAGATGGATAGATTCTTTAAAATAAAATATATAGTAAATGAAAGAAAAATAATATTCGTTGAGCAAGCCATGGAAAGAAGAGCAGGTTTATCGTTTAATATGCGGGTGGACATAGACGATTATGAGAACTTTAAAGAAAAGTTTCTCGAGGAATTTTACTCTATACCCATTCGTGTACAGTTCAAAAATGCTCGGAATGAAACAAGATACAACGTGCAAAGAGAATCTTTACAGACTTATTACTATCGTCAAGCGAAAAAAGCGCGACATTTTATTCCCCAAGTGACTGAGTATGAGATAAATTATAATATCATCTAACAGTATCCGTTATGGATTAGGGAAAATATGGTTACGATTAATTGTAGCGACAGTCCCGTGATGGCCCAGACTTTAGCGGGTCTAGATGCCATACAAAGGGATAGGTCAAAGACGCACGAAAACAAACCATACTATCGTGAGGAAAGGAACCGTCAAGGACAAATCGTCAGGAATATCAACGTGCGTGATGATCACTATCGAAGAAAATATTATTATGATAGATCGAAACGGGAACCCGGACGAGAAAGGGATTATGATCAATCGAGGAAGTATAACTTTTCTTCGAACGGCCATGGTAATAATGGAAGTGGTAGAAATTCTTTGAAATTGTCGGACATCAGTGTTCCCCCACCGTGATTTCCGAAGAATAAAGATAATTCGAGAATAAATATGAATCATAATTCGTTAACGTCGCACACCCATTAAAACTAGAATGCGACGCGCTCAATAATGGTCTGTTAGCGCGTCCGCACGATTTTGATTTTATTGGGCAACTATCGGAAGAAGTTTTCGGAAAAAAGGATCATGAGACGGACTCAAACTTTCAATCGCTCGCAAAATGCCCACACGTGAAAGTTCGCTTCATGAATGAAAACATAGTTACTTTATTAGATTTCTGAAGTCAGATAACGGCGATATCAGAGAATTTATGCAATAAATTAGTAGATGCGCAAAAGATGGAGCTACTCCCAGTATCAAACGTTTTCGTAACGACCGCAGTGGGGAAAAAGACCACGACTATAAAAAATCAAATATTCATTAAATGGGAAATCGATGTGTTAAAGGTTTGTCACTACTTTATCACAGGGTGAAATAACGGACACCGGGGCTGAATTGGACAGGCGACAGTTTATTAACTGTATTGGAGTAGAAACGCAACAATAAAAGCGGAGAATAATAATAATGAGTATAATAATGTAGGAAACGCGACTACACGCAGACTTCACGCAATTTCTCTCTACTTCCTTCGCCCGCTACGACGAAATACGTCTGAATACTCTAAATGCTCTCTCACGACGCAATACGTCCGAATACTCCGAAAGCTCTCGCACGACTCTCCTCTCTCGCAACCGACTCCGACGCTTACGCTCGCGCGCGCACCTGTTGCTACCGGAGGGTTTCTTCCCGCCGTCAACTCGCTTGGGAGGGCGCTAGTCAACGCGTGCTCTAGCCGGCCTTAAGACGGAATGACACCTCATCACGGTCGGTATGGTAGAACAATTGTAGATACCCAAAAATCTCTGAAACGGCTCTTCAGATCCCGTCGAAACTTTGCCAAACGACGTCAAAAAGATAGAGGAACAGCTGTCTGCCCCTCAAATTTTCTGGATTTGAGAGAAAAAAAACATAGATTGACTTTTGATAAACGAATCTACATTTTTTTCTCAAATTCAGAAAATTTGAGGGGCAGACAGCTGTTTGTCTATCTATTTGACGTCGTTTGGCAAAGTTTCGACGAGATCTGAAGACCCGTTTCAGAGATTTTTGGGTATCTATAATTGTTCTACCATACCGACCGCGATGAGATGTCATTCCGTCTTAACATTCGGCCATCCTTTAAGACGTTCATCCTCGAACGTTTCGTTTTTGTTTTACTTTCTTTTGTTTTAATTATTCTCTTTTTCTTACTCTCTTTCTTACTACTAATTACCTTATTCGCTACATTCATATTCCGCCAAATACTCGGGTCGACGTACGGTGCGTCCGGATCGTCGCGTTGACCGATCCTCGGAGACTCGACCTTTCGCGGTTATGTCTATCACATTTTTCTTTTCAGGTACACGGTTACACATTTTGTCGGCTCGATAATTTGTACAATTTATACTCTCCTGTCTATCACCTTCTTCGCTCGTTTTCGGGCCTGAATCGTTCGTGGGGTTTCTAGCCTCGTTAACGTGAGTTCGCTCACTGCCAGGGTCGCTATCGGAGGCTGCGTCCTCTTCTCCAGACTCCGCCGCCTCGGGTTCCCATAACTTAATTTCCTTTGCGTGTGCGGTCGAAACGTAACGTCGTCCCTCTTCGGTTGGGCCCAAATCGCACACCCGATACGTGTCTCCAGGCAATGCGGCTGTGCTCACGAGCGGTCCGATATCGTGGTCGGAGTTTGCTGGACTCGCCAGGCACCGAAGGGTTGACATTTCTAAATACGGGCCTTCCCACGCAAAAATTGGCGTGGCGTTGTCGGTGCTGGTCGAACCGCTGCTTCGTCCTCGTCTGCCCTTCCACGATACGCTCCCGCGCCCGTTCCCGAAGTTCCTCTGGCCGCCCGTAGCTTCTGCCACCCTCATCGGCGATCTGACGTAACGCGCCTTCACCACGATGCGGCAAATAACCGTAGAGCAACTCAAATGGCGACTTCCCCGTCGCCGCATTCTGCATTTCGTTCAGGTCACTCTGGATACGATTGAGCGATCGGTCCCACGTCCGCCCCTCATCCTCCTCCAGGTTACTGCGCAGGGCTGGAAGCAGCACGGCGTTCCAACGCTCGACCTGACCGTAGGCTCTGGGGTGTCTCGGCGAGTTCACCACATGCTGGATCCCGTGTTGTCGGCAGAAGGCGTCGAAACCCTTCGACACGAAGCACGTTCCCCTGTCGGATACGAGTGGGCGCGGCGCGCCATAGTTATTCACCAAATCCTCCAAATGGCGCAACACATTATGAGTCTTTGTGTCCACGACGGCTCGCAACACGACGAATTTCGTCAAACTATCCACCATTCCGAGGACATATTTGTTACCGCGCGCACTCGTTACAAACGGCCCTAGGTGATCTATATGTACCCTCTCAAACGGGCGATTCTCAGGTGGAATGGGGTGTAACGTACCCGCTTGCAAACCCGGCCTCGTCTTGTTCGTTGCGCATTGCAAACACGCTTTTACATGCTGACGGGCATACGCTTTCATTCTGGGGAAATAATAATGTTCGCGCATCCGCGCCACCACACGCTCGACACCCGCATGACTCTTCAGGTCGTGGAATCGTACCACTAGCCCCTTTCGCAGGGAACGCGGCATCACGTACCGTAGCCCGTCTCCTACACGACGATATAGCACCCCGTTCTTTAATTCTAGCTCGTTCACGCGACCCTTTAGCTCCACCGTCCACCGATTTTTTTGCTTCTTAAATATTTCTTTTTTTTCTTTTTAGGTGGTCATCGCAATATTGGTACATCCGCACCGCATCTTCGTCATTCAACAGCGTCGAGACTTGGCGCGGTTCCGGGATGTTCGCGTCCTCAACCGGAGCTCGGCTTAGCGCGTTTACGTGAGCTAGCTTTTCGCCCGCGCGATGTACGATTCTAAAAGTATATTCGCTGAGTAAATCGACCCACCTAATAATTTGAGGGTTCAGCGTCCTTTGTGTGTTCAAATAAATCAAGGCATGGCAATCGGTGACGATGGTATATTCAATGTTCGCTACTAGAGTGCGAAATCTCTGGACGGCCCACACTACCGCCAGCAGCTCGAGCCTGCTGCTGTGGTAATTGCGTTCAACCTCGCTCGTACGCCGACTAATGGCATAAACTAGTCGAAGATTGCCTGACGCGTCTTTTTGCATAAGCATGGCGCCCAATCCCGTGGCGCTCGCGTCGGTATGCAATTCGGTAGGCGCTTTCGGGTTGAAAGTTTGCAATACCGGTTGCTCGGACAATCTTTGACGTAGTTGTAGAAAGGCCGCTTGTTGGGGCTCTTCCCACTCGAATGTTACCCCTTTTTTTAATAAACGCGTTAGTGTCTCCGCGATACGCGCGAACTGCGGAACGAATTTTCTAAAATAACTTGTTAAGCCTAAATAACGCCGCACCTCGTGTACGCTTCGAGGCTGCGGGAAGTCGCGAAACGCTGCGACCTTTACTTCGCCCGGCTCAACGCCTCTCTCGGACAATTCGTGTCCCAAGTAAGAAACTCTTTTAAACAAAAATCTACATTTATTCAATTTGATAGTCAGACCTGCCTTTCGGAGCGCCGCCACTACCGCTCTCAGTTTTTCTTTCAACGCTGGCCAATCTTTTCCGGGTAGAAGTATATCATCCAGATAATACATAACCACCTCGTTGCGCAGAGGTGCGAGAGTTCTCGGCATCACCTTCGAGAAGAACTCTGGACCGTTCATCAGACCGAACACCATCCGAGTAAATTCGGCGGTTTCGTCTGGCGTTATTATGGCAGTCCGCTCCCGGGCCTCTTCGCTGAGGGGTAAGTAACCATGATAAACAGCGAGAACCATGATAAAGTCAAGTATGATAAACAGCAAGCTGTCGCGTATTTGAGCAAGATGATCCTCGATATTAGGCAAAGGAAAATGAACTCGCTTGGTCTGACTATTTAACTTTCTAAAATCGACGCAGAGTCGTGACTCGCCATTTTTCTTTTTGACTAATAGGACAGGACTCGCATATGGCGACTCCGTGTCCGTGACAATTCCCGCCGCTCGCCATTCGGCCACAATGCGATTGATTTCATTTCGCTCACGCTCGGTCGCACGATACGGCTGACACGATACGGGTTTTGCGCCATCTTCCACCTCGATGTTCTTCGCTCGCCCCAGCTCTTACAGACTCGTTGACACACAGTCCCGAAATTCGTTGACGGTGTCGCACAGGTCTCGTACCACCTCCGCTGATTGCTCCGGCCCGACGACGAGCTCGTCCACCGTGATCGGCTCCCTTGCGACCAGCTGTCGATCGACCACCGGCAGGCGTTCAAGCTGACCACGCACCAGTTGCATGTCGTCCGGCTTCACCGTCTGTTCGCAGAGTCCCAAATTGAGAACTGGTATGGTGTGCTCCGCTCGTGGACACACAACGTCGACGAAATTCATCGACAGCGGCGGCAACGTCATACCCTGGAGCGTCGTTGCGGGTCTCGACTCCGCCTCCGGCTCGTCCGCCCTCGAGGTCCGCTGCTGAAGGTCAGGGTACCTCCAACTTTTCGGTAGTCGACGACTCGTGACAGTGTATTCAGGCGGCCCGGACCCCATTTAGCGTTTGGGCCACGCCCTCCATGACAAACCGTTCCATCAGGACTCGCGTGGCCCGGTTCGTGCTTTCCGAGCTCCCCGGATCAATAAATGCCGCCAGCTCCCTTCGTTGACCCTCGCTGTTTTACGGTATTTTTGTGTTGCGGACTCACTTACATGACCGATGGCTTGGACGCTCGCCTCTCCCTTCGCTGGGCATCTTCGGCTAATGTGGCCTCGTCCGCCACACTGATAGCACGTCAGCTCCTTTTTGGGGGCCGGGCACGCTCTCGCCAAATGACCGTCCTTTCCGCAATTATAGCAGCGCGTCGCTGGAAACTCGCTGTCCCGTGCGCCTGGTCCATTTTCTTTGCTGGACCTAGGATCGACCTGACTCAGGGTTACTGGCAAGTTCCTTTAAAAAGGGAAGCTAGGCAGTACACGAGTTTTCTTTTTTAATACAAAATGTATCAGTTTTGTTCTATCACTTTCGGGTTAAAGACCGTAGGTAGCGGGTTTATACAAGCATTAAGTATGGCATTGAGAAATGACTTTGACCGACATATGTCGTGCTATATAAACGACATCCTGATAGGCACCGCAACGTTTGAGGAACATATCCGCGTATTAAGCGGAATTTTTCAAAGGTTGCTTGACTACAATTTCACGATAAAATTGCCCAAGTGTTTGTTTGCTCAATCAGAAATCCCCTTTTTAGGATTTATTATCTCGTCTCCGGGAATTTCCCCAGAAAAGAAAAAACTTGAGGATATAGTGCGATTTGAAGCACCCGATAATAAAAAACAGTTACAACAGTTTTTGGGCGTTTGCAACTATTACCGGCAATTTAACGTTAAGCAAAGATTTTCTGTGGATAAATTAAGAAAATTATTACAAAGGGAAGGAAAATTGGAGTGGACTCCTAAGCACGCAGAGGCTTTCGAAGAATTGAAAAGAGATTTTTAGAATTGCATCCAGTTGAGGCATATTATCCCGGAGGCTCCATTCCGTCTCCAAACTGATGCTAGTGACCACGGTATCGCAGGAATCGTGTATCAGCTCAAGATCACCAATGCCTGACCTTTTTGAAATCGGCTAATTTTCGTAACGCCAGAGTCACGCGATGGTCTTTGCTGCTACAACAGTATTCATTTGTTGTTGAATATTGCAGAGGAGTGGATAATATGGTGGCCGATTTCTTTAGCCGGCATCTTGAAGGCCGTTTCGTAAAAGCGAAAGAGAATAGGATTATCATATCGTATTTGCATCGATGTTTTTTGCCGATTGTAGATTCAAGGGACCCATCGCTCTTGCGAGTTGCTCTACTAGATCGTGATAATAGTCTCTCACGAGATTTTCGAAATTTAGGGCGACTGCAAAGAGATGACCCGATAATTCGCAAAATCGTGGATCAAATGAATGATAATCGTCATGATTCGCAACTCCAGGTGTACAAGGATATGATGTTCTATAGGCAGAACTCAGGTACTGAATGGAGGATCATGATTCCGCGGCAACTTCAGGAGCTCCTGATAGAGAGTATACACGAAAAACTCGGTCACCCAGGCGTGTTCAAAACATTACATTATTTAAAAAGATTGTATTATTGGAGACGCATGTCTAAACAGGTGAAGAGTACCATATTATATTGTGAGATATGTCAGAGGGTAAAGTATCCTAACGTGTCTATGGAAGGCGAGTATAATCACGTTCCATCATCAGAGCCTAACAACCTCATAACGTTGGATTTTTATTCGCCTGTGCCCAAGGCTAGGGGAGGAGTTCAATATATTTTAGTGATACTCGATGCTTTCTCAAAATATGTTACCCTGGATCCCATGGAAAATGGAACTGTTAGAGCAGCGTTAACGAGAATTTTTGATAATTTTATTCCTGCGTTTGGTAAACTATAACGGATCCTTTCTGATCATGGTACTCAGTTTACGTCCCATCAGTGGCGGACCTCGCTGGAGTCGCGTAATATTACGGTACTGTTTAGTTCCATCCGGCATCCGCGATTCAACCCAACCTAATGCGTAGTGAGAGAGCTCGGCAGGTTATTTAGGACGCTTTGTGTGGACAAACATAGGAAGTGGAGTCATTATGTTCCGCAGATTGAGAGGGTCTTGAATCTAACCGTGCATCATAGTACAGGCGTGTCACCGTTGGAATTGCATTTTGGCAAGCCCGTTGTAGAAGAGTTGAATAACATGATCGAATTTCCACCCGACAAGACTCGCTGTCACGAATATATCATAACACTTGCTCGAGAAAATACGAAGGAAAGTTTCAAAAGTCGCAAGAAAGCTCAAAAATCTGTGTCGAAGGTGTCTTTAGACGTAAGCGACCTCGTTTTATTACGCGTGCGACTATTGTCGAATGCATTAGATAAAGTAATAAAGAAATTTTTCCATCTCTTCGAAGGACCTTATCGGATTGTTCGCAAACAAGGCGAGAATGCATTTATTTTGGCGGAGATGGATAACGATCTGAAGGAAATTAACGTTTATAATCGATTGAACTTGAGGAAATATTATTCTAAACCTAATGTATTATCTGACCAGTGACTGAATATAATTATTTGGTATAATTCCTGGGAGCTCGTAAACGCGGCTCTTCACGCTAAGTCCAGTTTAGTTTTGGACTATTTGGTCTATTTGGATGGATGTGCTTATTTTTTATGACAAAATCGACAACGGTTGATCAAGCGTGCTGTGTAAATTAGGTTAAGTATTTGTAAGGGTGCGTGTATAGTGCGATCAGTGTCCGTAAGGACGGAAAAAGTATGGCGGAGCGACATCGTCTTGTCATGAACAGGAGGGAGTTTGGTCACATCTGCGATCGGTACTGTCAAAGATACGAATATCATAATGGCTATGCGTCCATCATTGTGCGTTATTTTACATCGGGTAATATCAAGTAATATTGACGATATGTGATTTAATGAAGTGTGCGGCTGATTGCGCTTATAGCTGTGTAAACAAGTATTATGTATATCCGTATTTATGTATCTGTTTATGCCTCTCGTCTTAGCGTCGGATGATGCATAAAAGGGGAGGATTGTAACAGAACCGATTGGAAACTCCCGCTTTCTTTCGCCGTATACGAGAATGTCGTCTTAATGATCGCGTCGCGAAAATGCGAATGAGTCGTGAGGTCTACGGGAGGAGATCATTCCCGTACTCGGACGATATCGAGAGTACCGTGCGATGCTCTTTCTCTTTCGTCCCGGTGCCCTCGATCAGACGACATCAGAATTCCTCCTTCACCACGTGGTCTCATTGTCCAGAGGGAAGAGAGTTCGATAAAACCGATCGTCATCACGGAGGTATGCTTGGCCGGCCAGCTACCGAACAAATTCTTCATCCCGTGAATCGACAAGCCCGGGACATAGGAAAGAGCCACCGAGGGATACTCCCGCCGTCCGAAAGATAAGCTCGCAGCGATTTATACAAAAGATAAAGAACAAGGAAAATGTGAGCGAAATTTTGTGAATTTGACGACAATTGGCCGGTTGGGTCATAAAGATGTAAATGTTATGTGTGGCAATTAAAATAGAATTGTATATACTTACATCATCATCTTCTTTTCCGTTCGATGCAACTGCAAAAATTATAATTATTTTTCATTGAAGACCTTTGTTAGCTCGTTGCTGAGTCCTAAGTTTATTGTCCCTTCATTTATTCATAAATGTTTTTTTTTCTCTGTAAAGTTTGCGTTTTCGTGCTTCGACCAGGTCGCTCGTTCGATGCTTGAACGGCGACGTTTTCATTATTACTTCGACTTTCGACGGGAATCGACGATCCATCGGTAAGTTTAACACTTCCCTTCTTTCTTTGTATAATTTTTTGCACGTTTTCTTTATTATAATTTTATTTTACTTCCCTTTTTTTCAGAAAATTATAATGGATTATTCTCGGTATGAAGGAAAAACGGTGGTCTTCGGAGCTGAGGAGGATGGCCTCGCGTTTGTTTGGGTTTGTTTGGGTTAGTAGAGTGGGTTTGTAGTAAGTAGAGCAATTCCCCCCTCCTTTTCCGTCCTTCAGAAGAAAATGGCTTCCTATTAATGTATTTTTCTTTTGTTGATTTTCCCTTTTAGACCGCTCGGACTCCTAAACGGACGCGTACCTCCTCGAAAGGGTGGTGGCGGCGGCGGCCGTTTATTCAGCAGCACCAATTTACTCAAGCTTTGGGCCGAGGATCCGGAGAGTTTGAAGGCCATGGAGTGGGGCTGGGAGCCGGCCTACTTATTCGGATTGTGCCGCGTCTTTTACGACACCCTGGAAGAGGGTTGGTGGCTTAGTCGACCCACCATGTGGTGGGTCACCATGGTGGTGACTGCCCGCCCTCTTCCCATTCCCGGGGTCGGAACCGGACCCCATTTGGCTGTTCGGTTGGCCCAATAATTTATGATAAAATATAAAATAAACCAACAAAATGGGACAATATATTCCATTTCTTTCTTTTAAAAATGTATTTCAGTTGTTCATTTTATTTTTCCCTTCCTCGTTTCAGGGCGCCTTGCGGAAGAGCCGTCGTACCCTCCCTTAATTATAAAATTAAACTTTTTTTTTCTTTTTTTTATGCGCGTTTTCGTCTTCCCCACTTCCTGTGCAATGTACGTATGAGGTATTCCAGTTGAACTCAACCACGTTTGCATCTTATATTTTTTTATTTGGCTCAAATTTTTTTTGCTGTACCTATTCAAAGCACTTCACTTGATTTTTTTCGAATTTTGTCACCCATACATTTACGAGATATGATTTTTTTTTCGAAATTCGAAAAAATCGATGTCTTTTATTTCAAATGCCCATAACTTTGCGAAAAATGGACCACATCAAGTTCTTTTTTCAAAATGTTTGTTTTTGAGTGTACTTTTTGATAAAATGTCCCGTCGGGAAGGGACGTGGGCATATATTTTTCGATTCCCTCCTTTTTTGCCTACGACAAGCGCAATAGCACGGGATGAGGGTAAAAAGGGGTAGTGCTTGGAATCAGTTGAAATTAGGAAATCATGCAGTGATTTGGTATTGAGAAATAATCCGACAAATTTGTACAAACTTAACTATAGGTTTATTACAAATAAGTGATCGGATAATTAAAATTGCTTATACAGAAAAATGACAATGAAAATAACTACGAAGTCGGGGGAACAATCGGATTAACATAAAATGAAATTTGTTGCTTACATTGGTCGCCGTGTTTGTGAGTGTATCGGTGTGTAGGTACGCTCGCTCGCAAAGATATCGGTTGACGCTCGCAGATAAGGGCTTCGTTGACGGATGCCACGCTTAGCGTTCGGAAAGCGATCACCAGCACCAGACTCTTGGGGCGCTGAGAGTGTTTATGTATATACGCGTAGTAAATAGCACTTGAACTATTTTATGGACTCGAGGCCGCGAGAGTCGACTAAACTTTTATACAACGCTTCGGTCAAAACCCGAAGATGTGCAATATTCGAAACTCTACGATACCGGTTCTACACTTCGAATTCTGTCAGAACAAGATTAAGAAGTGAAGTTAATTTTGATTGAAGATTTCGCGAGACTGAGATCTGGATTTGATGGCGACTGTCGGGAGACTGCACTCAGGAAGGAAGTCTTTCTTGACGAGGAAAATTAAGTGGGGATAAAATGTGGGAGAAGGAACTTTAAGGTTTAGCGTGATTGGTCGCGAATTCATGATTCGCAGAATTGATCTCGATCATTCCTTATGTAGAATTTGCACGCGTGGAAGGTACGCACGGGACCTTCGTCCCGTGTTTCGGCGAACGACCTAAGCATGCGCATGATCCGTGTTATGGTAAAGATTATATCGGGTGCGCGAGGAGACCGAGCGTCGATGAGTTCTCGCTTCCTGTCGGCACCATGCTTAATAATTATCGGCCGGGACTTATTTAGGCTAGAGGCAAAGTCTTCTCATATCATACGAGAGGTGCCTCGTATTTCTTTCTGGGACTTCGATATTTACGCCTTGAAGAAATGCGAGGTTATAACACGAGGCGGACCGGCCGAATAAAATAAACGAAGATAATAAGGGTTTGGAGAATTTCCTCGGACGTGACAAAAAAATATTAAAAATTTGACGATATTCATCTTTTTTTTTCTAAGAAACTTTGACTTTTTTTTTACTATTTTTAACGCTGGGCTGATCTTGGGCAGACTTTTCCTTATATTTTTTTCATCATTTGAAATCATTTTTTTTTCATCACAAGCAAAAAAAACGTTTTTTTCAAAAGGTAGGGCACGTTTAATTTGTTTCAAAATTTTTTCTATAAAACTTTAATTATATTAACTATTTTTAAGCCTAGTTTCACCGTGGGGATATTTTTCCTTCTATTTTATTCATAATTAAAAATAATCTTTTTTTTAGTATCAGTAAAAAAGCGTTGATTTTGAAAGGTCTGACACTTTTAGTTTTTTTCAACATATTTGCTATGAAATTTTGACTATTTCGACCATTCTTAATGCTAGTTTAATTGTGGGCAGATTTTTCCTTCTATTTTGTTCGTAATTAAAAACATTTTTTTCATCACAAGCAAAAAAGCGTTTTTTTTTTCAAAAAGTGGGACACGTTTAGTTTTGTTTTGTAAATTTGCAAGGAAACTTTCTTTCAGTAGAAATCTTTTTTTTCAGTATAAGCAGAAAAAGCGTTGATTTCAAAAGGTCAGGGTTATGTTTGTTACATTGATGCTTGTTTTCCGTAATTGGATACACAATGGTAAATTTATCCTTATGTTTCTGTCTTACACATTCGAAAAATCTTTGAAATTTACGTTTCAGTCCAGTTTCACATTCCCTCAAATATAACGATCTGTCACCTTATGTATTGAACTTCCATCAGATTTATATTGTCCCATCAACATCACTCGAACGAGTGAGATAGAGTCAGCTGGTGGTACTTCCTGAAAAGATTGTTGTTGCAATCCTTTGCTTATATAGAACCATTTAAAAAAAAGGTTTACAACCACCGCCCGAAAGTGCTAAAAAAAATACGGATTAACTCAGGAACATAAGTTATGCGCGAGCTGTAGACGTCAAATTTCCTACATCATTAACGAAGCGTTGAGTGAAGAGCCTTTTCCGGGTGAAAATATTGCTCGTATTGATAGTGATGAAAGCGACATCGTGATCGATAATAACGATGACAGTGACGACACCCAACTTCAGCAATCGCTTGGTAAATATTACTTGCAATCACTTGTTTAAATCCTATAATAAAAAGATATATTTACGCATATTTTTTTTAATACATTTTTTTTTCACAAACGTTTTCATTTGGTAGCGAAGTAAAATCGCAAAAGAGCACTGATTCTGAAGTGAGCATAACAACTCGATTACCTTTGGTAAATGAAGTTCTACAGCTTTTGAATGAATCTCCGATATTGTCAAAAGATTCAAGTAATGCACTGTTGTTGAATCGTAAAATCGATCAAATTTGTCGCAATCTCAAGAGCAAACTCGGTATTGTCCCTGATACTCACTCAAATTTCGAGGTCGATAATGGAGAATTTGTCAAGATGATCGAACGCATAAAAGTGAAATTTCACGAAGAAACGACAACAAGATCAGAACGAATCCAGATCTTAACTCTATTACCTCCGGAATGGAGTGAAAGGAAAATTTTGGTAATTATGGGTGCTACAAGACACATGGTTCGCGTCGCGAAAGAACTCACTGTAACCAAAGGTGTACTTTCAAAACCTGACTCAAAACAAGGTGCGATGAAAATTTTTGTTCATGTTCTTTTATTATTCCATGGTCCATGTTCTATTATCGTTATACACAATTTTTTGTTCTATACAATATATTATTCGAATAGGGCGTCCACTTTCTGATGACTAAAAAACAACGATTCTAAATTTTGACACTGACGATGAAGTAAGCGTCAATTTGCCGGGAGCAAAATATTTTGTTTCGATTCGCAATGATAATGGAGAACGAGTACATCTTCCGAAGCGTCTCATTCTTTCAAACTTGAAAGAATTATATCAACATTTTCGAGAAAATCATCCTGGCGCAAAAGTAGGATTTTCGACTTTTGCTTCACTCCGTAAAAAAACTGCGTTTTAGCCGGATCAAGTGGGACGCAAACCATTTGCGTTTGCATATTTCATCAAAATATCAAATTGATGATGCTCGGTAATTGTTCATGGAATTGGTATTTCTTAAATAGTTTTGATCGCAACGGTAAGATATTTTGTCTACCGCAGGTGCTGATTTTAAGTCACTGACAAAAGATTCAGCGAAGGCACTAAACCATTACATTGATTGTATAGGTTTAATAACCTGCGAACGTCTCTCATCTCAGTGCTATCTCGACAGATGTAGCGCTTGTCCAGGAACTGACAAGTTGAGAGATATTTTGAAAGAGATTTTCGATGAAAATGAAATTGAGACCATAACTTACAAAAATTGGATATCGAAACCATGGACGACTCTTGGAACGATTTAAAAATCTTCCTACGATTTCATCAACGAATTTTGCTCTAATTAAAAATCTCTCCGACCACACGCGTATATCACTGAAGAGCAAGCGAGTTTCATGAAGTAATTAAAATATTCATTGAAGGACGATGAATTTTTTATTGTTTGTGATTTCGCAGAGAACTAGGCTTTTGTTATACAAAATGCTGTCTGGTTTTCACTGGACTAACAACACAGCCACTATTGATCCAGTGGTTATATACTTCAGAGTAAACAATGAACTGACGAATCGAAGTCTAGTCATTATATCGGATTGTAATCATCATGATGCAGTTGCAGTGAATGTTTTTGTCAAAATAATCATAGATTTGGTAAAAAAACATTTCACGAAGAGCGAAGAAAATTTATTTTTCTGATGGGGCGCCACAGCAGTTTAAGAATTTCAAGAATTTTCTTAATCTGTATTTCCACGAAAATGATTCCGGAATACCAGCTGAATGGCATTTTTTGCGACCGCCCACGGTAAAGGCCCTTGCGATGGTGTTGGTGGGACCATAAAGAGAATGGCTGCGCGAGCTAGTTTGCAATTGCCAGTCGATCAACAAATAATCAGTCCACGTGGATTATACGAATGGGCATCTGCATCGAAAAGTTTTTCCAATATAACAATCCAATTTTCATCATAGGCGGATGACGATACTGCTGAAGAAAACTCAGTGACCGATTTATAAAAACGTCAACCATCAGAGGAACGCAAACAATCCATTGCGCTATCCCAAATAAAGATGGTGAACTAATTGTTAAAGAATGTTCAAGTTCCGAAGAATCGAACATTTGTAAACTATTCAAACGTCAAAGAAAATAGGCTTGTATAATTGGTAAAATAAAACTACATTCAATTGAAAAAAAAACTTGTTTTTAATCATGAAAAAAATATAAGGAAAAATGTGCGCACGATGAACTGCTATTAAAAATATTTAATATAGTCAGTTTCCTTGCAAAAAAAAAATTAAACGTATCTCGTTTGAAAAAAAACGCTTTTTGCTTGTGATGAAAAAGAATGTTTTCAACTATGAACAAAATAGAAGGAAAAATCTTCCCATGATTAAACTAGCATTAAAAATGGTCGAAATAATCAAAATTTCACAGCAAATTTGTTGAAAAAAAATTAGAAGTGTCAGCCCTTTTGAAATCAACGCCTTTTTACTGATACAAAAAATAAGATTATTTTTATTTATGAATAAAATAGAAGGGAAAATATCCCCACGATGAAACTAGTCTTAAACATTTAGTTAATATAGTTGAAGTTTCCTAGAAAATTTTTTGAAACAAATTAAACGTGCCCGACCTTTTGAAAAAAAAACGTTTTTTTGCTTGTAATGAAAAAAAAAAATGATTTCAAATTATGAAATAAATACAAGGAAAAGTTGCCCAAGATCAGCCTAGCGTTAAAAATAGTAAAAAAAGTCAAAGTTTCTTAGCAAATTTTTTGATAATAATTAAAAGTGTCCGACCTTTAGAAATCAACATGGTTTTGCTTTAAGCGGTAAAACGATATAAAAGATGAATATCGTAAAATTTTAAATATTTATTATCAAAAAGTCCACTCAAAAACGAAGATTTTGAAAAAAAACTTGATTAGGTCCATTTTTCGCAAAGTTATGGGCATTTGAAATAAAAGACATCGATTTTTTTTCGAATTTCGAAAAAAAATCATATCTCGTAAATGTATGGGTGAAAAAATTCGAAAAAAATCAAGTGAAGTTCTTTGAATAGGTACAACAGAAAAAAATTTGAGCCGAATAAAAAAATATAAGATGCAAAAAAGGTTGAGTTCAGCTGGAATACCTCATATATATGTGTTTTCTTTTCATATTATTTTTCCTCTCTTCTCTCTCTCTCTTTTTTTTTTTGATGACGGGGCTTCGTGCGGTCGAGCCGTGGGCCCCCCTTTTCTGCGCGCCCTCCCGCTGGCCGTCGAGACGGCTAGTGGGTGATATATTTTTATAGGTGGTTCGCGTGTACGCGTATTTCCTTGCGGCCGCAGGCGATATGGTAGGTTTCACCTGCCTTTCGGCTTCGGACCGTGGAAGGCCCTCCCTATTTCGGGGTGAGCTTGGCCGATCGGCCCCTCCTCACGGTCTCGTCGTAGAGGAGGACTTGATCACCCGGGCGGTACTCGACTTTACCGGCCATGTGATCGTAATGATGCTTCGATTTCTCCTTTCCTTTTTTTAGCTTTTCTTGTGCCTGTTACCATGGCGCCCTCAGGCTTTCAATATACAGGCCCTCAGGCGTTTGAATATGTTGCTCTCGGTATTTCTCGCAGCGTGGTCGGTAATTGAGCCTCTTTACCGAATACCAATTAGTAGAAGAGCTAGGACGGTTCTAACGCAGGGATCTCAGGGGGGAGCGGGGCGGCGGGGTCCAGCGTGGGGAAGCCAAGTGCCTGGTGGCGGGGGGGGGGGGTCCAGCGCGGGGACGTGACGTCATGCCATGGGTCTCTGTGGAGGGGGTAGCCATGTGGTCCGAAGAGCGACTGTCGGGAGGGGGCAGCCGTCGTCGGAGAGTGACTTGTGGGGGCGGGGGTCAGGTAGTGGTGAGTGACCGTTGAAAACCCATAAATCTCCTAATTTATTATAGACATAAAAAAGATTAGCATCGATGCAGTGTTTTTCTTTCTACACTATTTAGTCCGTGTGAAAATAGAACTCACACACACACGATATGTGTATGTAATGGCCATATATGGGTAGGAAAATTTCGTTAATTTGAAGCGATACATGAAGGGGGCGGCTTTTCAAAGCTGTTTATTTATGTAATGCAGGTGGGATGCGCTTGGTTTCGTTTCCGAAATCTTTAAAATGTTTGTATGCGTGTCCACTCCTGTCACGACTCTCGCCAACACCCGAGACAGGTCCTGACAAGTCGGGATTTCTCGGAAAAATTATAAACTTCAGAGACCCATCGTCAAAGGGTTTTTGACCCCAGATGGGCCACCGGAGCACAGCTGCACTCGGGAAAAAAATGTTTCGATGTATCGAGGACTCGTATTCATTACGAAATATAACGTCGAGATGTTCAGATGTGCGAGTATGTACGCAGTGCATCCGGCCAAGCACTTGACTTGACCAAAAACGAGCTCGAACAGGTTCCAAAGGTCTTGCTCCTAAAATATTGGGGTGAATATGTTGGCTTATTGTGGGATCGTTTGCCAGAACATCATCGGAACGATAGTGAAGTGATATCATATCTTCCATGTACGGAGCATTATAATACACCACAGATGAAAGATCACATCGATGGCCCCCCACCTCAACGTCGGGAATGTGAAAACCCGTTTTTGGGAGTGTGAAAAAATGTCGTGGGGGAAATTCTCCACGTACGAGGTTCTTCAAAAGTGTTTGAACCTGTTTTTCATGATTGGAAAAGTGGGGAGAAGTTTGAAAATTTAACTGGGAGGGCTATGAGGGAGCTTATAATTTCATAGTCCAAGCTCAGACTGCACCATTCCACCGCGACATCAACATCTCTCCAAAAAGAACTTTGAAAGTGCGGCGAAAATGGATCTCTCGAGTATCAACAAAGTCAGCGTGATGGCGGAATTCCTTCCAACGAAGAAGCTGTCAGAACTTCGCGTTCACTCGGATCATCGAATCTCCGACATAAGGGCCGTACAAACCAAGTTTGGGAAACGCTACCTCGCGGACATCGCGGATGAATTCACTGTCTTCTTACCAGCGCGACTTGTGAAGGCCTTCGATGAAGATTTGGAAACGTTCGAGCGAATGCGGCAAGCGGCACGTGATCATCGTCTCTGGATGACATACAAAGGTGGAAAATACAACAGCATAGACTTTGTCCAAGTCTGAGAACACATGGTGGAAAAATACGAAATTCGTTGGAACTCCATCGTCGAACGGCTGTCTGCATCATCGAGAGTATGCTGCAACTGGCGCGTAAGAGTCAATTCTACATGCAGTTGTGGAAAATACATCAGCGTCAAGTTCCATCGTCTTGGAGTATGGTGAAAAAGAGCAAATTCGTTGGGGCAGCATCGTTGAGTGGAACAGCCGTCCAGATCACAGTCGTCTCACCATCGTTTCGACGTTTGAAGTGTTTGACTATGTAAAAATGTATGTAAAAAACTGTTTTATCGAAATGTATGAGAAGGAGAAATGCAAAACAATTTTCGTCGTAAAATAAATGAAGAATACATATGGTATATATTTTCATCGAAATGTTTTTTATTCATTTTAAAAAAATCCCTCGCTCACACAACGCTTCGTATACACTCAACAAGCTTTTCAGCGATTTTACATTATCATGGGCGCCGTTGTATTTCGTGTTGAAGGAATGATGGGGGCATTTCGAGTTTGTGATTTTCGGCAACTTCTGCAGCGATGGACAGTCCAGAGTCTCCAAGTCGATGACGTTTGTCGTGGGATCCGTGAATCTTGATAGCCATGCGCATTTCTCGAATCCGTTCGCATAGATGGTGGGAGCTCCTTGCAAGATTTCTCGAATTGTCTTTCTAGCTGCCTCGTATGGTATGCCGCTGTGATCCCATCGTATTCCATGGAAATTTCGTTCCAACCACTTCTTTGTCATTTTGTACTTGGCCGGTAAAGAGTCCCATGCAAATGGTGCGTCAAAGGCGAGCGTCAGCGGTTCAGCATCCTTGTCGTGGAGTTTGATGATGAACATCTCCTTTAGGACAAATTTGTTGATGGGGCTCTTGAAGCCCTGTACATCGACGATAGGCTCCATGTTGACTGACGTGGACGCGAATTATCGGCATGATTTTATACCAATTTCTAACCCCACCGCTGATTGGATTGTACTCGACAATACGATCATGGAGGATCATGCAGTATGCTGAAGTGTGTGGCGGAATATTATTTTTCAATTCGAACTCAAGGCGCACGTCAACAGAGCCAGACTTGAGAGAATCGTTTTTCTTTGAGCAGTCAATGACAACGAGGGGCGCTTTTCCTAAAAATTCAATCCTGCTCAGCCATGGTTCAGCCTCTTTGTTGTAATAGGTCGGTTGAAAGTTTGCGTACATCTCGTAGAGTAGAGCATATTGATTTTGATCAATGTTCAAATTCAAATTTCCATATGGATAACATTGAGAGTTGAGGTAAAGTTTAACATCGCTCAGGTTACAATAATCAAAGTGGCTCGCATTTTGTTGCTTCTTATTTTTCCGTCCCGTATGCAGCGCGAGTATGACATAACGTGGCTTCTCCAGCTGATTCGAGGTTTTCACAGACCATGCGTGCTTAGAGGTCGCAGGCAGCAATGGATATTCATACAGTTCCCATGTTCGGAAACTCATGGAGATTGGTGCGTCTTTGGCGAGAAACTTTAACAGTTGAATTTTTCGCTGATCGGAGACTGTCGCATACGGCACGAGCCATTCTATTTTATGCAATACGAGTTTGTAGTCTTCAGGCGCTGTTTGTACAATGGCATTGTCGTCGGTCTTTGATCTCGTGAGAATCAACTCGTGCTTGGCATTTACGACAATTTTCCGATAATCTTCGGCAAATCCGAGGAGCATGCTGAGCGGAATGCACACAACAAAGTTTCCCGATACATCTACAATCTGCTTGGTCTCTTCGACATCGAGCCATCCAGTGTTCTCGAGCATAGAACTTTTGGCCGGTGAGAGAGATGAATATCCCTTAATTACACTCGTGATGCCAACATTCTTATTACGATCGATTTCTATGGCATTCAATTCATATCGCACTTCCTCAAACAAATGACAAATGGCATTGTTGACGAGACTTGTAGCAGTGGTTGGCGCCCCATCACGCTTGGATAATTTCCCACATATGTGTAGAGAACTCTTGCTTGGCAGGATGGAGAGGTCTTGATGTTGGATGGCAATACGGATTTCATCGCTGTTATTGAAGGTTGAAGATGCATATGGCTGATGAGCGTGAATCTCACAATGGATGATTGATTCATCAAATACCACAGACGCCTGAATGCTACAATTTCTTCCTCCATTTCACGCAACAGATGCACAGAGCACAGACTAAATAATTTTTTACGCGCTTTCGCCACGCACTTTGAGACCCAAACTCTTCAAGAGTAGCACGTTTTGAGGTGTTAGCACTTTGGGCGCTGGCCGACGACTGATTGTTTTTATCCATGGCCGTTTATTGTTATTGGAAGATCTGTTGAAAACAATGCTCATCACGACCTTATATGCAGGCGTATGGTGATCACTTCATCGCGGAAATTACCAAATCACCGTCCTGATCCACTATGCGAAGCTTTATCGCGTCAATCGTTCGGCTCGTGATTGGCAGATAAATTACGTGGGAGGGAACTTCAATGATCTTATAGCCCGGTGGCACAGATGGAAAAAATTCATGAATTGTGTGTACTTTTTGTCCGTTAATATAGGCGCCAGCGGTAATGTTGCACTCAACGCGTAGGGCGTTCACTTTAAGAATGGCTACTGGAAGATCGGATTCATGTCTTTTATTGGCTTCCAATTTGCGTGCGGTGAAGCCTAGTAGATGCCCAATAGAATCTTTCGGCTCAAAATTTATATCACGATCACACTCGATCTCACTGCGTAGCGTATTATTATTGGGTTTAATGCTGATTTTGATGTTTTTACGTGAGAGCTCTGCTTGTACGAACGTCTCAATATCCTCTATTTCATAACTGCCCGTAGGGTTCGTCAACACCTCATCTCCCACGTAAAGTTTATCGTGGTCAACGTCGATATTGGGAATAGAGTTGAAGGTTAACAATTCCACGAGACCGAGAGTATAATTTTTGTGTGGCGAGAGTTCGATGGGGGGAAAGTTTTGCGCCTCGAGTATGGACGATGAGCCAGATATGGTCAATGTTAAACTTTCGTCCATGATGCTGGTAAATTAACAACTGAATTCCCCACATCATTTTCCCCCTATATATAGTGTATACTTGTCTTTGTGCTGCAATTGTCGACAAAGAAATTTGAGACACAAATGCCCACATTCAATCGTATCATATTCCTGATATCCCTTATAATTATAATTTACGCTACCAACACGAAAATACCTCATGAGTTCGGATGGTGGTGGAAAATTGCCGAAACTATCAAAATACATGACTTTCCATCCAGTCGTTTTGTAAGCGACCCAGTGCGTTCCAGGACCGGCATTTGCATCAGCATTTACAATTGCTGCTTCACATTTGAGAGGTCCACTCGCTGGCAATGTGTCGCGCATGTAAACCCCGTGAAAATGTGGAATCTTTAGGATTTTTGCATATTTAAGTAGGTCGCGGTCGGTGAGGGGTCGGTGAGGTAGCGTAACTTCTAGTTTTTTGGCTTGATATGAAGGCCCCATCCCTGCTTATATGGTTTCAGATGTAGACCCGGACCTAATGCAATTGCTTCAATTGTCCGATTATGACGCTTACTTTCATCCAATTCACGTTTAGCTGCTTGAGCAGCATTTACGGCTTTAGCTATACTAGCCGCACCACCCGACAAAGCACCCGCAGCGCTAAGACCAGCAAAAATGGGCACGAGGAAGGGCAATAAACCACCAATTTTATGGGGTACAGGTAGAACCCGAGGTGTGCGTACTTTACCACCTTGCATCTTTACAGCTGCACGAGCACCCTTTAGAGCTGATTTAATAATCTTATGCGGATCATTACTTTGAATCATTGTCTTCTTTGCAGCGCCAATTATCTTTTTCAAACAAACGCCACCCTTACGGGCCTTCATTCCCATACCAAATTTTCTCTTTGTCGTCATAATATTTGCCACACCCCAAGCACTAGCTTTTTCACCGATACTAGCGTCTCTCGCGGTAACACGTTGTCCAGCCTGTTCAGCCAACACTTTATCCGCCAAATGTCTCGTCTCAAGATTATCTGGATTTTTCGAATACGCAATATCGTGTTGTTTGCAAGCCATATCCAATGGGTTAATGCCCGGATCACCACGAGCAAGGCGCTTGACCAACTTTGTGCCTGCCTCACAATACTGATACCCAGGCAGATGTAGTTCAACGGGGAGTTTGTTGATTAGGCGGTTGACTAAACCTTTACTGCTCTTACCATGCACGATAATGTCTAAAGACAATATGCGACTGATTGATGATCCCTATAAGAATCCTATTTATATGATTTCATCGTTAGTCGTGTGTGAGATGACGTCCAAGAAGCAAACTATCGGAGGTGGACTCCCCGTGATAAATTTCGACGAGTTTGTCGAAGACGGAGGGAGGAAGAAGAAACAAAAACGTCATGGGAATTTATTGCCGGATAGCATACGTGCACTGTTTTGCGGTCCATCGAATTGTGGGAAAACCAACGCTTTGCTCACTCTCATCATCCATCCGAATGGTTTGAGATTTGAGAACATTTACTTGTATTCCAAATCGTTGAAGCAGCCAAAGTATAAGTTGCTCGAACAATTACTCGAACCTATGAGTGGAGTTGAATATCATCCATTCGAGGCGCATGAACAAGTGATAGCACCAAGTGATGCACGATCCAACTCTATATTCATCTTTGATGATATAGCATGCGAAAAGCAGGATAATGTTCGGGCCTCCTTTTCCATGGGAAGACTCGAGATTGTTGACAGTTCTTATCTTTGTCAGACGTACACTCGTATCCCCAAACATCTCGTGAGAAATAATGCAAATTTCGTGGTGCCTTTCAAGCAGGACGATATGAATCTCAAACACGTCTACAACGACCATGTTAATACGGATATGACTTATACGTGCTTTAAAAACATGTGCGTAAAAAGCTGGAATTCCGACAAGTATGCATTTGTCACAATTGATAAGGATAGCGATATTAACGAAGGTCGATATAGACAGGGTTTTGATTGTTTTCTAACAATTGATAAATGACTCATCGCTGGTAGTTCAAGAGACAGTATTGTGCATGCCGTGGCAGTGACAACATGAAGAGCGAACAACTGTTGCGAGAAAAAGATGTTTCGCATGAAATTGCCAAAGCGAGCGATGCAATCAGACGAAAGCATCAGATGATCAAAATTGGAAAAGATAGCGATGAGCAGAGAATGCAAGATGTCTTTAAGCCTATCGTGAGACCATTGGAGAAATTGTTGTCATATAAAAACGGTGAGGTGGTGAAGGAGGAAATTAAGGACGAAAACGTGAGTGATGATGTTGAAGAAGGACATGCATTAAATAGTGCGAAACATCAATTGAAGATCGAGGCACAAGATTCCTTCAAGAGTGAAACCCAAGATTCGTTTAAATTAGTATACGAGGATGATGATGATGACTCGCAAAATGTCGAGAAATTGATCCGTGAATATATCCTGCTATTACAAACAAATAGAAAGGCAAACTTGGATGTATTATATGGTGTACGGAATCTCGCAAGCAGCGAATTAATGATTGGTAATTCTCCGATAATTTTCGACTCTCAACATATTCGCGTGGGAGATGCGAGTTATGCGAAAACTGTTGGATTAACAGAGCTGTTGTTTAAAAAAGTGCGCAATGTCGAAACTCTCACACCGGACGATTTGAAAAACTATGAAAAGATTGTAATCTCGACGAATGCGCACAAAAATTTTTATAAGCCTAGTGAGGCTATACGACGTAACACCAGCCACAAATTTAACACATATATTGCAAATATTGTTGATCATCATGTGGGACAGGGTATGCTAAAGTATAAGCTAGCTAGAAAAAACACACAATCGGACTATATTTATTGGGACAATCCAAATGAGCTAGTAGATCGTCTTCGTTTACTCTTGGCATGACAAGCAGCCGGAAATTCGGCCCATGCGAATGAAATTATATCGATTATCGAGGAATTGCGAGAAGCTAAAATCATTTATTAAGTCGACATCGGAGAATTTATACATTCTCATCATGAGTGTCGATGTGTTTGGACGTCATTCAAGTAGGAGTGCACTCCACAGTAAGCAAGGTCCTCCAGGTCGGCCTGGGATTGGCTTTAGAATTACCGCAGATGGTCATTATGACTTGGGGCAGAAACGATTGTGTAACATTGCAAATCCAGAAGGAGAAGATGACGCCATCACTCTAAGTGCGTTACAAAAGAGATCCCGAACTATCATTAAGAACATACGCAAAGAAATGAATGAGAGTAGTCAGTTGTTGGTTAATGGACTTGAAGCTACGATAAGAGACATTGCAAAAACACTCGAGGCCAATGTCAAAACTCTACAAGATTTGGTGATGCGTAATTCACACGTCATTGCTGAATTGGATGCGCGACTGCGTAGACTGGAAAATGAACGAGAAAAGGCGCGCTCTCGTGCTATAGCTACATAAGCCTGCTCGATGAAACTATCCGCGTCGGCATGTGGACATCCGTGGCTTGGACGAAACCTGGCAAGCCGATCTCGTCGATATGTCATCATACGCGCGTCAAAACTCCAAACACAAATTTCTTCTCACCGTCATCGATACCTTCTCGAAATTCGCCTGGGCCATGCCAATTCTGAGTAAGAGTGGTAAAGATGTAGCAGCAGCAATGAAGTCGATCCTCGTTAAGGGACGCATACCGCAGAACTTGCATGTCGATCAGGGAAAAGAATTCTACAATTGTGACTTTAAGGCCATCATGAAAAAGTACAATATTCACATGTATTCAACATATAGCAACTTGAAGGCATACATTTGCGAGCGTTTCAATCGTACATTGAAGAACAAGATGTGGATGCAATTTAGTCTTCGTGGTAATTATAAGTGGATCGATATTCTTGATAATCTAGTAGCTGAGTACAACGATTCGGTTCATCGCACCATTAAGATGAAGCCGAGAAATGTCAACGCGGAAAATGAGAAGCAATTGCAGCAGATTTTTAATAAGCCTCCAATGAAAAGATCGCCGAAATTCGCCGTTGGTGATAAAGTGAGAATCAGCAAATTTAAGACTGTTTTCGAAAAGGGTTACACCCCAAACTAGACAACAGAAATATTTACAATCTATCGTGTGAAAAAAACTCATCCCGTGACGTACCACTTGAAGGACCATAAAGATGAACCGATCGCCGGTGGTTTCTACGAACAAGAGCTTCTCAGGGTCAAGCACCCCGATATCTATCTCATTGAAGCGGTATTGAAGAAGCGCGGTAATCGAATGTTTGTAAAGTGGTTAGGTTTCGACAATAGCCACAATAGTTGGATAAGTAAATCCGATTTGTAGTCGATAATAAAGAAAATGAAAAAATATGGATGTTTTATGACTCTTGACCTGCTGGTCGTCCCCGCATCCCTCCAAGGTCTCCGACCGACTCCAGAGTAGGCTTGCTCCCCTCTTCTCGCCGTCACCCTTTTTCGTGGAACGTGAGGAGATGGATAGAGTGAATAAACACATGTGATTATAAAAAGTCCGCTTCTTTATTCACGGAAAATAATAAATCCATTCTTGCACAATATACACAACAAACATAATTTTAACATCGAGTGAACAAAATATATACATAATTTTCACGAGTTTTATACATCAATATTCACAAAGTATACACAATTTTACATCGAGGTTGTGGGGGAAAAAAAAATTACAAAATTTTTCACGACGGTATTCTGTAATGCCCCCATGGTAGGGTATCAGAGGTCCCAGGTATGATATACCGCTTATCATCATGAGGACTTAGAGCGATTTTCGTCTCACGAATGGTGTAGACCTTGTGCAACTTCGATCGAATACACGTTTGACTACGCATCATTTCTATGTCTTCCTTCAAGCATCGGGCATAATCGTCAAACGTGATTGTCCTAGCCACAACATTGCTCTTGACACCTTTAACTTTTTTAGTATCCTTCTTACCCTCGACACGTGTCGCATACATTTTCGATCGAAGTCCAATGAACTCGGTCATAATTGCACCATTGCATTCGTCTTCCATGACACCGGGTACCTTCTTATTGACAAGCGGCATATCATACCTATTGTCCGCTGAATAGTCGGTCGTATCACATTTTTCAATGTCACACTTCATGTCTGCATATACATCTTCGCTCTCAATGGCATATATGAGGCTATCTGTATCGGTGTACATCACTTTACATTTATTCCGATACAATGGTACCATATACTCGTGATGAAATCCATACAAGCACGTTTTGGATATGTCGAGTATGCACATACCCACATATATCGGCTTGTTGAACTTCACCTCGAGATTGCGCAATTCTACGGCAACGAGGTTTTCGGAGAAAACGCTTCGGCTGTGGAAGTTTGGCTTCGCAATCATTGCCTTCGCGCCATACCTACCCTCCCATTTTGTCCAACGCTTTACATCTACATGATTGCGCACATTCTCCATCGTTTTGCCAAACACCGCAGTATTCATCAATTTGAATAAATTCTTTTCAAAATCGTTTTTGGCCAGCGTTCGAAACTGAGTATTTAACTCGATATAGGAACGTAGCCATGGGGATTGCGTGAATTGTAATACGCTATGGATTTTTGTGAGGCAAAGTCCATGACGTAAACATTGTTGTAAATTTCTGTAGTGTATGATGTAGCGTTTTTTTATCGCTGACGGTTGCTAGTAGCTTTTCCTGCTGCTTACCCGGTGGTTTTTCGTGTATTGGGCAAAACGGTAGGTCTTTGTGCGCATCATGTAGAGATTGGGGATATTCCAAGTCGACCTCAAGGATGTAGCCTGTCGGTGAATCTAGCGCGATGGAAGATGGATCAAAATTGGACACATCGTTGACCCATCGAAAATCTGCATATGGCAACGGTTGACACATTGCCCATCCATATAAATTGTTGACGTCAAAATACATCAAGTATGATGATGCTTTAGATGGATCAAACGACTCCATGTACTTGTTATTAGCGTGTGCATATCGGTTCGAGCATTGACTCAGACCACCACGTATACCCCGCACAACGAATAAAACCATGTCGATGTCAGTTAGTAATTCAAACTTGACATTCGAGTCTTTTAACATTGCATCCCAGGTATACCCCGGCAATGTGTAGTAATACGCGTGATCTAGACCGTAGCTCTCAATGCACGTATTTCGAAAGTTTTCGAAAATATCGGCTAATAACAAGACATCTGTCTTCAGATACAAATCGCTATAGTCACCCAGCGTTCGAATGGAGAACCGCTCCCAAACTTTCTCAGCATGTACTTACTCGCTCTCACATACTGTAGCATCTGTCAGGGAACTATAAAATGCGTCACGTGGTGGTAGGCAAGTGTCGTCTAGCTTGGTCACGTCATCAATATATTCATAAGGGAAGTCTGTCGATAGCGTTGGGAATTGCATGCGTAAAATTTTGAGTTTGTCCTCGGTCAAAAATGAGGCTAATTTGTCGAGACTGGTGTTGAGGAATTTGTATGAGTCGATAAAGCGCAATTGGATCCTATGTTTTGAATCGTCTTTGATTTCAATATGTTTCGTGAAGGAGATGTATTTCTCCTTTGTAATTGGAAGCACATCGGTTCTTCCTTCGAACGCTGTGGCTACTTCCTTGATTATAAAATGCGCATCATAGCCGGATAAATTGTGGAAAACTACAGGAATGAAAAATGACTGCTTGTAATTTAAGTTGCAGTTGGAATGGGCAGGGCCTCTATAGCGTCCAGTCAGATGGCAATGATCTCGAACGCGTACATCTTCTTGCGCAAATGGTTTCTTACATATGTGACATTGAGTCGCGGCTCGAAAACTAGCCCACTCACTCGGTGTTAAATATACCATTGGCACGTTGTCGCAGAAAATTTCTTTTATCCGCAGTGCTAGATTTTTTAGTTCTTCGACAAACCACGATATACAATCAGCACTGCGACGCGAGTGATATGAAGATAATGAATCGTCATACGAACAACGCACATAGTATCCGATGCTAAATACTTCATGATGTTGATACATATCTTTCGCCAGGTTCTCCCCATCGGTCTTTGCCAGCACACACTCCAAATCAGCATACACGATGAAAGGATGTCGCTCTTTCCGGCTAAAGTTGCTGAACTGGAGCCACTTATTGGTGTCGTTTGGTAGTCGAATTGCACAGTCGTTTATCGCCCCACAATCGACCTCGTGCGATTGCAATTTTCCTGAGAACCGAAGTAGTGCAAACATCTGCAAAAAAAATTGTTTTGTTTAATTCGTCAAGCATAAATAATTACATATATATAAATATTATGTTAACTACATACCGATCACAGATATATTTTTTATGCTCCTTTTTGGTCAGTTGCGCCCTCACGAGTCTCGACAGATTCTTGATCCATACGAAGTGGCACACATTATTGTCTTCAGTATCTTGCATGTACAGAAAATTGACGTGCTTTTCCTTCTTGTGTCGAGTGACTCGTATTGGAACAAAGTCCTTTTTGGTGGTGGTGGTATATACGTTGATCGATACATTGTTATTAAATTCAAACTTTTTAATTTGATGTATCGTCACCGGGAACTCGATATCCTGGAGATTCAGTACAGTCGAATAATGCGGATATGAAGATGGACGGGCACTGTCTCGTTCGGCTGGGTATAAAGTAGCGACAACTGCCCACGCGAAACATGCGTTATCGTTGGATTTGATGTTAACCACAGCTCTCTTCAACATTATTTCCCGCGGTAATGATATGGAGCACCCAGCACGCATCGGATTATACGTATTCACATTTATCGTGAGGTTAAGTATTTTCCGTAGAGTCCAGCCACTGTCTCGTTCTTGAAATTCGTCGAGTGAGCTTAAAGTGGGCTCAATAACATGCTGTTCATACCACTCATTCAAATCGCTCGTGTTAAAGAGTTCACAGTTTCGCGTGTTGACACTTTTATTAGCATGTTTATCTCCACTCGCGAATTCACCATTGAACACCGTATTAACTTTGATACTATTGTGCTTGCAGATAATATTTTGTACATGTTGAATCACTAGGTCCCGAGCATCATTAAGAAATTGTTTCGGCCCGATGTGACTGCGATTGATTACAGAACCAGTCGATATTCGACTCTTGAATGATGTGTCAATCTCACGCCAGATTAATCCATGATCACGATGCCCTGCACCCGTGTGTATAAAACGGCTGCATACAGAATTCTTCAATCCTTCCAGACGCGCTATTTGGGCTATCAGTGACTGTTGATGTCCAATTACCAAGCGCCGGCGCTTAGTTCGGCTTTGCGTTTCTAACACTTCGATGAACTCGACGCACCGTTGCTCCCACGCAGTAAAATCTTCGAACGAACTTAAAAGCGCGGCTTGATCATGCAAGCTTTGTTCAATGTTGTTATCCATAGTAATAAGTTGGAGACGACTTCCGCGATGTTAGCTGGCTGATTGCTTCCTTCAAAGTGTGGCCAGTTTGGAGCGCAGCAGATAATAAAAAATGGCTCCCCGTTCGGAAGAAAAATTTCGGCTTTCCCCACATCTCGGGGGAAAACCGGACTTTTTTCCGATATCGTGTTGGTAAAGATTGTCTGAGGAAGAAACGACATAGAAACCAAGTCGGGATGCATCGGGTTAAAAGATGTATTTTATGGATCCTACAGCTGTGATCAAGTGGTCCATTGGCATCAAAGGCTTTCGACGATAGACCCCTAGAGTTAATCTTTTTTTTTCCACGAAAATACGTCGTATTCATCTAGGTTTTGGAGGTAAGTTGCGCATACATGGTAATCCGAAAATGTGTGAAGATCATAAAAATCAATGCTTGATGAGTCTGGCTAGATTTCACCTCGACCATGGAGTACCCCTTTTCTGGACAGCAGACCCCTACAGATTTTCCGATAACGCGCTGGTATATATTGACCGAGGGAAACGAGACAAAAATAACGAGTCGGGATGCATCGAGTGAAAATATTTATTTTACGAGGCCCTATAGCTCTGCTCAAGTGGTCCATCGAGGCTGAAGACGATAGATCCCTAAAGTTGATAGTTTGTCAAAAAAATACAATGTTTTCATCTATGTTTTGAATATTCGAGCTATAAAAAAATTCCCATCGTGAGTGGCTGTGAATGTAAAAAAAAAGCTTCAACCCTGACTTGTTAAGACCTGTGTCAAGAGTTAGCGAGATTCGGCGGACTTACATGCGACATCTTAACATGATCTTTCGGAATGGGAACGAAGACCTCGCGTGACAGGAGTGGACACGCATACAAACATTTTAAAGATTTCGGAAACAAAACCAAGCGCATCACACCTGCATTACATAAATAAACGGCTTTGAAAAGCCGTCCCCTTCATGTATCGCTTCAAATTAACGAAATTTTCCTACCCATATATGGCCATTACATACACATATCGTGTGTGTGTGAGTTCTATTTTCACACGGACTAAATAGTGTAGAAAGAAAAACACTGCATCGATGCGAATCTTTGTTATGTCTATAATAAATTAGGAGATTTATGGGTTTTCAACGGTCACTCACCACTACCTGACCCCCGCCCCCACTAGACACTCTCCGACGACGGCTGTCCCCTCCCGACAGTCGCTCTTCGGACCACATGGCTACCCCCTCCACAGAGACCCATGGCATGACGTCACGTCCCCGCGCTGGACCCCCCCCCCGCCGCCAGGCACTTGGCTTCCCCGCGCTGGACCCCGCTGCCCCGCTCCCCCCTGAGATCCCTGCGTTAGAACCGCCCTAGCTCTTCTACTCCAATTCATACGGCGTAATACCTGTAGCCGTGTGTGGCGTGGTATTATATGTAAACATGGCGTATGGTATCCATTCATCCCATTCCCTTTGATCCCCACATAGAACTTTTTCAGGTATTCCGCAAGGGTCCTATGGGATATTTCCAGGGCTGAATTCGATTGCGAATGGTATGTCGTGGTTTACAACTTTTTTATTTGTAGGAGATCACACATTTCTTTAAATATGTAGCTTAGAAAATTTGTGCCTTGGTCCGAAAGGATTTCGGACAGGGCACCAAATTTACAAATTATTTCCGTTACAAGGGCTTTTGCTACAGTTTTGGCTTCTTGGTTTTCTAACGGAATTGCTGCACTATATTTTGTTAATAAATCCTGGAAAGTCAGAATGTATTTGTTGCCTTTTTCCGTAACAGTCAAGGGAACTACAATATCGACAGCACATTTTTCGAACGCTTGGCCCGGTGTGTCTGTGACGAATATGGGTACCTTCGTATTTTTTCCCGATTTATTTCGCTGACATTTGTCGCACTCTTGTATGGGTGCGGTGACGTCTCGTTTCATTCCCGGCTACACATACTGTTGACGTATTCGCTGCAGCGTCCGTGTGATGCCTTCGTGCCCACCTAGAGGGGCGTCGTGAAATTCTTGCATTATCTTCGCTCGGTCTTCCTTGCTTGGAGTGGATACGCCAATGCTGCAGTTTTCTTCGTCGCTCGCGCTCGTGCTCGAGCATCGCGACTCTTTAAACGCACGGGGAGATTTCCCCGCGCTTCCCCAGGCGGCTTCTTCTCCAAGTGCTGCCTCGTGGCACGGTGAGCCGTATTCTCGGTCTCTCCTCTTTGTGCGGATATTCGTAGCGCTGTCCTTTTTGCGCTCTCGCTCGTGTTGTCACTGTCCGAGTCCATATTGTCGAACTCGGTCTCTTCCCTCTCACTTGCATAACGGCTGGCGGTCATACTGTCTTTCTTTATTTTCTCTCTCGCGCTGCCGCGCGAAGTCTTCTTTGTTTCTCTATTTTATTTTTCTTGCTCGCATTTGCCTGTTGCTATCACTCTTTCTTTATCTTCTGTCTCTGTCGCGCTACCGCATTTCCTTATATTTTTTCCTTTATTATTTTTCTCCGTTCTACTACCACGCTTTTGTGTAATTTTTTTCCCCTTGTGCCTGAGCTCGTGGCAAGGCATATATGCGACTTAACGCATCTGCGTTTGTGTTTGATTTTCCCGTTTTATATTGGATTTTATAGTTATATCCTTCCAATTTTATTCGCCATCTCATTAGCCTTGATCCTGGATCCTTTACGCTGAATAACCATGTCAATGGTTTGTGATCCGTAATTATGGTGAATTTTGTGCTGTAATGTCCCGCGATTTTTGGGATTCAGATCGACTTTCGAATACGCAATATTGTACGAGTTTCCCGACAAATAGAAGGAAAAGAGACCAATTTGAGGATAGATGATCACAATTCGTTGGTCGTTAATAGATTTTCGCTGGGGGGGGGGGGGGATATGTTGAAGCAGATGAAATCATCGCTAGACAATACGATCTTTGTCGCTAATAAAAGAAACCTTCGCTGAAAATCCTCTGTCTGGCTGGCGTACAGAGACGGCCGAGTTAATCTGACCGGCGTCTGTCATCAAGAGTATGGCCCCTCAACAAAATTTAGACCGGGATCAAATGACATACGCCAGCCGAAGGAAAGGACAGAGAGTGCAAGGGGGAAACGTACTCCAAGTGACGGCGTTAAGAATTTCCTCGTGGTCAGTGGTTTCCCTTTTATATTGGAAGGAAATGGAAAGATGTTGTAGATCTCGGATGTCTGATTTAATCATCCTATTATCAAGTGCGATTATTTGAGACGAATATCCGCAGGGGTCAGGTCACTCGCGATTATTTAAACGTAACGATAAATTTTCATTTTTACATACGCATTCAATTATATTCATATAAAATGTTCCGAATAAAATTATTTTTATGCATACTGTTGTAGTGCGAATACTTTTAAATAATATGACGAAAATTTGTGAACGACACTCAGTGCGATGAATCAGGGTTTTGAGAACCATCGTTGCGAGTCCGACTATCGTCTAATTACGTAGAAAGACCACGCGTAATTTCTCACCAAAAAGCGTTCACGTATTTACGTTACTGTAAGATTTCTTAAATGATAAATATGAGTGTCACGTCCGGGAGAGACGTGGGCATATATTTTTTTGATACCCTCCTTCTTTTGCCTACGACAAGCGCAATAGCACGGGATGAGGGTAAAAAGGGGTAGTGCTTGGAATGAGTTAAAAATTAGGAAGTCATACAATGATTGGTATTTAGAAATAATCCGACGAATTTGTACAAACTTAACTAAAGGTTTATTACAAATAAGTGATCGAATGAATAAAGTTGCTTATACAGAAAAATTGACAATGAAAATGACTATGAAGCCGGGGGAACAATTGGATGAACATAAAATGAAATTTGTCGCTTACATTGGTTGCTGTGTTTGTGAGTGTATCAGTGTGTAGGTACGCTCGCTCGCAAGGATATCGGTTGATGCTCGCAGATAAGGGCCTCGTTGACGGACTTTCGGGCGCTGAGTGTATTTATGGTTTTACGCGTATTAAACCGCACCTGAAATACTTTATGGACTCGAGGCCGCGAGAGTCGACTAAATGATTATACGATACTTCGGTCAAAACCCGAAAATATATAATATTCGAAAACTCTACGATATTCATGCTACACTTCGATTTCTGTCAGAAGAAGATTAAGAAGTGAAGTTAATTCGATGGAAACGTTGCGAGACTACGATCTGATTGATGACGATTGTCGGGAGACTTGGTCTGAACGCGATGGAAATTGTTGGAAGCCTGACTTTAGGAGGGAAGTCTATCTTGATATGGAAATTAGGAGGGGTACGATAGGAACCTTAGGGAGAGTGTGGTTTTGGTCATCTAGTTCTTTAGGGATTGGATCATTGGTCGTGAAGATATCGGTTGATTAGCGTGATTGGTCGCGGTATGGTGTGCGAATACTTTACAGATTCGTTAGGCACGTGCGTGGCCTTATTCCAGAGCATCGGTTGTAGGTATTACGCGTATGAAGAGAAAGAGACCTTTGTCTCTTGCTTCGGCAAAAAAGCGCATGGGATATATCCCATGCGCTCCGATCAGATATATGAGACCTAATCTGAGTTATATGAGACCTAAGCATTCGCATGGTCTGTGTTATGTCAATTTATGGCTCTGGTGACTTCTCATATCGAGAAGTTTGCATATCGGTCTACGCTGCCAGACCGGATGTATTATTATTTAGTCGGAGTTATAAGTTCGTCGGAGCCGTCTAGTCTATGTTATGTTTAAATAACCTAGGGTCCAGGCTTCTCTTGGTCACAATGCGGATGGGCCGGCGTAGGATTTTTGGAGTCTGTTGATCGAGCTGATGGTTGATTTTTCGTTCGACAGCTCTTCTTGGAATATGCGCCTGAGATCTTGTTCTTGTTGACAGCCAATGGGATAGGAAAAGTCGATGACTGTGGCGGTGCAGCTATCGTGTATATATCGCTGTGATATGAATATGCTCACGGAATGTACGCGAGTTCCGTTTAATGCTGTTACGCGTCTTATGCTTAGATGTATACATCTAATACGCTTATGACGGCAAATGAGGATATTGGGAATAACCGAGAGAAGGCACAATCGCTAGGATGTAACATGTGTTACGTGCCGAAGGCACGGGGTATATATTTCCCCACAACTCTACTCCCGAGAAGCACGAGTTAAATAATTTATGCGGGCCCTACTTTGCGTCCCATACGGGCCCGCTTATTTTGTGTCCTGAAATGGGTGAAATAGGAAAATAACGATAAGATATAAATTCACTCAACCAATAATTGACGTATATTATATCATCAAGTAATGCGGTAGCCCAAAATACTAATAAAGATTAAAGAAAATTAATAGGAATGCGATATAACACGCGTTTAAAAGGCGAATAGCCGACGCGAGTCTGACATATGATAGCGCAAGGAGCCTCGGTGCGGAGTCCTACACGCACACCCTCATGCATACACATACACTCTCCCGCACAGCGTACAAACGTTACAATATAGATATGAGCGACTTACACTTCGATGTCGCTGAATCACTGCGAGTGACTGCGTGGAGGTGGTACACAATGACGCGCAGGCACGAGATGGAATCGATGATAGTATAACACTCGCAGAGTGTTATCGAAGCAATATAATTGATCGGAAAATTTATTGCTAATTTAATTTAGCGCACGTACTGCGACTATCGCCAAATAATAGGAATACCGGTTTAATGAAATTATTCCAATCTACATTTAGTATAATCAAAGATATAATAAAATATCTTAAAATTATCGGCCCGAGCCTTATATTCGCGACGCGAGCAACTTCACGGGACAGTTGACAACCCACGCGACTAAACGACGGTTACAAAGGAGTTGTACTGCATCCGCGAGATTTACGGCACGCTATGCGAAGGTTAACGGGTAGGAGCCTTTTTTCCAGTACTCGATAGTTCGGAGTTCTACTGGAGACTAAATTGGGAAAAAAGTATTTCTCGCTCTTCGACAATTATTGTTGGAGAGCGGGGATGGAAAAGTGAAGAGAAAACGAAAAAGGAGACTCCGCTCCGTCAGCATCGCGTGATCGGGCCCTGAGTGGTCGAACGCAGCCAAACTCACGCCACCCCGACTCTGCACATTCCTGGTGATCGTGGAGGTCACCGCACCCTAGAAAGGCACGAGGCACGGCCGCTCTTGCGAAATTCTCGAAAGAAAATGAAAAGAACGGCTCGTGACACCCCCCCCCCCCCCTTGAGATCAGTCGACGTCCTCGTCGACATCAGGAATCGACAGAATCAGAACAATAATAAGATATATAGATGTCGGACTTACAGTTACGGCGCGTCATCTCACACACACATACTCATACCGCGGCGCCCGCACAGGTTGTGAGTGAAATGTCATCGGACGATTCTTCTTGATTTGAAGTTATCCGTCGGTTCCTCCGAGAGCGACAAGGGATTGCTCATAGGGCCGTCCGAATCACCTTGGTCTGGAGTGAAGTCGTCTACGGTACTAGCGCTTCTTGGCGACGAAGTTGGCGAGGCGCGGGGTCAATAGGGGCCCCGTACGCTTCTAATCCCGAGGAAGGTGTTACATTGCCTTCAACAAGTACTCCCTCGGTTCGGCGACGGACCATAGCATAAACAGTATTATTTTGTGCCGGAGGTTGGAGTTCGATTTCGGCATCATTTACTTTAGCAGCGTATTTCGTTGTAGCATAAACTAACGATCTACATGCGCGCGCGAGTGAGAGCGTCAACCATCCCCGAGAGAGATAGAGTAGTATACCGACGGCTATGCAGGCCTGACTAGCAAAGCCAGTATACGTGATGTACTGTTGATGTGCTTTCTCTCTCCGACGATCACCGACGGCGTGAACCTCTCGCTCAATCGCGTAGAGAGACTCTCCATCGCCGTGTTTATCCCAGCTCGAGCCCTTATCACTTTGGGGTGAGAGCGACGGACGGATTGGGGTTCCCGTAGCGTTACTCATAGCGGGAACGAGCGTGGATACATTTAACGTTTACCTGGTTGGTAGTCATATTGTATCGTATTCTCATACGTGCGCATACCAGCCGAAGTAATTCCATGGGTCGTTCCATAGCAGTTAGGGTCAAGTTGTAATAGACCTGCTCCCTTCAATTGCACAGATTGATGCAACGTGTTCGGGCAGACAACTCGAACCGTTGTCTCTCGTGGTAGGGAGTAGAGCCATCCCCCCTGCGTTGGCAGGTAGATCCAATGTACGTCGTGTTGAGACTTTATTCGTACATCGCAAGTTCTTAGAACTTGATGTGAGGGCCTGATTAGCATTAAAAGCTCACACGTTTCGGTGATGGTGGCATCGTACACGGGGGTTCCCGCCGTCCAAATTAGTATTCGCTCCACTTGCTTGCACGTGGCTCGGTATGCCGAGTCAGCGAGGAAATACGTTCGTTGATCCACTGAGATCGCGATGTATGGGGCGGCTGGATTGATGTAAGCCGTTCCCGTACCATTGTTGAATTGCTGCGGCACCGGCCATGATCGTATCTGATAAAAATCATATTTCATACGATCCAATAATGGTATATGATTTATTATCAGGACTTTGTCATGATGAGAAATCAAATCCGTGCGCATGATTGAGGTCAAGGACTTCGGTCGTACATGTTCGAGTGGTATGGGGAACTCGAGTCCGCCGGATCGGAGTTGAGCTTTCTTCGCTATTGCTTTGAGCCTATCGTAGCGTGACGGTCTCGAATTTCCCTTCTCGAGTTGCTGCAATTATTCGCAGATATTCTCGACAAGCTTCAATATACCTATCGAGTTTGGTTTCGAGCCTGCCTGCATAATTCGCACGCATGGCATGGTACTGGTGGAGCATCGATCGGTTATTGGCAGCTTGAAGGTCTTTATGCATCCCCAATACGAGGTGGAATACCCGATTGACTCGTTCACTCTCGATCTGATGGTTTTCATCGAGATCTTGTAGCTTGAAAGTGGAGATATGCATCTGTTTTTCCATCAGATGGGCTAGCTCCTGATTGTTGGAATATAACTGATCGATCTGATCGGTCAAATATTTGGCATCCTCCTCGTTGAGAGTTCCGAATATCGATCGACTGATTGAGCCAATAAAACCGAATGGCGCAGATCGTTTATGAATTGTAGGAGGACCAGTTGATCGTGTGGATTCGGCTTCGGTCCGGCCAGTGAAGGGTATTCCAAAGTCAGAATGGAACTAGAGGATGTTTTTACGTTTTGGCCCTCGGTTCGGGTCCTCTTTAGAAGTTTTTTTATTCTGTATATATTGTGATACACATTTTTTTAAAATAAATTACAATAATGTTTGATAAAATTATATATACGAGCGTTTTTGGTCATGATTCAGTTGTATAGTTTTATGTCGTTTTGTATAACAATGCTGTTAGTTATGTTTAGGTTATACTTATGTTAATATATTGAGTTATTTGCTATTATGTATTAGTGTTTGAGATGTCTGAAGTGTGCAAGAGAGGATTATTCTATTGTGAAATAATAAAAAGATGAAATGTGTGATTTAACTAACCTCGATATTGTTGATATTTTAAGTTTTTGCCCATATTTGGAAGGTTATTATGTAGATCATTATTTATGTTTGTAAATAATGTTGGTGAAAACGTCTTCAATCGATAAGGATTTCTCGTTTATCGGCGATTTTTTCCGTGTCTGTAACGAGTGATTAATTATAAAAGAGTTTTGTTTTACGCGTAAAAAAAAATTAATTTTTATTTTTTTTATAACAGAGTCCAAGACTATGATCGTTACCTATTGAGATTAGGTTTTAAGAATTTGTTTTCCTTATTATTTCCTCCGAAATTTCCTCCTATTATTTCCTCCTAAAATTTCCTTATTATTTCCTCCTACATATTATTGTCCGAGGACAATAATATGTAGGAGGACCCTCCGCCGATGCAGATTGTAATCCTGCGTCATCGATTGCCGACCACAACTCAAACACGAGTTCTTGGGCCTGTTTAAGTCGGGTATTATGATAGTCGCGTCGCAACAACTCGTTGCATGTTGCTGAAGGACTATATTTGTTGCAATCGTTATAGGTCTGTGTCAGTCGGGAAAGTACGTGCGAATCTTGCCACGTCGATGAATACAGTGACTCTCCAATCAGCCTGTTGTATTTGTAGTGGTGGTAGGCGCTCGTAGTATAAGCCGGAACAGTCTTGTATAAGTGTGACTCGGTACGTAGTAGTGGATGCTGGCAGTGCCCGTACGAGTGTGCACGCCAGTGTCGCCATGACCACGCACAACATCGTGGCGTATGACAGTGGGACCTGTTAGATGACGCCGTTACACTCGGGATCGCCTTTTCAAACCCTTGCGACTCACACATACTCACTCCTCAAACTGCCGTACTACGTGTACGCTAACTTCACCTTATCTACATGCTTACGGAATCTCTCTCCGTTTACAGTCTGGAGGATAACATTACTTTTATCCGAAATTTATACAATTTTATAGGGGCCGTGATATCGGTTGTCGAATTTTCCTTTGCGCGGTTCTTTTAATACGTAAACTTCATCTCCCACTTGACCTTCAAAGGGACGGCTTTTCCTATCATAATATAGCTTTGACCGTTCCTTGGCTTGGATAATATTCCTACCGGCTAATTCACGAACTTCGCATTGTCGTTTGATCAGTTCAGTAAGGAAAGAATTGTGGGTTCGGAGCTTTTCATCCAGAGGAAATTCACTCGGTTGTCGAGCGAGCTTCCCATAAACGAGTTCGTGCGGCGTAAAACTTGTCACCTCATGAACGCTGGTATTATAAGAAAACTCGCCAAATGGCAACAGACGGTCCCAATCATCGTATTCATTAACGTATTGTTTGATGTATTCCGTTAGTACGATGTGACTACGTTCTAGAGCGCCGTTGGTCTGCGGCCGATACCCCGAGGTATTGAGTAATCGAATTTTGTAGATCTTGCAAATTTCCCTGAGAAGGTGGTTCGTAAATGACGTACCGCGATCGGAGAGAATTGCTCGGGGCGCTCCGAACTGGCTAAACAATCGTCGCACTCAAGCTTCTACGATCGTTTGAGCTTTTAAGTCCGGAACCGGTTCCGCTAGACAATATTTTGACAAGTGGTCCTGCATAGTTAATATATGCCGGTTACCGTGAGGAGACATCGGCAATGGACCAACGGTATCCACGGATACTCTGTCAAACGTGTCGGCGGGGGTGTCAGTCATAAGCATCGGCTCGCGAGTTTTTGCCCGAACGAGTTTCTGCTCCTGATAACCCTTACAATGCCGGATATAGTTTTGAACGTCGTTACGTAAGGTAGGCCAGTAGAAACGCTCGCGTATTCTGCGATACGTTTTTGTTACGCCCTTATGACCCCCGAGAAGACTGTCATGAGATTCATGGATTATTCTATCCTACTCTTCGACACTCGGTATTTTCGTTTTACCATAGCAGATTACGATGGAAATTCCAGAATTTGATGGCCTCTCGTCCGTAGACACGGCTCGGTCGTTCTGCTCGTGGGAAGATGGAAGTGGGGGAGTCTCTAAACGAAGCGTCCGAGGTAGCGATGGAGCTCTATGGCGAGGGGGCGAGGAGCGGAGCGCGGGTGCATCTCGCTCCACTACAGTCTTCTGCAGCATAGTTGAGGCGGCCACGGGCCCCTCGGGCATCATACTATCGCATAGTATAGTATGGCCTTGCTCATTTTCATGCTTCGTTCTAATACCCGCAAGACTCGTGCGTCTCAAGAGTTCTTCTTCGGTCAGTGACTGTGATTTTTGGGTCAGCTGATCGATGCGACGAGCGAGTTCGACATCTCCCTTTTCCTCGCGAAAGGAGTCTAATTCATTAAGTAATTCCTGAGCCTCCTCGTCCACTTCGTCTCCATCGGACACATGTTCCGGTAAGAGAGTCTGTTCGAGATCCGAGGAAGCTTCCGGATCTTTTTCAAACTTTTCCTCGAGTTGCCGAAGCGACTCATGAAATTGGTTAAAAGATCGTTGCAGTTCCTGTGTCATGCCCTTTTTTTGTACCTGCACCATTTCCTCCACGGGTGTGCTATCTTCGGAGTCACTCGCGGGAGGACTCACGATGACAGCCGTTTCCATGAGGGAGGGGGTCTCGATCGGCTTCGCCGGGAAAGGTCGCTCTCTGCCCTCCTCGGGACGTCGTTTAGGCGGCCTTCCGGCCCTTCGAGGTGGAAGGAGAGGGGCAGGGAGCATGCTACGATGCAAACGTTGTATCGGTCGCGCCTGTTCTTCGGAGCTAGTTTCGGAGATCTCCGCGGCGAGGGGCGTAGGGCGAGGGGCAAGCCCCGGAGCTACTCGACTACGAGTCCGAGCGGCAACGACGCTCGCGACTAGCGCTTCGGGTACCTTCGGGTTTTTGCTCGTAGACGGAGCTCGATGCGAACGTATTGACTGACCCCGCTGAGAATCTGAATAGAGCCTTGGTCTACTTGTCTCACTCTTAAGGCGTTGTGTGGGCAATACTTTCGCTATTCCCTCGGCCGACTCGCTCTCGCTGGATTCCGAACTGAATGAATTGATCGGGTTTCGCGAGAGAGCATCAGCGTTAATATTTACCCGACCCGGTTTGTAGACAAATTCGTAGTCGTAATTTCGCAAAATTAGACGCCATCGTATTAACCTCTTACCTGGATCATTCATTGAACCTATCCATTTAAGCGGCTCATGATCGCTAATTAATTTGAATTTACGACCATACAGATACGGCTGAAAATTCTCTAAAGCTTTTATCACCGCGAGGCATTCTTTCTCTGTTGTACCATAGTTAACCTCGGCCTTCAGGAGAATGCGCGAGAAATAAGCGATAGGGAGGTCCATGCCGTTTTGCTCTTGTCTCAACACCGCTCCGACTGCAAAGTCAGATGCATCGGTAGTCAGAGTAAAAGGACGATTAAAATTGGGATATTGAAGAATCGGTTCTCTACACAGAGCGCTGCGTAGGCTTTAGAAACTGCGTCGCTGCTCGACTCCCCAGGAGAAGGGTTTTCCCTTTCTCAATAGTTCTGAAAGGCGTTTCGCGCGACCAGAAAAATTCGCGATGAAACGTCGATAATATCCGGCAAGTGCGAGGAACTGCCGAACATTCTTTGCCGTTTTTGGGGTCGGGAATTTTTTCACAGCCTTCAATTTTTTTGGATCGGTCCTTAGCCCATCTCGACTGATAATGTGTCCAAGATAAGCGACTTCCTTTCGAAGGAATTCACATTTATCTGGCTCAAGGACAAGATTGGCTTGTCGCAATCGTTCAAATAGCCTGAGAACCTTTTTTCACGCTCTTCCAACGTTTTGGCAAATATTACGACATCATCAAGGTACATAAACAATTCAGTGCCTTGTAGACCTCGCAATACGTTATCCATAAGTCGTTGGACGGTCGCGGGAGCATTTTTTAATCCCTCGGACATTCGAACGTAGTCGTAATTTCCGTTGAGAGTAGAAAATGCCGTTTTCGGGCTATCCCTGGGATCCATTGGGATTTGTTGAAATACGCTGGCAAGGTTAAAGGTCGAGAAATACCGTGCCTCACCCAATCGGTCCAATATATCCAGTATATTAGGCAATGGGGCGTCGGATATGGTTTTTTCATTCAATTTGCGAAAATCGATCACCATCCTCATTTGCGGCCTACCCTGAGAGTCAGCCTTTTTCAGAACTATCCATATCGGAGAGTTATAGGGCGATCGGGAGGGAACTATGATTCCGTTCTCGAGTTTCTTTGCCACCTGCGATTGAACCTTATCTCGATGGATCGAAGGAAAACGATATGGACGCGTATTTATTGGTAAGTCGTCGACCGCAGGTATGCGGCGAGCGACGCGCGAGGTACATGGCAAGATGTCTCCCGGCAGTTTAAAGCGCATCGGATCCTCTTCAACCAAACGACACACGTGCTGTCGCTCATGCTCGTTCAGATTATCGAGACGCAATGCCCTCAAAACTGCGGACACGCGATCTTCCGGTGGTTCGACGCCCTCGTCGGTTGAGTCCTCACTCTCCGATCGAGGATCACCATCCACGTTGCAATATTCGAAGGGAATAATTTCTTGTGGGGCGATCTACATCGCAATCGAGAGTGTTAACCGCGAGCACGTGGCAAACACCGTTTTTTTTGCGAGACCAGTGCGTCACCAATATACAGACCCTCTTCCGTATCGATGCGCGGTAGAAATCCCTCGGTCAAGTTCGTATTCGTCACCTCAATGGGCATTTGCTCTTGCATACGCGCCTTTATGGTGAAAATTCGCCTGACCGGGGAAGATACCCCGCTCGTCGAACGTGAACAAGATTGATCTGACATTAAGAAGGATCGAGGTCGAATCGGGTCGCTGGCCATCACGAGAACGTTATGGTGAAATGATAATTCGGCTTTTTCGCGACGCAAGAGAGGTCTTCCGATTAAACCATTACTGTCAGTTGCGAATTCTTCAACAACGTGGAAAGTATGAGGCAGGTTATTTATCGATAATGTTGCAGTACCGAGTGACCATGATTTTTCACCAGATGGTCCGGTGTATTGTCGGCACTTTGAGGGGTCGTAATTGATATCTTCGCGAAGAGCGCGTAATTTAATAAAATCCAATCCCGATCCCAAATCACAAAAGAAATCATCGGTTCCTGATGAGAGTTCAGGCGCGGACAGTTTTATTACCGGCGACTCGATACCATCGTCGGAATCCGAGAACGGCAAGACCTCGCATTCGAAATCCGGAGCAGTGAACTTACCTATACTGGGCAATCTTGAGCTTCCGGGATCCAACGATCTTTCCCGATGACGCGATCGATCAGGGCGATCGGATTTGTCAAATCGGTCAAATCGATTCGACCGACGCGATCTCTCGACTCTATCAGATCGATCAGACCTCCCAAACTGACTCGGACTAACACTGCGGTCCCTAAACAATGAAGCTCGTGAATCCAGAGAGGGAGTACGCGACTCGACTTTACGGGGATTCGATTTTCTTGGATCAACGTTCTTGGACTCGCCCTTCGCGACTAACGCGAGAGTCGAAGCAATCTGAGAAGCATCCTTAAATGTTTTAGGATGAATGCATTTAATGCTGATTTGCTGAGAGGATCGGGAGGTTGCGTAGGTAGATCGAAACCGTAGTCGATCTTCCAGGCATTACGCGCCAGGCCGATCAGACCGCGCGTACGATTGTACAAACCCTGTAACGATTCTCCCTGAGATAATCGAAGCCGAAGAAGATCCGACATATAGTCATCATACTTCCTAGGCTGCGACAATCCTCCTTTCAGAACCGTTACGAGCTCGGCAGTCGTGTTAATGACTTCAACTTGTACGCAAGCCCGTGCTTCGCCGCGTAACCGACTTAACACGGATGCGACAAACTCCGCGTCCCTTCCCTGTTCAACGAACGGTAGCGCGTTTTGAATGTTTTGGAGGAAATCTTTGAAAGGATAATTTGACCCGTCTAATTCAGGGAAATTATTCAAACGGCCCTGCAAGTTCATTCCCCCTATCATGGTGGACATCTGATTGATAGAGGTCGCGAGCATTTGGGAAACGTTAGGATCATCAGCCGTCATTTCGAATGGAGTTAATCACACACGCGTCAGGATCAGATAAATTCGACAATCGATAATACAATAATTATAAAAATAAAATATGAGTAGGATAGCGACTCGCGTCAGGCACCGATTATGGAAAAGAATGAAATCTTTAAAATTTTTAGAGAGAATTTACAATTATATTTCAAGAAAATTTTAGAAGGGTAGAGAGGTTATCCCACCGCTGCCACCAAAAGTTGTTCCGTGCCGAAGGCACGGGGTATTTATTTCCCCACAATTTTACTCGCGAGAAGCACGAGTTAAATTATTTATGTGGGCCCTCTCTACTTTGCGTCCCATACGGGCCCGCTTATTTTGTGTCCTGAAATGGGTGAAATAGGAAAATAACGATAAGACATAAATTCACCGAACCAATAATTGACGTATATTATATCAATAAGTAATGCGGTAGCCCAAAATACTAATAAAGATTAAAGAAAATTAATAGGAATGCGATATAACACGCGTTTAAAAGGCGAATAGCTGACGCGAATCTGACATATGATAGCGCAAGGAGCCTCGGTGCGACGTCCTACACGCACACTCTCATGCATACACATACACTCTCGCACACACCGTACAAACGTTACAATATAGATATGAGCGATTTACACTTCGATGTCGCTGAATCACTGCGAGTGACTGCGTGGATGTGGTATACAATGACGCGCAGGCACGAGATGGAATCGATGATAGTATAACACACGCAGAGTGTTATCGAAGCAATATAATTGATCGGAAAATTTATTGCTAATTTAATTTAGCGCGAGTACTGCGACTATCGCCAAATAATAGGAATACCGGTTTAATAAAATTAGACCAATCTACATTTAGTATAATCACAGAAATAATAAAAGATCTCAAAATTATCGGCCCGAGCCTTATATTCGCGACGCGAGCAACTTCACGGGACAGCTGACAACCCACGCGACTAAACGACGGTTACAAAGGGGTTGTACTGCATCCGCGAGATTTACGGCACGCTATGCGAAAGTTAACGGGTAGAAGCCTTTTTTCCAGTACTCGATAGTTCGGAGTTCTACTGGAGACTAAATTAGGAAAAAAGTATTTCTCGCTCTTCGACAATGGTTATAATTATTGTTAGAGAGCGGGGATGGAAAAGTGAAGAGAAAACGAAAAAGGAGACTCCGCTCCGTCAGCATCGCGTGATCGGGCCCTGAATGGTCGAGCGCAGCCAAACTAATGCCACCCCGACTCTGCACATTCCTGGTGATAGCGGAGGTCACCGCACCCTAGAAAAGCACGAGGCATGGCCGCTCTTGCGAAATTCTCGAAAGAAAATGAAAAGAACGGCTCGTGACACATGAGCCTACATGGCGACTCGAAACGATAGCACGAAAACTTCGGCGGTTGATAAACAAAATATCCAAATCGATCCGGTCGTAAAATCGACACGGCCCGAACGATGGGCACTTCGCCGCGCACAATAGCTCTCTATTCTCCTTTTCCAGTATTTTCGAGATCAAGAACATAGACCCAATTCTTAATAATGCAGCATCGATCGCAGCCCTTGCCCAATCAGAAATTTCCCAAATTATTCCCCCTCTGTAATGTAACCAGTCATGTGAGACGACCTATGTTTTACGCACTATTCTCCAATCCACAAGAGACGCATCACCAACAGTGTGTGCCTCTACTTTCTCAGAATCTGTATCGCCTTAAGAATTAGTCGCCTTAGATCGCCTTAGAATATGACGTAAGAATTCGTCGTGGAAAAAGAAAAATCTTTAAGTCAGTCTGCCAACCGAATCCCGAGTAGTCTGTTCCTGTTGAGTCTTCTATAACCGTAATTGGAGGAAAGTCTCCTAACATTTTTTTTTATCAAGTTAAGTTCGTTACTTCGAGTCTCCGTCGATTTTTCTTTGAAGCAAGAAATTAGCCGTCGTTCATCTTTCTATAATTGGTGTAATCGCAGTCGCAGTGAAAGTCGGTTTAATGTGAAAACTGTGAAAAAATGAGTAAAATAAAAGAAAAGGGATCAAGAGCCTAAGACTGCATTTCTACATTTTAACTACCTAGCCATCACGAATTCCTACACTGATTCACGCAGCAGAAGCAATTGGATTTCACTCATTCCATTTGACTTCCACCAAACGAGTAAGTAATCATGAATATTTTTCACACACGAAAGGGAAGAGAGTGAGAGATGTTCTCCCATTTCAGCAATCTCGCACGTCTCCTCAATTTGACGACCAATAGCTCAGAATTTATGCAACCTCGCTCTTTTCACCCTGACAACATTCTGATCGTATAATTGGTAATTGTGTTATGAATCCCGAGAAATTTTGCTTTTCAAACAGTTCGCAATGGAATTCACCGTCTTTTTCAACTTGGAATTATTTATCTTCATTTTAACTGAATATTTCACGTTTGTATTTTTTTCTCTCTTAATACCGAGTCATGATTAATAATCGCGAATCGCACTCTCAAGCGCATCCTGAGCAATTTTTGGCAAGGTTAGGCTCGAAACAGGGCAACTTGTCCTAATATAACGTGGATTGTCCGAATAACGAGTAAAGGGAGAGATCGCTCTTTTTGACCGAGGTGGATATCCGCCGGTTAGAACGTAACAAATTGTTGGTGGCTCGTCCGGGACGGAGAGTGCTTCGCTATGAATGGAAGTTTTATTTCCTGCATGTCGATATTCAGTAACGTAATGAAAGTTATTAATTGTGTGAAAAGTTTATCCGTAGAATTGTGCATTCGGAAAATCCATGACTCCTTGAGTTGGGCAAATGTCCGCTCTCAAAATTCAGTAGACCCCACAACATTCCTATCGTGCTCATGTAGCGGGAGACTCGCTCTAACAAGGTTTTGGACGAATCCATAGTTCATCAATATCCAGACGAAAGGCGCATAAGAAAAGAATCTCAAGCAGAGAAAGGATCGACAGATAAACCTAGGCATGAAAATCTTACGGCGATTAGGAAGGAAGATATCGAACATGAGGTATTGTCTTTTCTAACAGATGATGAGGATCTTCCAGATGAGGCAGAAGGAAATGATAAGGAAAATTTAGTAAAGGATGATCATTTCGGGAAAATAGCAGGAAAATTAAAAGAATCCCTAACCGATAACTTAAAAGAGGACGAACTAGATGAGGCTTTGAATACAATTTGATCTCCCGTACAAAAGAAAGCTATTTTGGCCATCAGAAATTCTCAAGTTAACGCCCCTGGGCCGTTTCAACAAAAATCATCTGTAAAGAGTTGGTCGCTAGCATCTATTAAAATTTTTTTTGGACCTTCAGGGGATTTGTCTCAGAAAATTGAAAAACTCTCAGTAAACGATATTGAACAACCAAGTGTTTCCAAAATGGCTCAATTACCTCTGGAAGGGCTAACCTCTTTGCGGGAAGCGATGAAAGTTGTGCCCGATTTTGACGGTAAAAAAGCATCACTTGGGCGTTATATAGCTTCAGTTGAGAATGCGCTCACCATAGCGAGAGTGGCCTATGAGACCCAGCTATTACGGCGCATAAAAGGAAAATTACCCCCAGCTGTTTGGAACAAGATTTCAAAAATAACATGCGCTTCAATTAAAGAATACGTTAACTATCTCCGTGACACTTATGGTCCGCCTAAAGACGTGTATTAATTAATTGCTGATCTTGGCAATACTTATCAGAAAGTGAACGAAAGAGTAGATGATTACGTAGATCGAATTTAGTATTCTGCAGGAAATATATTAGAAGCATACGCGACGGATGAAACAGTGACACAAGCAGAAAAAAAAAGTTGATGGTATGGCACGAAAAATTATGACTCGCGGTTTATTGCCAGAAATAGAATAGCGCATGACGCCCACGGTTTCCCTTAGCGATGCAGTTAATAAGGCAAAGGCCATAGAACGCCAGCTCGCTGACATAAAACGGATAATGAAGGGCGAGACTTCCAAGCAATCGCATCGGAAAAATTCGAGAAGACGGCTAGTATTCATTATGTAAAGTCAGATGAAATAGAGGCAAGTAGGAAGCAAGGCAACTCAAGTGTCCCAGGCACCGTGAGCTGCCAGCTGTGCGGCAGGTCAGTGCACGCTGCGAACAAGTGTCGAGTTCCGATGGCCGAATCGTCAGGCCATGTCGTGTCAGGCGTGCAGTAAAGTAGGTCACACATCTGAAAAGTGTCGGAGCGTTGGCCCCTATGCAACGCCTGTAGCGCCTATGGTGATTTGTCAAACTTGTGGCAAATCAGGACATACGGCAGGGCAGTGCTGCTCAGGATCTACCATGGCTGATGATCAACTTATTACACAGTTGACAACTATTTGTCAACTGTGTAATAAGAGAGGGCATACGGCCGATAGATGCTTCCAAAAACCCTGTCGTCATTGTGGTTGAAAGGGGCACAATCCCGACAATTGTTATCAGGCTCAACGGATAGGCGGGGCACCGCGAATTGCAAATGGCATAGGTTTTCAAGAACCATTGAACAAGTTTGCTGCCAACCCACTACCTCCGATGCGATGCTATCGATATCAGGGATGGGGACACGCGGCTCGGAATTGTCGTACCCAGGGTTTTAATCGGGTCAATCAGGGAATTTCTGGGCCGAATCCTTTCACGAATGGTCATATGATGACGCGGTGGTATTCCTTCATATAGTCAGATCCTGGCAACAACCTCTCCCCCCGGAGGTGTGTCGCTATTGCAAATGGACCGGTCAGATTTTCGAGGAATGTTAGTTGCGAGTTGCAAATAATAGCTAACACACTGTCTTCCAGGGAAACGACAATGGACAGCCGGGAGTGGGTGCCCAGGCACAGGCGGCGCAGGGGACTCACCCTACCCTCTCGATGGATGCTACCAAGGAAAACAAATAATTATAACCCAGATTCTTTTTGCGAGATCAGCTGATGAGGTGATTCCTCCAACAATTCTGCTGAAAGGAAAGTATTTAAGTGAACAGATAATATTGATGCTAGATACTGGTGCGAGCAAAAACGTTTTGAAGAAAAATTACCTAGATCCGACGGTTTTTATTAATGAAGATCATATTTTGCAATTAATAGGAATAACAGAAAATACCGTGCGCACGTTAGGATACGTTGACGTCCTGACCCTGGGAAATGACGCGACGTTCCATATCGCTCCCAGTGATTTTCCGATAAAACAATCGGGAATTTTATCATCGGAATACTTCAGAGACAATCTTGCAAAAATTGATTGTGAGGATAATTGTTTGGAAGTTCAGGGATTAAGAATACCATTTCACACAAGGGAAAGTATGATGTTTGCAGCTCAGACGACAAGATTATTTTACGTTCCCATAAAAAATAAGGAAGTTCAGGAAGGTTATCTGGCAACTCTTACATGCGGGGACGGAATAATCATGCAGCAGGGTTTCGTGCGAAATGAGAAGGGAAAAGCTTATATCCAGGTAACTAACACCAGAGATCAGGAAGTTGAAATCATGATACCCGTGGTGACGTTATTGAGCTCTCCACCTTCCTCGCCGGAACAGAGTGGTGTAGGGAGTGCCAAAATTCCCGCATCCCAAGGCAATGATTATAGCAGCCCATTGTTAGAATCAGGAACCGAGAAAATTGGCGATGAACAGGATCATGAATCAGTCAAAACGAAGGGGGGAGGTACCCCAAAGAATTCGAAAAAAATAGAAATTGGGCGAGCAAGAACGAGAAACGAGAAATCATTGGGCAGAATCCAGAGTATCGGAGCGAGGATTCATGCCCTAAGGAGGAAGATTACGAAATTAATGCAGGAAAAGGAATCACGTTAGATAATTCTGAGAATTTTGGGTATTTTGATCGTATTGAGAATTTTGGGTATTTTTAGTGTATTGAGAATTTTGGTATCGTTGAAAAGAATTTGGAAAATGTCGAGAATTTTGAGAATTTTAATAGCGTCGAAAATGATTCGGAAAGTGTCGTGAATTTTGAAAGTAATGTCGAGAACTTTTGGAATCTTAATGGAGTTGAAAAGAATTTGGAAAATGTTGGGAATTCCGAGAATAACGTGAATTTTAAGAATTTTGATAGTGTCGAGAATTTTAATAAGGTTGGTAATCCGTACAGGAATGCCGTAAATTCAACCGAAAAAGAAAAGAACTTGGAAAATGTTGAGATTTTTGGAGATTTTGGGAAGTTTGGTATCGTTGAAAAGAATTTGGAAAATGTTGGGAATTTCGAGAATAATGTTGTGAATTTTGACAGTGTCGAGAATTTCGAAAAGGTTGGTAATCCGCAAAGAAATGCCGTAAATTCAACCGAAAAAGAAAAGAACTTGGAAAATGTTGAGATTTTTGGAACTTTTGAGAATTTTGGTATCGTTGAAAAGAATTTGAAAACTGTTGGGAATTTCGACAATAATGTTGTAAATTTTGAGAATTTTGATGGTGTCAAGAAGTTTGAAAAGGTTGGTAATCCGGAAAGAAATGCCGTAAAATCAACCGAAAAAGAAAAGAACTTGGAAAATGTTGAGGTTTTTGGAACTTTTGAGAATTTTGGTATCGTTAAAAAGAATTTGGAAACTGTTGGGAATTTCGAGAATAAAGCTGTGAATTTTGATAGTGTCGAGTATTTTGAAAAGGTTGATAATCCGGAAAGAAATGCCGTAAAATCAACCGAAAAAGAAAAGAACTTGGAAAATGTTGAGATTTTTGGAAATTTTGGTAGCGTTGAAAATTTAAAAAAGGTTGGTAATCCGGAGGAATATCCCGTAAATCCAACCGATAAAGAGAAAAATTTGGAGAACATTAAGAATTTTGATAATATCGATAATCTTGGGAAGAATGGTAATCTAGAAACCTCTCTCGTATTTTGAATGGAAAATGGTCAGTGTAATGAGACAAAGAATTTTGAAAGCGTTAATTGTGAAAGAGCAAACGATTCGACGTTCATTGGGGAAAATAGAAAGATCGATGATAGAAAGAACTCCGGAGGAACCAAGCAGGTAATTAGGGATGACAGCGAATGGCTAGTCAGAGGAAGCTTTGTCAAAGACAGCAGAATTCGGAAGCTGACGCCCGAACGTGATAAAGGTTTAGAGACGATCACAGAGCGTCAAGAAAAAATCTTGCCCTTTAGAAAAGAGATAGCTACGAGAATAAATCAAGCGAAATATGGTAAAGGAAATTTAAAAATAGATTCTTAAGAAAACAGAGGTTGCAGACCTTGAATAAAAAGAGTATAAATGACTTGACAAAGCCACTCTTCACCCGTTACGACGGATTCGGGGCTGTCTACCGTACCATGAGCACTACACCCGATTTTGATCCTACTCCTTATTTTTCATACTTCGCTGCTTGCAATGCCGTTTATGGGGATGAGAAACTTGAATCAGCGCAGGTTTTGTGGGGAAGAACGGCGGGGGCTGATCTCTAATTATTTCAAGTATTTCACAGGGAGCAATATGAAAGGAAAAGGATTTAAGCAGTCAGTAGTCGCCATCATTTTGTGGACAATATTAATCAAATGGCAACCTGGAGAAGCAATTGTAGGATATGAACGAGGTCCGTCCGCATCCAACATAACAACGGTATCTCTGCTGACCACATTCAGCAGAGATACCGTTGTTATGTTGGATGCGGACGTACCTCGTTCATATCCTACAATTGCTTCTCCAGGTTCTCTTCGAGGAATGCGATATTCTTCATCCGGAATTGAACATTTCAAGTGCGTATCCAGTTTCTGTAGTTGAACGATTATGGGTCAATCCATGTGCGACAATGTAAAATAGAAATCGCGCGGGATGTTCGTAAATATGGAATGTTCTCGCATGGCAGTGACGTACTCAACGGAAAAGCGTCATACTTATACGACGTTTCGCGAGACGCGTGTATACGCTCGCATGAATATGGTTCCATAGCCATTGATAAAGCTGTAATGACGGGAATATGCCCAAATAAGACCGCGAGTTATATCCTTATCGTAGCAGGGAAACTCAACGTTGACGGAAGCTGTATTGGTACTACATACGCGGACCCGTTTGGGAGCTGGTGTGAAGTGACTGTGCAAGCGGACGTGACATTCATGCTACGAGACTATAGGGCGAGAGTGGGATTAAAAAACAATAAGGTGTATCAAAATTCGGGAATTCTGTGTAACTTGCAAAATGGACATTGTATGGACGTGGAAGGTGGGCCGACCTTCTGGGACCCTGTGCCGCGAGATCGGTGCAACGAGAATAGATACAGTGTGTTGTATACTGGAATGGCCGAAAAGGCGATGGACCAAAATTCGGTAGTGAAGTTTTCTCTGACTACCGATGAGATAACGTTCGTGCTTACGACGACTGGAATTGTAAATGTGTGTGGCCAAACACTCGTGCGTACTGAACATCCGCGTTTGTTAGTGCATGAAATTCGTGATGGACAAGGAGCCGCAATCGAAGCCAAAGTGGACGTAAATAATATCGACATTTTCGCGTATATCAATTCGAAATTCGTTTATGTGGAACGACACATCAGGACGTAGCTGCAGCAGCTGTATTATGATATCCTCGTACAAAGGTGTTCGCTGGAAAGAGAAATGATAAAAAATCGTCTGTCCATTGCAACACACGCACCGGACGAGTTTGCCTACCACCTGATGAAGGGACCGGAGTACATGGCTGTCATCTCCGGAGAGGTGGCACACATAGTTAAGTGCATCCCAGTCGAGGTACAGGTTTGACATACGGAAGAGTGCTACAACCAGTTGCCAGTAGCTGAAGGAAATGGAAAATACTTCATGTCACCAAAGACGCACATTTTGATGCGAGCGGGAGGTCAAATCACGTGCAACAAGCTTGTACCACCCATGTATTTCATCGAGGGCGACTGGTATGGGATGTCGTCTAGTCCAGTATACGTATATCCACACGCGAACCTCAAACCAATGACGAGGCCTACTTGGAAGTACAAGGATACGAAGTCTCTGGCTACGAGCGGCATATATAGGGTGACTTTTTTAAGGTGGGCATGGGTTTTTTAAGGTTCTTGCGCGGTGATTTCGCGACAAAAAAATATGATTTTCAATGGTTTTTTAAGCTCCCTTTGAAAGAAAAAATATCGTATTTTTGGCATGAATAGTATTTGCCAGAGAAAATAGCGTATTCTGGGAAAAAATGAAAACTCCATTTTGCGTGCAGGAGACTGAAGTTTACAAAATTCCGAATACGGAACACGCCCGAAAAACTTTATTTGTGCCCCCCGTCATGGAGAAAAAAATTATCAAACATACGATTTAAAGGTGATAGACCGGAATTTAATCAGTGGACCAAATGAGGCAAATCAGGAACGGGCGCGCTATACGAAGTGCTAGTCTGCTGACGTCTCAGCTACAACTTCCGAGGGGTTGGCTGTCACAGAAAGTTGGTTGAGATTCCTATGACACGCGGTTGGACAAAGGGATCTGAATGGGTCCCTATCCGAGAACTTTATTGATAAGAATGTCAATTTCGAAAATGGTCGGGGATTCGCTATCACTTTCGGAATAAATAATTCTAGCAATACATTTTCAAGTAATTTGGAGTGAAATTGATATCTTTCACCAAATGCTACGAGCATTTTTGGTTTTTAATGTTGCATAAATTATCTGAACATTCGGTAGTTACATAATTTCGAGATAATTCATGAAACAGTAAAAAAACGAAAATACTCGTGGTATTTGGTAAAACATAACAATTTCACGCCAAATTACTTTAGAATGTATTGGTAGGATTATTTATTCCAAAAGTTGTTAGCAAATCGCATATGATTGAAAATATTATTTGCGAAGCATGAAATCCTCGAACATTTTGGAAATTAACACTATTTTCAATAAAGTTGACAATCTATCGATTAAGTTGAATCGGTTATCTCAACCCTCAACCCGGAAAGGTATTCGAGGCACCTTAATCCCGTGAACCTGGGTCGTTTTCGTTTTTGCAGTACCAAACCAACAATTGTCAATGAACAACATATGAAAAAATGCATGGTCAATCTTCAGGGCGTACTTCTAAAGGGAAAATAGAATTTTTTTGTTCCTCATTTTTAATATTTTTTTAAAAATAAATATAAAGCAACATGCGAAGAAAATATTCTGGGGCAGGACGAAAACGACCCAGGATCACCAAATGCGGGTTGAAATTCGCTACTCAATCGGTCAGATTGGGTCGAAAAGTCTGACGATGCTGCGAAAACGACGGTAGGAACATTGTTTGTTTAAAAACTATAAAATCAGTGGTCGGAATGGTTCCCGGGGCCGCAATCAGACATTCCCGATATTGCTGCCCCGAATTCGTCTCCGATTCTATCTTACTTCCGGTCAGATTAAGGGGGGATTGTCTTTTTTTTCGCAAAATTTACCCCTTTTTGGGAATTTTTTTGTGAAGAAAGTATACAACGGAAAACTTGTGAAACTTGGCGAATAGTTTTATTGATCTGTTTACTACTGTGACAAGCATGCCCACCTTCGCGGCATTCGGCGTGCACCTCCACACTTCCCGGTCATGACATTTCCTCCTGCCTGGTGAACCTGAAACTCTGACCCTGGGCAATCGCCCGCCAGGCTGAGCCGCCTCGCGACGCGGGGCGTTGGGCGCCAGGTACTAGGTACCGTCAGTCCAGGACTGACTTAAAATTCCCCACGCCGCGAGGGCGGACGCGTAAGACAGCGGGAGGTCGGTGAGGACCGAGGCCGGGCCGGCTAACCCAGCTCACCGACGCGAGGGAATATGGGAGAGGGGCGCAGGCGTTGGAGACAATCGAGTTCGTAACTAGTTCCAAGTTTATTGCCGCTTCTTCAAATACACGGGGACGGCCCCCCACAAAATAACAGAGAAATACGAAAGAACAGAGACGGGGCCGGTTTTCCCCCAAATAACCAAACAATAAAACTAATTAACTCAAGTAACCGGGCGCACGCAAGGGTTTGTTTAGAACGGGGACGGCTCCCCAAATAACCCAAAACAAGAAAACGTATTGCATAATTACAATGAACGGGCGCACGGGGGGGGACCATCGTCGAGGCCGACGCAGCCTGATTTAATTCGCCTGGACAACGCAGGTGAAGTTCGCGTAACACGCGCGACACGGGTTCGGACATCCATTTGCTTAGGCAGGTTTGCGGCGAGAGATAATAAGTAGAAGTGGGTCGAGTCAGATCGGAACTTGAGCAGGGTCGGTCCGCAAAACAAAATCATCCGTCCTATACTCTCTTCTAAATGGAGAGATAACCGGTACTACTTTACGCGCGACGAACTGAGTCAGGAGGTAACCGCGAGAGAAAAGAAAGGTAATCAAAGCTACACGTCGGATGGCCGGGAGGTAGTCGCCAGGTAAACGGAAGATACGCGATTGTCGATGGACGGGCGCGGGTAGGCCGTCGAAGAACGCGCGAATTACGTGACGTGGAATGCGAGACACGTGGTCTGGACGCGTAGATTACCGACCCACAAACGAGGGGTAATGGATCCCGGGTAACCGAACTGACGAGTGGCGGGCGGCCAATCGTCAATGACAACCGAAAGAGAACCGAAAGGTCGCTGAGAGAAAATCGGAACGCAAAGAAATAGCGAGTCAATAACCGAAAGATAACCGTTAGGTAACCGAGAGAAAAATCGTAACGCGAAGAAATAACGAGTAGATAACCGAAAGATAACCGTTGGGTAACCGAGAGAAAAAATCGTAACGCGAAGAAATAACGAGTAGATAACCGGAAGATAACCGTTAGGTAACCGAGAGAAAATCGTAATGCGAAGAAATAACGAGTAGATAACCGAAAGATAACCGTTAAGTAACGTACGCGGGACTAACGCACGGGTACTGAGATTCACCGAAGGAAACAGAAACTTATAACGCGCACCATCTTGGGTGAACGAAAAAGATGGCCGGCAACACGCGGACCCGAAGACGTGCGAGCGAGAGAGAGAGAGAGAGAGAACGCGAGGTAAACACTCGCGCGCGGGCGCGTCTACACGGACAATGACCGGCCTGTGTTCCGACCGCTCGGGCCCACTCGCGCACGCAAGGGATTCGTAAATCCCAGATTCGACTGACGCACTTCATTCCCTACCGAAGCGCTGGGTGACCAATGTCGAAGTGGGCAAGGACATTTCAATTGGTAGTGGTGCGAGAAATCGTAGTCACGAGGATCCGACCAATGATCAAGAATGGTACCATGGGGGCTAGTTTGCCCGCCGTCCTACGGGGCGGTCACTAGCCGATTGTGGTTGGCTCCGTGGTGGCAGTGGTTAGGCCGCATGCTGGTCAGGGCAGTTACGTACACCCGACGTGTGAGTTGCGTTTTTATTAACTCGGGCGGCAACCTGCAGAGTTGTCAGAGTGTTGGAAAGTCACTCGGCTTGACCAGTAGTTGCGTTGGGATCTGCCTCCCAACGTGAACTGGGAGGTAAGCGCGTCGTGTACGTGCGAGCCGTGGTGGTCGGCGTTCTCCGACCCCGAGGTCGCGGGGCCCGTGTTGTAAGCCGGGAGGCGGAGACAGCACGTTAAATCTCAGGTGATTAAATGACGCACTTCATTAATTACAAACGAAAGGGAAAAGAATACCGCACACACAACTATCACTTTTTTTTTGGGCCAACACGGAAGGGTTGGAAGTGCATTTTCTCACCAAGGGGGTCTCTACAAAACAAACTCGCCCATCGCGAGACAATACAAACCGAGGCGTTCCTCGTAATTAATCCCACCGGCGAGGGCACATCCAATCCTTACCCAAAGATATTGCGAGGATCGGGCTCACCGCTACGCGTTTCTTCGCCTCTCGTTCCTCGTCGCGGAGAAGGTCCTCGGCCGGGCACTCGTGACTACTCCCTTCTTGGACTACTCGTCTTAACTCGTGGGCACTCGACTTCCGACTGACGAAATATGTTCCTTTGTCGTGATCACTGACGCTCCTTACTCTCCCCCAGTTTTTACCGCCAATCCTAAGGCGCTCGTGCGCCTATTACATAGGAGCGTTATTGGGTGCCTCGCGGCACCCGCCCCCCCTTGTCGCGCGGTGCCCGAATTTCGAACTTCGGACCTCGGTGACGATTCGCACGTGGGACGGGCCAAGACCCCCAACGCACCACGCACCCCAACCACCGCTTACGGCGCTTCTCCCGCAGCTACCATTGTTCGTATCGCGAAAGTCTTCCTCCAAGATCCGGGAGGGGGCGACGGGCGCGGGGGAGGCCTCCCTCGACAGGACGAGGCGTCCCTCAAGTCCCTCGGTGGGCCCACGACTAAAGCACAAATTTCAACACCCGCCACCCGGCTCACCACCCTCCCAAGCCTCATCAAGGAGGTGCCGATTTTTAGTCGGACTGTGACGCTCGCGACCCGAAAGGACGGGTACGGCTCCTAGGCCGCTAGGTCCGAGGGGCGGGAAACACGTTATATTTGGTCATAAACCAGCACCCCTCGGGCATCCCACTTGTCCACAAACGACGGTGTTCCTCGTTCGCCTGCTTCTTGGGAGAAACGCCGCGCGTACCGTCTTCGGTCAACCGCGGTGACGGAGATAGGGGGAAGGGCAACACCCGCCCCTCCTCGCAGTTATTCCCTACAAATCGGTGATGGGGAAGAGCGCGACGTACAGCGATCTCCGTTCTTTATCCAAAACAAAAATATTGCCCGAACCAACGGTCGCGGGCTCCCCATCCTCGCAATAGAAACGGCCGTTGCTTTTCTCAGAATTTTACGCTGGATCGCTCTCGCCGCAAAACATTGGCCAAACAGGCGGTTTACTCGTCATCTTAGGTCATGGAGAGTGTGTCCGAACTACGAAAGAAAACGCGAAACATAGAAATTTCCTGATACTGCTCGACGATGACGATCCCCTTCCGCCCCCGCCCGCCAAGTGAGTTGGGAATCGAGCGGCCCATCGCGTCCTCGGCCGAGGAAAAAGGGTCGTAAATCCGACCCGTCACCCAAAGTCGCTCCGTGCCTCGTAACGGGGCAAAATGTCACGTTACACTACATACAAAATTTTTTTAAAACAATTTCATAAAAAATCCGCCTCCCACCCCCCTCGACGCGCGATGGTCCTTTTTTGATGGTGTGCACGATTACAGCCTTCACGTTCATCCTGCAACAAAAACCCAAAAAGCATTTTACTTTAGACACATATAGCTATCGTTCGATGAAGGGAAAAAAAATTGACGATTTGGTGACGTTCTGAACTTGAAAAATCGATTTTTCGAAAAAAATTGATCGATATTTTGTGATAAATGAAAAACTATTAAACGTATTGCTTTTTTGCTTCATCAAACGATAAAAGGATATCAGCTGAGCATTCTGTCCAAATTTGAAGGCAATCGGTTGAATAGTTTTTGAGAAATCGTGCACACCAGTTGTGAAAAAGCTGTTTCGAGAAAACCGCGTTTAAGGGGGGACTTTTTGATGAAATTGTTTAAAAAATTTTTTGTATGTAGTAAACAGATCAATAAAACTATATGCCACGTTTCACAAGTTTTCCGTTGTATACTTTCGTCACAAAAAAATTCCCAAAAAGCGGTAAATTTTGCGAAAAAAAACAATCCCCCCTTAAGTGAGGGAGTCTGAAGATGCTGCGAAAACGACGGGGGGAGCATTGTTTATTTAACAAAGATAAAAACGGTGTTCGGAATGGTTGTCGGGGCCTCGATGAGACATTCCCGATATTACTGCCCCGAATTCGTCTCCGATTCTATCGTACTTCCGGTCAGATTAGGTAAGGAAGTCTGACCATGTTGCGAAAATGACGGTAGGGGCAATGTTTATTTAACAAAGGTGAAATCGGTGCTTGCAGTGGCTCTTGGGGCATCGATCGAACATTTCCGATATTACTGCCCCGAATTCGTCTCCGATTTTATCTTACTTCCGGTCACATTGGGTCGAGAAAGCGGACGATGGTGCGAGAACGACGGTAGGGGCATTGTTTATTTATCAAAGATAAAATCAGTGCTCGCAATGATTCTTGGGGCATCGATCGGACATTCATGATATTACTGCCCCGAATTCGTCTCCGATTTTATCTTACTCCCGGTCAAATTGGGAAAGGAAGTCTGACGATGGTGCGAGAACGACGGTAGGATCTTGGTTTATTTAACAAAGATAAAAGCGGTGCTCGGAATGGTTCTCGGAGCCTCGATCGGACATTCCCGATATAACTGCCCCGAATTCGTCTTCGATTTTATCTTACTTCTAATCAGATTGGGTCGAGAAATCTGACGATGCCGAGAGGACTATGGCGCCATCGATTGCGATATAAAATCGGTGCTTGGAATGTCCGATCGAGGCCCCGGGAACCATTCCGAGCACCGATTTTATCTTCGTTGAATAAACAATGCTCCTTCCGTCGTGTTCGCAGCGTCGTCAGACTTCTCGACCCAATCTGAACGGCAGTAAGATAAAATCGGAGACGAATTCGGCGCAGTAATATCGGGAATTTCCGATCGATGCCCCAAGAACCATTGCGAGCACCGATTTCATCTTTGTTAAATAAAGAATGCTCCCACCGTCGTTTTCGCAGCATCGTCAGACGTCTCAACCCAATCTGACCGGAAATAAGATAAAATCGGAGACGACTTCGGGGCAGTAGTATCGGGAATGTCCGATCGAGGCTCCGAGATCCATTCCGAGCACCGATTTTATCTTTGTTAAATAACAAAGCTCCTACCGTGGTTCTCTCGGCATCGTCAGACTTCCCGTCATCGTCAGACCAATTTTATCTTTGTTAAATAAACAATGCTCCTACCGTCGTTTTCGAAGCGTCATCAGACTTTTCGACGCAATCTAGCCGGAAGTAAGATAAAATCGGAGACGAATTCGGAGCAGTAATATCGGGAATGTCCGGTCGAGGCCCCCAGAATCATTCCGAGCACCGATTTTATCTTTGTTAAATCAACAACGCTTCTACCGTCGTTCTCGCGCCATCGTCAGACTACCTTATGCAATCTGGCCGGAAGTAAGATAAAATCGGAGACGAATTCGGGGCAGTAATATCGGGAATGTCCGATCGAGGCTCCGAGAATCATTTCGAGCACCGGTTATATCATTTGTAAATAAACAAAGCTCCTACGGTCGTTCTCGTGACATCGTCAGACTTCTCGACCCAATCTGACAGGAAGTAAAATAAAATCGGAGACGAATTCGGGGCAGTAATATCGGGAATGTCCGATCGATGCCCTAAGAACCATTGCGAGCACCGATTTTATCGTTGTTAAATAAACAATGCTCCTACCGTCGTTTTCGCAGCATCGTCCGACTTGTCGACCCAATCTGACCGGAAGTAGGATAAAATCGAAGACGAATGCGGGGCGGAAATATCGGGAATGTCAGATCGAAGCCCCGGGATCCGTTCTGAGAACCGATTTTATCTATGTTAAATAAACAATGCTCCTACCGTCGTTCTCGCACTATCATCAGACTTCCTTCCCCAATTTGACCGGAAGTAATATATAACCGGAGACGAATTCGGAGCAGTAATATCGGGAATGTCCGATCGCGCCTTCGAGATCCATTCCGAGCACTTATTTTATCCTTGTTAAATGAACAAAGTTCCTACCATCGTTCTCGCGGCATCGTCAAACTTCTCGACCCATTCTGACCGGAAGGAAGATAAAATCGGAGACGAAGTCGGGGCAGTAATATAGGGAATATCTGATCGAGGCTCCGAGATCCATTCCGAGCACCAATTTTATCTTTGTTAAATAACAAAGCTCCTACCGTCGTTCTCGCGGCATCGTCAGGGTTCTTGTCATCGTCAGACCGATTTCATCTTTGTGAAATAAACAATGCTCCTACAGTCGTTTTCGCAGCATCGTCAGACTTCTCAACCCAATCTGACCGGAAGTAAGATAAAATCGGAGACAAATTCGGGCCAGTAATATCGGGACTGTCCGATCGAGGCCCCGAGAAACATTCCGAGCACCGATGTTATCTTTGTTAAATAAACAATGCTCCTACCGTCGCTCTCGCAGCATCGTCAGACTTCTCGACCCAATCTGACCGGAAGTAAAATTAAATCGGAGACGAATTCTGGGCAGTAATATCGGGAATGTCCGATCGAGACCCCGAGAACCATTCCGAGCACCGATTTTATCTTTGTTAAATAAACAATGCTCCTACCGTCGTTCTCGCAGCATCGTCAGACTTCTCGACCCAATCTAACCGGAAGTAAGACAAAATCGGAGACAAATTCGGTGCAGTAATATCGGGAATGTCCGATCCAGGCTTCGAGATCCATTCCGAGCACCGAATTTATCCTTGTCAAATGAACAAAGCTCCTACCATCGTTCTCGCGGCATCGTCAAAATTCTGGACCCAATCTGACCGGAAGGAAGATAAAATCGGAGACGAATTCGGGGCAGTAATATCGGGAATATCCGATCGAGGCTCCAAGATCCATTCCGAGCACCGATTTTATCTTTGTTAAATAACAAAGCTCCTACCGTCGTTCTCGCGGCATCGTCAGACTTCTCGTCATCGTCAGACCGATTTTATCTTTGTTAAATAAACAAGGCTCCTACCGTCGTTTTCGCGGCATCGTCAGACTTCTCGACCCAATCTAACCGGAAACATGATAAAATCGGAGACGAATTCGTGGCAGTAATATCGGGACGGTCCGATCGACGACCCAAGAACCATTGCGAGCACCGATTTTATGTTTGTTAAATAATCAATGCTCCTAGCTTTGGTTTCGCGGCATCGTCAGACTTCTTGACACGATCTGACCGGAAGTAAGATAATATCGGTGACGAATTCGGCGCAGTAATATCAGAAATATCCAATCGAGGCCCCGGGAACCAGTCTGACCACCGATTTTATATTTGTTAAATAAACAATGCTCCGACTGTCGTTCTCGGAGCATCGTCAGACTTCTTTATCCAATCTGACCTGAAGTAAGGTAAAATCGGAGACGAATTGGGGGCAGTAATATCGGGATTGTCCGATCGATGCCCTAAAAACCATTGCAAGAACGGAATTTCTGTTTGTTCAGTAAACAATGCTCCTACCGTCGTTTTCGCAGCATCGTCAGACTTCTCGACCCAATCTGAGCGGAAGTAAGATAAAATCGTAGACAAATTCGGGGCAGTAATATCGGGAATGTCCGATCGAGGCCCCGAGAATCATTCCGAGCACCGATTTTATCTTTGTTGAATAAACAATGCTCCTACCGTCGTTCTCGCAGCATCGTCAGACTTCTCGACCCAATCTGAACGGTAATACGATAATATCGGAGACGAATTCGGCGCAGTAATATCGGGAACGTCCGATGGAGGCCGCGAGAACCATTCCAAGCGCCTATTTGATATTTGTTAAATAACCAATGCTCCTACCGTTGTTCTCGCAGCATCGTCCGAGTTCTCGACTATATCTGACCGGAAGTAAGATAAAATCGGCGACGAATTGGGACCAGTAATATCGGGAATGCCCGATCGAGGCCCCGAGAACCATTCTGAGCACCGATTTTATCGTTGTTAAATAAACAATGATCCTACCGTCGTTTTCGCGGCGTCGTCAGGATTCTCGACGCAATCTGACCGGAAGTAAGATAAAATCGGAGAAGAATTCGGGGCAGTAATATCGGTAATCTCCGAGCAAGGCCCCGAAAACCATTCCGGGAACCGATGTTTTCTTTGTTAAATAAACAATGCTCCTACCGTCGTTCTCGCAGCATCGTCTGACTTCTCGACACAATCTGACCGGAAGTAAAATAAAATTGGAGACGAATTCGGGGCAGTAATATCGGGAATATCCGATCGAGGCTCCGAGAACCATTCCGAGCACCGATTTTATCTTTGTTAAATAAACAATGCTCCTACCGTTGTTTTTGCAGCATGGTCCGACTTCTCGACCAAATCTGACCGGAAGTAAAATAAAATCGCAGACGAATTCGGGGCAGTAATATCGGGAATGTGCGATCGGTGCCCCAAGAACCATTGCGGGCCCCGATTTTATCTTTGTTAAATAAACAATGATCCTACCGTCGTTCTCGCAGCATCGTCAGACGTCTCGACACAATCTGAACGGAAATACGATAAAATCGGAGACGCATTTGTCACAGAAATATGGGGAATGTCAGATCGGTGCCCCAAGAACCATTGCGGGCACCGATTTTGTCTTTGTTAAATAATATATTTAACAAAGGGGGGAGAACGGGAGAACGACCCTCCCGTCGTTCCGCGGCATCGTTAGACTTTCTCATCCAATCTGACCGGAAGTAAGATAAAAGGGGAGACGAATTCGGGGCAGTAATATCGGGAATGTCCGATCAAGGCTCTGAGAACCATACCGAGCACGAATTATATATTTGTTACATTAAATAAGCTCCTACCATCGCTCTCGCGGTATCGTCAGACTTATCGACCCAATCTGATCAGAAGTAACATAAAATCGGAGACGAATTCGGAGCAGTAATATCGGAAATGTCCGATCGTGGCCCCGGTAACCATTCTGACCACCGATTTTATCTGTGTTAAATAAACAATGCTCCTACCGTCGTTCTTGCAGCATCATCAGACTTCCTTGTCCAATCTGATCGGAAGTGAGATAAAATCCGATACGGCTTCGGGGCAGTAATATCGGGAATGTCCGATCGAGGTCCCGTGAACCATTTCGAGCACCGATGTTATCTTTGTTAAATAAACAATGCTCCTTCCGTCGTTATTGCAGCTTCGTCAGAGTTCTCGACCAAATCTGACCGGAAGTAAGATAAAGTCTGGGACGAATTCGGGGCAGTAGTATCGGGAATGTCCGATCGATGCCCTAAGATCCATTGCGAGCACCGATTTTGTCTTTGTTAAATAAACAATGCTCCTACCGTCCTTTTTGCAGCATCGTCCGACTTGTCGACCCATTCTTACCGGAAGTACGATAAAATCAGAGACGAATGCGGGGCAGTAATATCAGAAATGTCCGATCGAGGCCCCGGGATCCATTCTGACCACCGATTTTATCTTTGTTAAATAAAGAATGATCTTACCGTCGTTCTCGCAGCATCGTCACACGTCCTTATCCAATCTGATCAAGAGTCAGATAAAATGGGAGACGAATTCGGGGCAGTAATATCGGGAATATCCGATCGATGCCCCAAGAACCATTGCGAGCACCGATTTTATCTTTGTTAGACAAACAAAGCTTCTACCATCGTTTTCGCAGCATCGTCAGACTTCTCGACCCAATCTGACCGGAAGTAAGATAAATTCGGAGACTAATTCTGGGCAGTAATATCGGAAATGTCCGATCGAGGCCGCGGAAACCATTCTGACCGCCGATGTTATCTTTGTTAAATAAACAATCATCCTGCAGTCTTTTTCGCGGCATCGTCAGGATTCTCGACCCAATCTGACCGGAAGCAAGATAAAATCGGAGACGAATTCGGGGCAGTAATATCGGAAACATCCTATCGAGGCCCCGAGAACGGATCCGAGCACCGATGTTATTTTTGTTAAATAAACAATGCTCCTACCGTCGGTCTCGCAGCATCGTCAGACTTCTCGATCCAATCTGACCGGAAGGAAGATAAAATCGGAATCGCATTCGGGGCAGTAATATTGAAATCGTCCGATCGAGGCTCCGAGAACCATTCCGAGCACCGACTTTATCTTTGTTAAATGAACAATGCTCCTACCGTCATTCTCGCAGCATCTTCAGACTTCTCAACCCAATCTGAACGGAAAGAAGATAAAATCGGAGACGAATTCGGGGCAGTAATATCGGGAATGTGCGATCGGTGCCCCAAGAACCATTGCGGGCACCGATTTTATCTTTGTTAAATTAACAATGATCCTACCGTCGTTCTCGCAGCATCGTCAGACGTCTCGACACAATCTGAACGGAAATACGACCAAATCGGAGACGAATTTGTCGCAGAAATATCGGGAATGTCAGATCGGTGCCCCAAGAACCATTGCGGGCACCGATTTTATCTTTGATAAATAAACAATGCTCCTCCCGTCGTTCTCCCGGCATCGTCAGACTTTCTCATCCAATCTGACCGGAAGTAAGATAAAAGTGGAGACGAATTCGGGGCAGAAATATCGGGAATGTCCGATCGTGGCCCCGGTAACCATTCTGACCACCTATTTTATGTTGTTAAATAAACAATGCTCCTACCGTCGTTCTTGCAGCATCGTCAGACTTCCTTATCCAATCTGATCGGAAGTGAGATAAAATCGGAGACGGCTTCGAGGCAGTAATATCAGGACTGTCCGAACGATGCCCCAAGAACCATTGCGGGCACGGATTTTATCTTTGTTAAATAAACAATGATCCTACCGTCGTTCTCGCAGCATCGTCAGACGTCTCGACACAATCTGAACGGAAATACGACAAAATCGGAGACGAATTGGTCGCAGAAATATCGGGAATGTCAGATCGGTGCCCCAAGACCCATGGCGGGCACCGATTTTATCTTTGTTGAATACACAATGCTCCTCCCGTCGTTCTCCCGGCATCGTCAGACTTTCTCATCCAATCTGACCGGAAGTAAGATAAAAGCGGAGACGAATTCGGGGCAGTAATATCGGGAATGTGCGATCGGTGCCCCAAGAACCATTGCGGGCACCGATCTTATCTTTGTTAAATAAACACTGATCCTACCGTCGTTCTCGCAGCATCGTCAGACGTCTCGACACAATCTGAACGGAAATACGACAAAATCGGAGACGAATTTGTCGCAGAAATATCGGGAATGTCAGATCGGTGCCCCGAGAACCATTGCGGGCACCGATTTTATCTTTGTTAAATAAACAATGCTCCTCCCGTCGTTCTCCCGGCATCGTCAGACTTCCTCACCCAATCTGACCGGAAGTAAAATAAAAGCGGTGACGAATTCGGGGCAGAACTATCGGGAATGTCCGATCAAGGTTCTGAGAACCATTCCGAGCACTAATTATATCTTTGTTACATAAACAAAGCTCCTACCGTCGTTTTCGCGGCATCGTCAGACTTCTCGACCCAATCTGATCGGAAGTAACATAAAATCGGAGACGAATTCGGAGCATTAATATCGGAAATGTCCGATCGTGGCCCCATTCTGACCACCGATTTTATGTTGTTAAATAAACAATGCTTCTACCGTCGTTCTTGCAGCATCGTCAGACTTCCTTATCCAATCTGATCGGAAGTGAGATAAAATCGGAGACGGCTTCGGGGCAGTAATATCGGGATCGTCCGATCGAGACTCCGAGAACCATTCCGAGCACCGACTTTATCTTTGTTAAATGAACAATGCTCCTACCGTCATTCTCGCAGCATCGTCAGACTTCTCAACCCAATCTGAACGGAAATAAGATGAAATCGGAGACGAATTCGGTGTAGTAATATCGGGGATGTCTGATCGATGACCTAAGAACCATTGCGAGCACCGATTTTATCTTTGTTAAATAAACAATGCTCCTGGCGTCGTTTTCGCAGCATCGTCAGAATTCTCGACCATATCTGACCGGAAGTAAGATATAGTCGAACACTAATTCGGGGCCGTCATATCGGAAATGTCCGATCGAGGCCCCGGAAACCATTCTGACCACCGATTTTATCTTTGTTAAATAAACAATGATCCTACCGTCGGTTCCGCCGCATCGTCAGACTTCTCGACCCAATCTAACGGGATGTAAGATAAAATCGGAGACGAATTCGGGGCAGTAATATCAGGAAAATCCGATCGAGGCCCCGAGAACCATTCCGAGGACCGATTTTATCTTTGGTAAGTAAACAAAGCTCCTACCGTCGTTCTCGCAGCATTGTCAGACTTCCTTATCCAATCTGACGGGAAGTGACATAAAATCGGAGACGAATTCGGGGCAACAATATCGGGCATGTCCGATCGGTGCCCCAAAAACCATTGCGAGCACCGATTTTATCTTTGTTTATTTAACAGTCTTTTTCGCGGCATCGTCAGACTTCTCGACCCGATCTGAGCGGAAGTAAGATAAAATCGGTGACAAATTCGGGGCAGTAATATCGGAAATGTCCGATCGAGGCCCCGGGAACCAATCTGACCACCGATTTTATATTTGTTAAATAAACAATGCTCCTACCGTCGTTCTCGCAGCATCGTCAGACTTCCTTATCCAATCTGACCGGAAGTAAGATAAAATCGGAGACGAATTCGATACAGTCATATCGGGAATGTCCGATCGATGCCCCAAGAACCATTGCGAGCACCGATTTTATCTTTGTTGAATAAACAATGCTCCTACCATCGTTTTCGCAGCATCGTCAGACTTCTCGACCCAATCTGACCGGAAGTAAAATACAATCGGAGACGATTTCGGGGCAGTAATATCGGGAATGTCCGATCGAAGCCCCAAGAACCATTGCGAGCACCGATTTTATCTTTGTTAAATACACAATGCTCCTATCGTCGTTTTCGCGGCATCGTAACACTTCACGATCCAATCTAATCGGAAGTAAGATGAAATTGCAGACGAATTCGGGGCAGTAATATCGGGAATGTGCGATCGAGGTCCCGGGAACCATTCTGACCACCGATTTTATGTTTGTTAAATAAACAATGCTTCTCACGTCGTTCTCGCAGCATCGTCGGACTTCCTTATCCAATCTGAAGGGAAGTAACATAAAATCGGAGACGAATTCGGGGCAGTGGTATCGCGGATGTCCGACCGATGCCCCAAGAACCATTGCGAGCACCGATTTTATCTTTGTTAAATAAAGAATGATCCTACCGTCGTTCTCGCAGCATCATCACACTTCTTTATTCAATCTGACCAAGAGTAAGGTGAAATCGGAGATGAATTCGGGGCAGTAATATCGGGAATGTCCGATCGATGCCCCAAGAACCATTGCGACCACCGATTTAATCTTTGTTAAATAAACAAACGCCTACCATCGTTTTCGCAGCATCGTCAGACTTCTCGACCCAATCTGACCGGAAGTAAGATAAAATCGGAGACTAATTCGGGGCCGTCATATCGGAAATGTCCGATCGAGGCCCCGGAAACCTTTCTGACCACCGATTTTATGTTTGTTAAATAAACAATGATCCTTCCGTCGTTCTCGAAGCATCGTCAGACTTTCTTATCCAATCTGACCGGAAGTAAGATAAAATCGGAGGCGAATTCGGGGCAGTGATATCGGGAATGTACGATGGATGGCCCAAGAATTATTGCGAGCACCGATTTTATCTTTCTTAAGTAAACAATGATCCTACCGTCGTTTCCGCGGCATTGTGCAGATTCTCGACCCAATCTGACTGGAAGTAATGTAAAATCGGAGAGGAATTCGGGTCAGTAATATCGGGGATGTCCGATCGAGGCCCCGGTAACCATTCTGACCACCGATTTCATTTTTGTTAAATAAACAATGCCCCTACCGTCGTTGTCACAGCATTTCCAGATTTCCTCATCCAATCTGACCGGAAGTAACATAAGATCAGAGACGAATTCGGGTCAGTAATATCGGGAATGTCCGATCGATGCCCAAGAACCATTGCGAGCACCGATTTTATCTTTGTGAAATAAACAATGCTCCTACCGTTGTTCTCGCAGCATCGTCAGACTTCTCAACCCAATCTGAACGGAAGAAAGATAAAATCGGAGACGAATTCGGTGCAGTAATATCGGGAATGTCTGATCGATGACCTAAGAACCATTGCGAGCACCGATTTTATCTTTGTTAAATAAACAATGCTCCTTCCGTCGTTCTCGCAGCATCGTCAGACTTCTCGACCCTATCTGACCGGAAGTAAGATATAGTCGAAGACTAATTCGGGGCCGTCATATCGGAAATGTCCGATCGAGACCCCGGAACCCATTCTGACCACCGATTTTATCTTTGTTAAATAAACAATGATCCTACCGTCGTTTCCGCGGCATCGTCCGGATTCTTAACCCAATCTGACCGGACGTATGATAAAATCGGAGACGAATTCGGGGCAGTAATATCAGGAATGTCCGATCGAGGCCCCGAGAACCATTCTGAGCACCAATGTTATCTGTGTTAAATAAACAGTGCTCCTACCGTCGTTCTCGCAGCATCGTCAGACTTCTCGACCCAATTTAACGGGATGTAAGATAAAATCGGAGACGAATTCGGGGAAGTAATATCAGGAATATCCGATCGCGGCTCCGAGAATCAGTCCGAGCACCGATTTTATCTTTGTTAAATAAACATCGCTCCGACCGTCGTTCTCGCAGCATCGTCAGACTTCTCGACCCAATCTGAATGGAAATAAGATAAAATCGGAGACGAATTCGAGGCAGTAATATCGGGAATGTCCGATCAACGCTCCGATAACCATTCCGAGCACCAATTATATCTTTGTTAAATAAACAAAGCTCCTACCGTCGTTCTCGCGGCATCGTCAGACTTCCCGACCCAATCTGACCGGAAGTAAAATAAAATCGGAGACGAATTCGGGGCAGTAATGTAGGGAATGCCCGATCGATGCCCTAAGAATCATTGCGACAACCGATTTTATCTTTGTAAAATAAACAATGCTCCTACCTCCGTTTTCGCAGCATCATTCTCGACGCAGACTTCTCGACCCAAACTGACTGGGAGTATGATACAATGGGAGCAGTAATATCGGAAATGTCCCATCGAGCCCCCGGGAAGTATTCTGACCACCGATTTTATATTTGTTAAATAAACAACGCTCCTACCGTCGTTATCGCAGCATCGTCATACTTCCTTATCCAATCTCACGGGAAGTAACATAAAATCGGAGACGAATTCGGGGCAACAATATCGGGCATGTTCGATCGGTGCCCCAAGAACCAGTGCGAGCACCGATTTTATCTTTGTTAAATAAACATTGCTCCTACCGTCATTTTCGCGGCATCGTCAGACTTCTCGACCCGATCTGATCGGAAGTAAGATAAAATCGGTGACGTATTCGGGGCAGTAATATCGGAAATGTCCGATCGAGCCCCCGGGAACCATTCTGACCATCGATTTTATATTTGTTAAATAAACAATGCTCCTACCGGCGTTCTCGCAGCATCGTCAGACTTCCTTATCCAATCTGACCGGAAGTAAGATAAAATCGGAGACGAATTCGGTGGAGTAATGTCGGGAATGTCCGATCGATGCCCCAAGAACCATTGCGAGCACCGATTTTATCTTTGTTGAATAAACAATGCTCCTACCATCGTTTTCGCAGCATCGTCAAACTTCTCGACCCAATCTGACCGGAAGTAAAATAAAATCGGAGACGAATTCGGGGCAGTAATATCGGGAATGTCCGATCGCTGCCCCAAGAACCATTGCGAGCACCGATTTTATCTATGTTAAATACGCAATGCTCCTACCGTCGTTTTCGCAGCATCGTCAGACTTCTCGACCCAATCTGACCGGAAGTAAAATAAAATCGGACACGATTTCGGGGCAGTAATATCGGGAATGTCCGATCGAAGCCCCAAGAACCATTGCGAGCACCGATTTTATCTTTGTTAAATACACAATGCTCCTACCGTCGTTTTCGCGGCATCGTGAGACTTCACGATCCAATCTAATCGGAAGTAAGATGAAATTGCAGACGAATTCGGGGCAGTAATATCGGGAATGTCCGATCGAAGCCCCAAGAACCATTGCGAGCACCGATTTTATCTTTGTTAAATACACAATGCTCCTAACGTCGTTCCCGCAGCATCGTCGGAATTCCTTATCCAATCTGAAGGGAAGTAATCTAAAATCGGAGACGAATTCGGGGCAGTAGTATCGCGCTTGTCCGACCGATGCCCCAAGAACCATTGCGAGCACCGATTTTATTTTTGTTAAATAAACAATGATCCTACCGTCGTTCTCGCAGCATCATCACGCTTCCTTATCCAATCTGACCAAGAGTAAGATAAAATCGGAGATGAATTCGGGGCAGTAATATCGGGAATGTCCGATCGATGCCCCAAGAACCATTGCGACCACCGATTTAATCTTTGTTAAATAAACAAACGCCTACCATCGTTTTCGCAGCATCGTCAGACTTCTCGACCCAATCTGACCGGAAGTAAGATAAAATCGGAGACTAATTCGGGGCCGTCATATCGGAAATGTCCGCTCGAGGCCCCGGAAACCTTTCTGACCACCGATTTTATGTTTGTTAAATAAACAATGATCCCTCCGTCGTTCTCGAAGCATCGTCAGACTTTCTTATCCAATCTGACCGGAAGTAAGATAAAATCGGAGGCGAATTCGGGGCAGTGATATCGGGAATGTACGATGGATGGCCCAAGAATTATTGCGAGCACCGATTTTATCTTTCTTAAGTAAACAATGATCCTACCGTCGTTTCCGCGGCATTGTGCAGATTCTCGACCCAATCTGACTGGAAGTAATGTAAAATCGGAGAGGAATTCGGGGCAGTAATATCGGGAATGTCCGATCGAGGCCCCGAGAACCATTCCGATTACCGATTTTATTTTCGTTAAATAAACGAAGCTCCTACCGATGTTCTCGCGGCATTGTCAGACTTCTTGACCCAATCTGACCGAAAGTAAGATACAATTGGAGACGAATTCGGGTCAGTAAGATCGGGGATGTCCGATCGAGGCCCCGGTAACCATTCTGACCACCGATTTCATTTTTGTTAAATAAACAATGCCCCTACCGTCGTTGTCACAGCATTTCCAGATTTCCTCATCCAATCTGACCGGAAGTAACATAAGATCAGAGACGAATTCGGGTCAGTAATATCGGGAATGTCCGATCGATGCCCAAGAACCATTGCGAGCACCGATTTTATCTTTGTGAAATAAACAATGCTCCTACCGTTGTTCTCGCAGCATCGTCAGACTTCTCAACCCAATCTGAACGGAAGAAAGATAAAATCGGAGACGAATTCGGTGCAGTAATATCGGGAATGTCTGATCGATGACCTAAGAACCATTGCGAGCACCGATTTTATCTTTGTTAAATAAACAATGCTCCTTCCGTCGTTCTCGCAGCATCGTCAGACTTCTCGACCCTATCTGACCGGAAGTAAGATATAGTCGAAGACTAATTCGGGGCCGTCATATCGGAAATGTCCGATCGAGGCCCCGGAACCCATTCTGACCACCGATTTTATCTTTGTTAAATAAACAATGATCCTACCGTCGTTTCCGCGGCATCGTCCGGATTCTTAACCCAATCTGACCGGACGTATGATAAAATCGGAGACGAATTCGGGGCAGTAATATCAGGAATGTCCGATCGAGGCCCCGAGAACCATTCTGAGCACCAATGTTATCTGTGTTAAATAAACAATGCTCCTACCGTCGTTCTCGCAGCATCGTCAGACTTCTCGACCCAATTTAACGGGATGTAAGATAAAATCGGAGACGAATTCGGGGAAGTAATATCAGGAATATCCGATCGCGGCTCCGAGAATCAGTCCGAGCACCGATTTTATCTTTGTTAAATAAACATCGCTCCTACCGTCGTTCTCGCAGCATCGTCAGACTTCTCGACCCAATCTGAATGGAAATAAGATAAAATCGGAGACGAATTCGAGGCAGTAATATCGGGAATGTCCGATCAACGCTCCGATAACCATTCCGAGCACCAATTATATCTTTGTTAAATAAACAAAGCTCCTACCGTCGTTCTCGCGGCATCGTCAGACTTCCCGACCCAATCTGACCGGAAGTAAAATAAAATCGGAGACGAATTCGGGGCAGTAATGTAGGGAATGCCCGATCGATGCCCTAAGAATCATTGCGACAACCGATTTTATCTTTGTAAAATAAACAATGCTCCTACCTCCGTTTTCGCAGCATCATTCTCGACGCAGACTTCTCGACCCAAACTGACTGGGAGTATGATACAATGGTAGCAGTAATATCGGAAATGTCCCATCGAGCCCCCGGGAAGTATTCTGACCACCGATTTTATATTTGTTAAATAAACAATGCTCCTACCGTCGTTTTCGCGGCATCGTGAGACTTCACGATCCAATCTAATCGGAAGTAAGATGAAATTGCAGACGAATTCGGGGCAGTAATATCGGGAATGTCCGATCGAAGCCCCAAGAACCATTGCGAGCACCGATTTTATCTTTGTTAAATACACAATGCTCCTATCGTCGTTCCCGCAGCATCGTCGGAATTCCTTATCCAATCTGAAGGGAAGTAATCTAAAATCGGAGACGAATTCGGGGCAGTAGTATCGCGCTTGTCCGACCGATGCCCCAAGAACCATTGCGAGCACCGATTTTATTTTTGTTAAATAAACAATGATCCTACCGTCGTTCTCGCAGCATCATCACGCTTCCTTATCCAATCTGACCAAGAGTAAGATAAAATCGGAGATGAATTCGGGGCAGTAATATCGGGACTGTCCGATCGATGCCCCAAGAACCATTGCGAGCACCGATTTTATCTTTGTTAAATAAACAATGATCCCTCCGTCGTTCTCGAAGCATCGTCAGACTTCCTTATCCAATCTGAGCGGAAGTAAGATAAAATCGGAGGCGAATTCGGGGCAGTGATATCGGGAATGTCCGATCAATGCCCCAAAAACCATTGCGAGCACGGATTTTATCTTTGTTAAATAAACAATGCTCCTACCGTTGTTTTCGCAGCTTCGTCCGACTTCTCGACTTAATCTGACCGGAAGTAAAATAAAATCGGAAACGAATTCGGGGCAGTAATGTAGGGAATGCCCGATCGATGCCCTAAGAACCATTGCGACAACCGATTTTATCTTTGTGAAATAAACAATGTTCCTCCCGTCGTTCTCGCGGCATCGTCAGACTTTCTTATCCAATCTGACCGGATGTAAGATAAAAGCGGAGACGAATTCGGGGCAGTAATATCGGGAATGTCCGATCAAGGCTCCGATAACCATTCCGAGCACCAATTATATCTTTGTTAAATAAACAAAGCTCTTACCGACGTTCTCGCGGCATCGTCAGACTTCTCGACCCTATCTGACCGGAAGTAAAATAAAATCGGAGACGATTTCAGGGCAGTAATGTAGGGAATGCCCGATCGATGCCTTAAGATCCATTGCGACAACCGATTTTATCTTTGTGAAATAACCAATGCACCTACCTTCGCTTTCGCAGCATCGTCAGACTACTCGACCCAAACTGACTGGGAGTATGATAAAATCGGAGCTGTAATGTCGGGAATGTCTGATCGAGGCCCCGAGAACCATTCCGAGGACCGATTTTATCTTTGTTAAGTAAACAAAACTCCTACCGTCGTTCTCGCCGCATTGTCAGACTTCCTTATCCAATCTGACGGGAAGTGACATAAAATCGGAGACGAATTCGGGGCAACAATATCGGGCATGTCCGATCGGTGCCCCAAGAACCATTGCGAGCACCGATTTTATCTTTGTTAAATAAACAATTCTCCTACCGTCGTTTTCATGGCATCGTCAGACTTCTCGACCCGATCTGTACGGAAGTAAGATAAAATCGGTGACGAATTCGGGGCAGTAATATAGGAAATGTCCGATCGAGGCCCCGGGAAGCATTCTGACTACCGATTTTATATTTGTTAAATAAACAATGCTCCTACCGTCGTTCTCGCAGCATCGTCAGACTTCCTTATCCAATCTGACCGGAAGTAAGATAAAATCGGAGACGAATTCGGTTCAGTCATATCGGGAATGTCCGATCGATGCCCCAAGTACCATTGCGAGCACCGATTTTGTCTTTGTTGAATAAACAATGCTCCTACCATCGTTTTCGCAGCATCGTCAGACTTCTCGACCCAATCTGACCAGAAGTAAAATAAAATCGGAGACGAATTCGGGGCACTAATATCGGGAATGTCCGATCGATGCCCCAAGAACCATGGCGAGCACCGATTTTATCGAGCGAGCACAGATAGCATACACAATATATCATATATTGCATACACAATATATCAGCATATTTATAGCATACACAATATATCAGCATATTTATACACAATGCTCCTACCGTCGTTTTCGCGGCATCATGAGACTTCACGACCCAATCTAATCGGAAGTAAGATGAAATTGCAGACGAATTCGGGGCAGTAATATCGGGAATGTCCGATCGTGGTCCCGGGAACCGTTCTGACCACCGATTTTATGTTTTATAAATAAACAATGCTCCTAACGTCGTTCTCGCAGCATCGTCCGACTTCCTTATCCAATCTGAAGGGAAGTAACATACAATCGGAGAGGAATTCGGGGCAGTAGTATCGCGCATGTCCGACCGATGCCTCAAGAACCATTGCGAGCACCGATTCAATCTTTGTTAAATAAAGAATGATCTTCCCGTCGTTCTCGCAGCATCATCACACTTCCTTATCCAATCTGACCAAGAGTAAGATAAAATCGGAGATGAATTCGGGGCAGTAATATCGGGAATGTCCTATCGATGCCCCAAGAACCATTGCGACCACCGATTTTATGTTTGTTAAATAAACAAAGCTCCTACCGTCGATTTCGCAGCATCGTCACACTTCTCGACCCAATCTGACCGGAAGTAAGATAAAATCGGAGACTGATTCGGGGCCGTCATTTCGGAAATGTCCGATCGAGGCCCCGGAAACCATTCTGATCACCGATTTTATCTTTGTTAAATAAACAATAATCCTTCCGTCGTTCTCGAAGCATCGTCAGACTTCCTTATCCAATCTGACCGGAAGTAAGATAAAATCGGGGGCGAATTCGGGGCAGTGATATCGGGAATGTCCGATGGATGGCCCAAGAATTATTGCGAGCACCGATTTTATCTTTCTTAAGTAAACAATGATCCTACCGTCGTTTCCGCGGCATCGTCTAGATTCTCCACCCAATCTGACTGGACGTAAGATAAAATCGGAGAGGAATTCGGGGCACTAATATCGGGAATGTCCGATCGAGGCCCCGAGAACCATTCCGATCACCGATTTTATTTTCGTTAAATAAACGAAGCTCCTACCGTCGTTTCCGCGGCATCGTCAGACTTCTTGACCCAATCTGACCGGAAGTAAGATACAATTGGAGACGAATTCGGGTCAGTAATATCGGGAATGTCCGATCGAGGTCCCGGGCACCATTCTGACCACCGATTTTATCTTTGTTAATGAACTATGCTCCTACCGTCGTTCTCGCAGCATCGTCAGACTGCCTTATCCAATCTGACCGGAAGTAAGATACAATCGGAAACGAATTCGAGGCAGTAATATCGGGAATGTCCGACCAATGCCCCATGAACCATTCCGAGCACCGATTTTATCTTCGTTAAATAAACAATGCTCCTACCGTCGTTCTCGCACAATCGTCATACTTCTCGATCCAATCTGACCGATTGTGTAGAGAATTTTAACTCGCATTTCGCGAACCTGGCCCGTTTCCGTCCTGCCCAAGATCATTTCCTTCGCAGGTTGCTGTATATTTGATTTAAAAAAAATATGAAACATAAGAAAGAAAAGAACCCTATTTCCCTTGAGAAGTACGGCCTAAAGATTGACCATGCTTTTTTCAGATGTTTTTTATTGACAATTGTTTGTTTGGTACTGCAAAAACGAAAACGACCCAGGTTCACTGGATTAAGGTGCCTCAAATACCTTCACGGATTGACGGTTAAGATTACCGTTTGAACTTAATCGATCGATTGTGATGTAAAAATATTGTCCATTTCGAAAATGTTCGAGGATTTCATGCTCCGCAAATAATATTTTAAATCATATGCGATTCGCGAACAATTTTGGAATAAATAATCCTGACACTACATTTTAAAGTATTTTCGCGTGAAATTATTAATTTTTACCAAATCGTACAAGTATTTTTGTTATTTTACTGTTTCATAAATTATCTAAAAATTCTGTAACTACAGAATGTTCAGATTATTTATGCAATATGAAACAACAAACATTCTCGTAGTATTTGGTAAAAAATAATAATTTCACGCCAAATTACGTAAAAATGTATTTCTAGAATTATTTATTCTCAAAGTTATTAGCGAATCCTCGAACATTTTCCAAGTTGACATTCTTTTCGATATCGTTCTCGGATAGGGACACATTCACATCCCTCTGTTCGACCGCGTGTCATAGGACCAACTTCCTGTGACAGCCGAACATTCGGAAGTTGCAGCTGTGACGTCAGCAGACTAGCACTTCCCATAGCGCGCCCGTGTCTGATTTAGCGCATTTGTTTCACTAATAAAATTCCGATCTATCGACTTTAAATCGTATGTTTGATAATGCTTTCTGCATGACGGGGGGCTCGAATAAAGTTCTGCGGGAGTGTTCCGTATTCGGAATTTTCCAGACTTCATTCTCCTGCACGCGGAATGGAATTTTCATTTCCTCCCAGAATACGCTATTTTCCCTTGCAAATACTGTTCATGACAAAATTACGATATATCTTTTTTGAAAGGGAGCTTGAAAGACCATCAAAAAGAATATTTTTTCAGTCGTCAAATCACCGCGCAAGACCCTTAAAAAACCCATGCCCACCTTATAAAAGTCACCCTATATACTCTAGGCGATATGGAGCAACTGAGAGAGCATGGTATGTTCCCCGCCGAAAGACCCGGAGTCCGGAGGGAGGCTCAATCACCAACCTGCTCGACGGTCCAGATTTCGAAAAGGTCATGGAATCTGCGTGGAAGAAAGTTTGGGGAAAATTTCTAATTTTCGGACATGTTAGTGCAGGAGTAATAGGTCTGTTTATGTTAGCGCGCGCGATCAAACTCGTTATAGATACTGTCATGCATGGTTATGCATTGCATACCGCCTACGGATGGTCATTATATTTAATAGGAGCCGTATGGGACTCCGTGACGAATTTTCTTTCACATTTACAACGTAATGCCAAAAACCAAAAGCCGTCAGATAAAGTTGACCCTGAAAATGGGAAAATGTTAAACGAATCGGAACAAGCTGAACGAACGGAAAACAGAAGAGGGCAAACTGGGGAAGATGAGGACAATCAAGTAAACTTCCATAAGCTACAATTTCGGAAAAACGGCTCACAGACAGAAGGGATCGCAGAGCAAAGCACAAAGCTCATATTGTACCCTTCAGTTCCTAGAGACTCGAATGCGTATAATCAGTAGGGTAAAGATAAGTGTAAGGTTTGCGTTTATCCGACTATGACTGCGTAATGGCCTTAGTGTAACAACGTAAGAAAAAGTTACTAATTTTCATGATATGTTTATGAATCAGATACATTCGAAGTTTGCTAAACGTTTGAACTAGAAATAAGTATTCAAAATGACAAAAAAAAATGTTTTGGAATGAAAAAAAAATTACATTGTCATATTTATCCTCTCTTACGGAAGTTTAGAACAAGTATTAATCTTAGGTTATCTCTTTTTCTCTTAGTTTTAACTCATTTGAGAATATCGCATGCATGAATATACGAATATTTCTACATATAAAATAAGTAATGTTAAAATGATAAGCATTGAGGAAAAAGATATGCAAATGAGGTTGTTTGCTTTATTACGCGATTAGTCACTCTTATAAAAAAAAAACATGAAGTTGATAAGTCATGATTTTCAACTCTATAATTTTGTTGCTCTTATGTGTATTTGATCATTACTTTGAGATAGATAGTCATCAGTTTAATGGATCTTGTTTGCGTGTGGTCTTATTCTTAGTATTTATATATATTAATATTGGTAAAGATAATCCTGTAGCAACAATCAAAAGTGAGCTGACCGATAGCAGATGTCTCTACCGAGACCGACCGCCGTTCTTCGAAGCAGAGCTCGTTTAAGGGGAGAGGTGTAATGTCCCGCAATTTTTGGGATTCAGATCGACTTTCGAATACGCAATATTTTACGCGTTTCCCGACAAATAGAAGGAAAAGAGACCAATTTGAGGATAGACCATCACACTTCGTTGGTCGTTAATGGATTTTCGCTGGGGAGGCGATATGTCGAAGCAGAGGAAATCATCGCTAGACAAAGGTCAATACGATCTTGGTCGCTAATAAAAGAAACTTTTGCTGAAAATTCTCTGTCTGGCTGGCGTACGGAGACGGCCGAGTTAATATGACCGGCGTCTGTCACCAAGAGTATGGCCCCTCTACAAAGTTTAGAGCGGGATCGAATGACACACGCCAGCCGAATGAAAGGACAGAGCGTACAAGGGGGAAACGTACTCCAAGTGACGGCGTTAAGAATTGCCTCGTGGTCAGTCGTTCCCTTTTATATTGGAAGGAAATGGAAAGATGTAGATTTCGGAAGTCTGATTTAATCAAACCTATTATCAAGTGCGATTATTGAGACGAATATCCGCAGGGGTCAGGTCACTCGTGATTATTTAAACGTAACGATCAATTCTTTTTTTTTACGTACGCATTCAATTATATTTATATAAAATGTTCCGAATAAAATTATTTTTATGCAAACTGTTATAGTGCGAATACTTTCAAATAATATGACGAAAATTTGTGAACGACACTCAGTGCGATGAATCAGTGTTTTGATAACCACGGTTGCGAGTCGGACTATCGTCTAATTACGTAGAAAGACCACACGTAGTTTCTCACGAAAAAGCGTTCACGTATTTACCTTACTGAAAGATTTATTAATTGATAAATATGAGCCTACTATCGACTCGAAACGATAGCACGGAAACTCCGGCGGTTGATAAACAAAATATCCAAATCGATCCGGTCGTAAAATCGACAAGGCCCGAACCATGGGCACTTCGCCGCGCACAATACCTCTCTATTCTCCTTTCCCAGTATTATCGAGATGAAGAACATAGACCCAATTCGTAGTAATGCAGCATCAACCGTAGCCCTTGCCCAATCAGAAATTTCCCAAATTATTCCCCCAATGTAATGAAACCAATCATGTGAGACGACCTATGTTTTATGCGCTATTCTCCAATCCATAAGAGACGCATCACCAACAGTGTCTGCCCCTACTCTCTCGGAATCTGTATCGCCTAATTCTTACAGCGTGAAAAAGAAAAATCTTTAAGTCAGTCTGCCAACCGAATCCCGAGTAGTCAGTTCCTGGTGAGTCTTCTGTACCCGTAATTGGAGGGAAGTCTCCTAACATTTTTTTTATCAAGTTAAGTTCGTTACTTCGAGTCTCCGTCGATTTTTCTATGAAGCTAGAAATTAGTCGTTCATATTTCTATAATTAGTGTAATCGCAGTCGTAGTAAAAGTCGGTTTAATGTGAAAACTGTGAAAAAATGAGTAAAATAGAAGAAAAAGGATCAAGCGTCGAAGACTGCATTTCTACATTTTAACTACCTGGCCATCACAAATTCCTACACTGATTCACGCAGCAGAAGCAATTGGATTGCACCCATTCCATTTCACTTGCACCAAACGAGTAAATAATCATGAATATTTTTTACACCCGTAAGGGAAGAGAGGGGGATGTTCTCCCATTTCAGCGATCTCGCACGTCTCCTCCAGAGATTAGTAGGGAGATGCACAACGGTCCCCTTTTCGGCGTGCTTCGTAAATGGCGCTAAATCGCGGCGGCGAGTTCGGGAGGATGATTTCGCGAACATCGCCTCTGTCGAGGTTGCATATTCCCTTGTAGCCGCGCGATTCCGTGATCACCTTTCAAGTCGGTATCGCAGTCAGCGAGAACACGAGTGGGTAGCTCGGAGGGGGAAAAGTCTCTGCCCCTCGCAAATCGCGCTCGCTCGACATGCGAACGGAGCGAGGTTTTCCGTCCGATCGAGCTCGACATATATGTGTGGCCGTACTGCGGATTGGAATATACATTAAATGAATTTCAAAGTGAAAAACATGTATCGAGATGATTGTTTTCTCTCGGTTGCCCGTTTATGCTGAAAATGCGGGTTAAAAAAATTAACGACGAACCGCGTTGAAAAATAAAACGCTGAAACGACCGTGGAAGGTTCAAAAAGAAATCTTGAGCCTTAGCCGCGATCGTTTCGACATTTTTTTTCAACAGTAAACATTATGGATAAGGGTATATCATAAATGTTTCTCCATCTGCAATGAGCGTTGTGGCTGAGTTGGCACCGTGGCGGATTAACGATGCTTACGGTCCGGGTTCAATCCCCGGTGAATCAATTTTTTTTTCTTCATTTTATATTCAGAAAATTTCGGACTTACTCTCGCTTTAGCTATTCTCGCCTGTTCAGGCATTATTTATGATATTTAATTCGTATATGCTTAATAAAAAAAACAAGCCATTGCTACCGGGGATCAGTGCAGCCAGATCGCGCGTAAAAGTTACCCCCTTTCTAGTCTCTTACGCGCCCATCACGCAATCATAGTAGCGCGTGTCTGTGAGCGAGCGACGCTTGGACAACTTCGGAAAGAGCCGAGCACGGTCGAAGGATCCCGACCGCGCCTTCGGCAGCTAAACCAATAAATGGACGCTGACCACGTCCATGTGCGGCCAAGCCGAAATGAAGGCTTCGAGGGAAAAAGCAATCTGAGCACGACGGGTGACGTCACGCGCGAGGCTTTTAGATGATTTCAATGCTTATTTAGCTCTTGATTCTCTGCGTTATTAATGTATACAAAAAAATGTATCGCGCACTCTGATCGCTTATATTTTTTAGTTTATCCGTTAATTTAAATATAATAATAAATCTAAATTACAACTTATTTATCTTCTATAAAATTGTTTACGCTTTACTCACACCCGTCCTTATGCCAAATGAATTATAATTCATAAAAGTAAGCGGAAATATATTTATATTCGTATTATTATATTAATTCTCATACTTTCATCAAGCGATAAAGCATTATCCCCAAAAACAAGCCAATAATTAACCCGGCCGCGAATTGTAAGTACCAGAAAGTGCACATATTCTACAAGCGATAAGATGGTCCCGTTGGTAGCGTTCCTGACTTCGGTCCGCAGGGGCCCGTAGTGCAAATTTTTCTCCAAATTTTTCATAATTTCTCATATTTTAGTCATATTTGAGATTTTCGGAGAAAAAATGATTTAAAACACATTCAAGTTCTGGTCTATTTCCCAAAAACATATTTTTTTCACTGAAAATTCATGATTTCTCATTTTTTTCCCGGAAATTTCTCTTTTTCCTATGACCTGAGTGAACGGCTGCGGATATATTCGGAGAGAAGTTAAAGATGAAAAGAAATGAGATTTTCATTTAAAAAAACTGATTATTATTTTTTTTCCGGAAATTTTTCTTTTTCTTATTACCTGAGTGAACGGCTGCGAAGATATTCGGAAAAAATTTAAAGATGAAAAAAAATGAGATTTTCGTAAAAAAACTTGTTCGTATTTTTTTTCGGAACTTTTTCTTTTTCCTATTGAGTGAAAGGCTGCGGAGATATTCGGAGAAAAGTTATAGATGAAAAAAAATGAGATTTTCGTAAAAAAAACTTATTACATTTTTTTATCCCTCATAATTCTGAGAAATAATGAATTTCCGAAATTTTTGCAAACATTATTTTCCTTAAGGGGTAACACCACTGTATCGGCCTGCCACGAAGCATTTTAGATAAATAATACTTGGGGTAATTATTAATCATATATTGAAGTATATTGCAAAAAAAATGTGCGGGAAAATATTACAAAATGGCGACACTGCAGCAAATTCTTCCGAGGCATGTTGAACTTACGGTGCTCTGCAGCACGTAGTATAACTTGTGCCAATTTTATCTGGACAAAATAATTTTTTTTTAATTAAATCTAGATGAGTGTAGCTAGTGAACCACGTAGGGCATTTTAGAACTATTGATTTTTGAGTAATTGTCGCGTATTTGACTAAAAATGTTCATTTAGACTTAATAAAAAAAAAATCTTTTTTTTAGATTAAAATTGGCACAGTTATACTGCGTGCCGCAGAGGTTCGACATGCTTCGGAATGATTGCTGCACTGTCGCTATTTTGTAATATTTTCGGATAAAAATTTCTGGCAATATACTTAAGTATATGCTCAATAAACACCGCAAGTATTATTTGTTTATCACATTTTCTACCGCCAAAAAAAAATATTTAAAAATACGCTTCCTGTAAGGCCGTTACAGTGGAGTTACCCCTTACAGTCTTCATATAATTTCCGAGATTTTCCCGTGATCGTAATTAAAATGATAAAATATTCGGAGAAATTCGGAGAAACTCGGATGTTTGCGTAAAAATAATTATCTGCAAAACTCCGAATTCTTCATATTTGTTCCAATTCATAGAAAAATTCGGAAAAATTATCCGGAAAAAATCGGAGTTTTTCGGAAAAAAAATTGCACTAGGGGCCCGGGATCGTTCCCCGAGCTCAGTGCTTTCTTTAAAATTATTATTACTATTAATTCTTATTTGATTAGTTATTTTTATTAGTTATCATTATTATTTTAATTAGTTATCTTTTAGTGTCGAAAAATTTATCGCGCACTCTGAACGCTTATTTTATTAGTTTATATGTTATTTTAAATATAATAATGAATCTAAACTACAACTTATGAATCTTCAAAAAAATTGTTTGCGCATTACTCACACCCGTCCCTATGCCAAATAAATTGTAATTCATAAAAGTGAGCGGAAATTTATTTATATTCGTATTATTATATTCATTCTCATATACTTTCATCAAGCGATAAAGCATTATGATAATGCTTTATCGCTTGATGAAAGTATATGAGCGGAATTATAATTATATTCGTTCAATATTCAAATTCATTTAATAACTAATCAAATAAGAATTAAGAGTAATAATAATTTTAAAAAAAGCACTAAGCGTGAGGAACGATCCCGCGCCCCTGCGGACCGAAGCCAGGAACGCTACCAACGGAACCATCTCATCGCTTGTAAATATTTGCACTTTCTAGTACTTACGATTCGTGGCCGGATACATTATGATAATGCTTTATCGGTTGATGAAAGTATATGAGAATGAATATAATAATACGACTATATTTCCGCCTCCTTTTATGAATTACAATTTATTTGGCATAGGGACGGGTGTGAGTAAAGCGCAAAAAAAATTTCAGAAGTAAAATAAGTTGTAATTCAGATTTATTATTATATTTCAATTAATATATAAACTAATGACATAAGCGGTCAGAGTGCGCGATACATTTTTCGACACTAAAAGATAACTAATTAAAATAATAATGATAACTAATAAAAATAACTAATCAAATAAGAATTAATAGTAATAATAATTTTTAACACGGAGCGCGGGGAACGATCCCGCGCCCCTCGTGCAAATTTTTTTCCAAAAAACTCCGATTTTGTCCGGAAAATTTTTCTGAATTTTTCTATGAATTGGAACAAATATGAAGAATTCGGAGTTTTGCGGACAATTATTTTTACGCAACCATCCGAGTTTCTCCGAATTTTTCCGAATATTTCATCATTTTAATTACCATCACGGGAAAATCTCGGAAATTATATCAAGACTTTAAAGGGTATCACCACTGTAACGGCCTTACAGGAAGCGTATTTTTTGATAATTTTTTTGGCGGAAGAAAATGTGATAAACAAATACTACTTGCAGTATTTATTGCGCATATATTTAAGTACATTGTTATACATTTTTCATCGGAAATATTACAAAATGGCGACACTGCAACAATTCTTCCGAAGCATGCCGAACATCTGCGGCACGCAGATAAATGTGCCAATTTTAATCTAAAAAAAAGAATTTTGTTTTATTAAGTCTACATGAGTGTAGCTACTGAACCACGTAGGGGATTTTCGATAAGTTAATTAAAACAATATTTATTGACAAATAAGTGTCTTAAAAAAAAATTGAACATTTTTAGTCAAATACTCGGCAATTACTCAAAAATCAATATTTCTAAAAGCCACTACGTGGTTCACTAGCTACACTCATCTAGATGTAATTTAAAAAAAGTTATTTCATCCAGATCAAAAGTGGCACAAGTTATACTGCGTGCGGCAGAGCACCTTACGTTCAACATGCCTCGGAAGAATTTGCTGCAGTATCGCCATTTTATAATATTTTCCCATAATTTTTTTTTGCAATATACTTCAATATATGCTTAATAATTGCCCCAAGTATTATTTGTCTAAAACGCTTCGTGGCAGGCCGTTACAGTGGTGTTACCCCTTAAGGAAAATAATGTTTGCTAAAATTTCGGAAATTCATTATTTCTCAGAATTATGAGGGATAAAAAAATGTTACAAGTTTGTTGCACGAAAATCTCATTTTTCTTCATCTATAACTGTTCTCCGAATATGTCCGCAGCCGTATACTCAATAGGAAAAAGAAGAAGTTGAGGGAAAAAATAAGAACAAGTTTTTTTTACGAAAATCTCATTTTTTTCATCTTTGAGGTTTCTCCGGATATCTTCGCAGCCGTTTATTCAGGTAATAGGAAAATTTGCGGAAAAAATAATAATAATCAGTTTTTTTACGAAAATCTTATTTCTTTTCATCTTTAACTTTTTTTCCGCATATCTCCGCAGCCGTTCACTTACGCTATAGGAAAAAGAGCAATTTCCGGGGAAAAAAATGAGAAATCATGAATTTTCAGTGAAAAAATGTGTTTTTGGTAAATAGACCAGAACGTGAATCTGTTTTAAATCATTTTTTCTCTGTAAATCTTAAATATGACTAAAATATGAGAAATTATGAAAAAATTACACTACGGGCCCCTGCGCACCGAAGCCAAGAACGCTACCAACGGGACCATCTCATCGCTTGTAGAATACATGCACTTTCTGGTACTTACGATTCGCGGCCGGATGGATGATTGGCTTGGTTTTGGGGATAATGCTTTATCGCTTCATGAAAGTATGAGAATTAATATAATAATACGAATATAAATATATTTCTGCTTACTTTGATGAATTATAATTTATTTGGCATAAGGACGGGTGTAAGTAAAGCGTAGACAATTCCATATAAGATAAATAAGTTGAAATTTAGATTTATTATTATATTTAAATTAACGTATAAACTAAAAAAAATAAGCGATCACAGTGCGCGATACATTTTTTGTATACATTAATAACGCAGAGAACAAGAGCTAAATAAGCATTGAAATCATCTGAAAGCATCGCGCGTGCCGTCGGGTGACGTCACGCGCGAGTCTTGCTCAGATTGCTTTTTCCCTCGGAGCCTTTCTTTCGGCTTGGCCGCACATGAACGTGGTCAGCGTCCATGTATTGGTGTAGCTGCCGAAGGTGTGGTCGGGAAACTTCGACCGTGTTCGGCTCTTTCCAAAAATGTCCGAGCGTCGCTCGCTCATGGACACGCGCTACCATGATTGTGTGATGGGCGCGTAAGAGACTAGAGAGGGGGTAACTTTTACGCGCGATCCTGCTGCACAGGACGCGGGTTCGATCTCCGGTGCCAATGTCTTGTTTTTTTTATTAGGCATATACGAATTAAATATCATAAATGATGCCTGAAGAGGCGAGAATAGCTAAAGTGAGAGTAAGTTCGAAATTTTCTGAATATAAAATGAAGAAAAAAGAAAGTTGATTCACCGGGGATTGAACCCGGACCGTATGCATCGCTAATCCGCCACGCTGCCAACTCAGCCACAACGCTCATTGCAGATGTAGAAACATTTATGATATACCCTTATCCATAATGTTTACTGTTGAATAAAATGTCGAAACCATCGCGGCAAAGGCTCAAGGTTTCTTTTTGAACCTTCCACGGTCGTTTCGGCGTTTTATTTTTCAAAGCGGTTCGTTGTTAATTTTTTTAACCCGCATTTTCGGCATAAACGGGCAACCGAGAGAAAACAATGATCTCGATACATGTTTTTCACTTTGAAATTCATTTAAGGCATATTCCAATCCGCAGTACGGCCACACATATATGTCCGTTCACCTGTCGAGCGAGCGCGATTGGTGAGGGGCAGAAACTTTTCCCCCTCCGAGCTACCCACTCGTGTTCTCGCTGACTGCGATACCGACTTGAGCAGTGATCACGGACCCGCGCGCCTACAAGGGAATCTGCAACCTCGACAGAGGCGATGATCACGAAATCATACTCCCGAACTCGCCGCCGCGATTTAGCGCCATTTACGAGGCACGCCGAAAAGGGGAGCGTTGTGCATCTTCCTACTAATCTCTGTCTTCTGAATTAGACGCCCAATAGCTCAGAATTTATGCAACATCACTCTTTTCACCCTGACAACATTCTGATCGTATAATTGGTAATAAAGTTTGGAAACCCGAAAAATTTTGCTTTTCAAATAGTTCGTAATGGCATTCACCGTCTTTCTCAACTTGGAATTATTTCTCTTCGTTTTAACTGAATATTTCACGTTTGTATTATTTTTTTTCTCTTAATAACGAGTCGTGATTTATAATCGCGAATCGCACTTTCAAGCCCATCCTGAGCAATTTTCTGCAAGGTTAGGCTCGAAACAGGGCAACTTGTTCTAATATAACGTGGATTGTTCGAATAACGAGTCAAGGGAAAGATCGCTCTTCTTGACCGAGATGGATATCCGCCGGTTAGGACGTAACAGTGCCATAAATATTCGGTCGAAATGGATGTACTGCCCATACGATTGCAAGCAGTTTCTTCTCTGTAGTCGAATAATTAGTTTCGGCTTTGTTGAGAGTTCGGCTTGCATAACATGTGGGTAAATCCTCTCCAATTTTCTCTTGACACAGGATTGCACCAATCGCCTTATCCGAGACATCCGTTGTCACGATAAACGGTTTCATAAAATCAGGATACTGGAGTATGGGCACCGTGATCAGGGCTTCCCTTACATGGTCAAATGAACTTTGGCATAATTCGGACCATTCGAATATGACACTCTTTTCGATCAAATTCGTCATTGGTTTTGCGATCTTGGAAAAATCTTTAATGAATCTGCGGTAGTACCCGGCTAGTCCCAGGAATGATTGTATTTCTTTTCTCGGTAATGGGAATTTTTTTACCGCTTTTAGTTTTTCGGGGTCAGGTTTAACACCGACTTCTGTTATAATATGACCTAGATATTGCGTTTTCTTTCGCATAAATTCGCATTTCTTGGGTTGTTTTTTTCACTCAGCTTCTCTTAGCCGCGTCAGCACTTCACGTAACCGCTTGTCGTGCTCGGCGAGTGAGGCTCCGTCTATGACAATATCGTCCAAATATACGTAGCATTTTAAGCCTTGCAAACCGCCCAATACTGCGTCCATTCATCTTTGGAACGTAGGAGGTGCATTTTTTAAACCAAATGGCATTCGATTATACTCGTAATGCCCTAACGGCGTTGAAAAAGCCGTTTTCGGTTTGTCTCCCTCCGCCATTGGGATTTGATGAAATCCCGAAGCGCGGTCGAGGGTCGTGAAGTATTTTGCCTTTCCCAACTGGTCCAGTATCTGCGATATTGGGCAGTGGTTCAGAGTCGCCTTCTGTAGCCTCGTTTAACTTTCGAACGCCAACGACCACTCTTTTTTGGATTATTTCGTCCGCATCTCGTTTTTTCGGCACTTCGAGCAATAGGGGATTCCATCGGCTCGTGCTTGGGCGGATTATATCCTCATCTAGCATTTTTTGTGTCTGTCGTTGAATTTCCTTTTCGTGTTCCTCCGGCAGTCGATAAGGCCGCACCTTTATCGGCATTGTCCCGTCCTTGAGCGGTATCCGATGCTCGACTGCTTTCGTACAACCTAGTAGTTCTCCTTCGAGATGAAATACGTCGGGGAATTCCTCGCAGATTTCTCGCAAAATTGCTTCTTCTTCTGCGTTCAAATGCGAGTTCCCCTTAATCTCACGTCATAATTTTTCGATCCTTTTCTTTCGTAATTCTGCGGTTTTTTCGGCGTCTTCATGCGTTTCCTCTTTTTTCTTCTTTTTGTCGCAGTTTTCTTTTCCCAGGCTGACCTTGTTGATTTCCATCTTTTCCAGCTCGACCGTAGGTCTTTTAATAATTTGCTCTTTCTCGAGCACATTCATTATTATTAAAGGGCAAGTGTTTGCCATTGCCTTCACGATGGCCTTTCCCATCGTGACTCCCTTTTGGATTTTTTGTTCCCTTGTAAATCCTTGGCCTTTTCCTATAGTCCCATAGGTATTTTCACGTATTTTGTGCCGTGTACAAACTGTATTTTGTGCCCTGGAATTTCCATCACTTTTCCTCCTAGTAGGTTTATTCCTTTCCGACTATACAATCCATTCCAACGAGTCTGTCTACTGCTAACGGTACTTCCTTGCCGACCACGTGGAAGTTGTGCTTTATCACAGCGGCCGGCGTTTCAGCTCAGCTGTGCAGAGTGTGCGGAATGCCTTGCCTCCAAGGCCGTGAAGTTCTATGATCTCGTCCCCGATGGGTGTTTCCGGATCCAGCTCATTCACTTTTACTGTGCTGCACTGGGCCCCTGTCTCACAATGTAGCGTCAGCATTTTGTCGCGAGCCTGCTTCGACGTTATATGTAGGTCACTGGCGTGTACTCGCGGCAGCTGAGCGCTGACGTGGTAAGTTCTTCTCGGCACCTTGTCATTGTGTACAAATGGCTTTCCGAGTAGAATGTCCATTATTTTTCTTTGCGATAATTTTTTTTTCGTTCACTTGAACGCTTTTTGTATCTCTCTCTATTGAGAGAACGGCGACTGCTAATGAACTGACGGTTCTTTTGGGCATATTTTCTTGGGTTTTTTCATTTGGCCTATACTCGTTTTGTTTTCTTGGGAACTTATTCGTTGGTCGGTAATTGTAACGCTTCTGTTGATAACTTGGGCTTGCCATCCTGGCCGTCTTCTACAGTTGTTGTATCTGTGACCCGGTTTTTTGCAATAATTGCAAATTATTTCTGCTTGATTAATCCTTTTCGTTGGCACTGGCAAGCTATAATGTTTTTGTTCCTTCGACTGATTTTTCCTCTTCAATTGCTCCGCGGATTGCTTCCCCTAACTCGCGGTACCCGCGTGACCTTACCATGGTCCTTGCGAAGTCCATGTTCGAAATTATTTAGGGCAAAATGCGCAATTAACTGTTCGATTGCTTTTCGACCAATTTCTGAATTGACCATGGACGTGCAACCCTTGATTGAATCCATCGGTCTCGTCATATTTTTGTCTACAGGAATTGAATTCCATTTGTAGCGCGGGGACTGTTCGCTTCGCCTCGTACAGTGATTTTGATAACGTCAGCAAATCGTCGAACGTCTCTACGTCTTTGTAACGCCAGTCTGCCGCGGCCTTGCCTTGTAATTTGAGATGCAATAAAGCTTGTAATAAATCCGCATCATTTTCTGGACGGAGTCAAGTCGACGCGTATTTTATTGCTCGTATAAAATCGGTAAGGGCTTCCGGTTTGGAAGCGTTAAATACGGGGATGCTCATTCGAGCCTCTTTCATTGACATATAGTCGTCGTGTACGGCCATTGTTTTTTTTTTGTTTTCTTGGGAGTCTGTGAATGTGTTGACGCACTACCGATGGGCCACCGTGGTGGTGCTCCGTCGAGTGTGGGACGCGGCGGCTGCTCAACCGTCCCTACCCACTAAACACATATCTCCCTGTACGCCCGACACCAGCCCGGAACTGTTATTCACATTACTTCAGACTGGGCGGCTGTCCTTGCGTGCTCTACAGACACGTCCCTTCCCATAAAATATGTTTGTTACTCGTGCCTGAGATCCTTTTCTGTTATCGCCATCGTTTAGTTTTCCAGGCATCCATCCATTCACTTGCTCCGAAGGACCGTCGTTACGTAGTTAGCGATTAATCGCCAATTGTCCGCGTCCGCCGTCATCATTTCTAGTACTGTCTCCAGTCTACGTCTTTACTCGGTCCAATGCTCGCACACGAAAAACGTGTGCTCTGCGTAGTCCCGAGTTCCCCTGCAGTACTTACACCCTGGCGAAGCCAGTCTGTATATCGTGCAGAGGTACTAGCGGCAGTACCCGTGAATAGTATGGGGGCCACTATGGCGACCCCCACTCCTCAACGCCACTCTTACCCCCACTCCTCGGTAGCCGTGGTGGTGGGGGGTGGAGTGGGGATGGTCGTCCTTATCCCCCCTGCCCCTCCTTGGTAGCCGAGGTGGTGGGGATGGAGTGGGGATTCCCCCCACGCCCCGCGGGGTGTGGAGTGGGGGTGGTCGTCCTTACCCCCCCCCCCCCTCCTTGGTAGCCGAGGTGGTGGAGATGGATTGGGGGTTCCCCCCACGCCCCGCGGAGTGTAGAGGGGGGATGGCCGGAGTGAGGGTTCGCCGTAGTGGCCCCCTTTTTCTTTTACTTCAAGAAAATACATTTTTTAGAAATAAAACTATCTTACTCAACGAGGCCGTTGCTGCTCCCGGTGACGGTAAACTCTGAGGGTACACGCCCACACACACACACACACACACACACGCGCGCGCGCGCACACGAGCACGGGTATCACGGCTCGTTCTCCCGCCCCTCCGGAACGAGTCGTCGGGCCACCCCGCGTCGTAAAAAGCGACGGATTCGGGCCCGTCGTTCAACGCCGCGATTAGCATCGTCGCGACGTCAACCCCGTTGTACATGCGCACGCATGGGAGGGGGGTGCCGTTTTCGGCCACAGCCACGACAATGCGGTTCTCTACGATGTCCGCAAGCAGGTCCGCGACGAAGGGGAAGGTCTCAAGATGCGCGATCCCCGCAACCGTGCACTGTATAACGAGGCCCGCGACAAACGCATAAAAGGGCGCGGGGGTATACAGCGAGTCCGCGTCTACGTAGCCGCTGTACCCCTTAACAACAAAAAAACTTCACTGTATCCCTCGGAGTCGCACGACACTATGTTCCCGCGGAGTACGTCACATCCACCCGTGGGGATTATTACGCACGACGCTCCCGGCACAACATCGTCGAACGGGAGGCGTACTCCCGCCTGACGCTGCACGTAAAACGCGTACTTCACGCAACCACTCGTGCGTTTCGCCCGTCGCCACTGTACGTATATTTACGGCCAAGCCGTCGACGCGGGAAACGCGGCACCCGAACGGCGCCACAGGGAGCTCGAGGCACTCGGGATACATTTTTCGCGAACACGGACTGGTGGAAAAGAAGATGAGACGTGCGCGGCGGAGTCTAAAGAGCAACTGAAGCTGCCAGTCGTATGAAGGGCATCTTTTGCAGATTTTGACCGGTCAGCATAATTGCACGTGTGCGCGGTAGCCGATGCATCGTTCTACGATGAGCTCACCCGACGGAGAGCACAAAGTTTAGATAGCATAGATGCACGTGTGCAAGCTAAGCGATACAGTTTAGCTTCGCTCCGCGATGAGTTCATCCACCGGTGAACTGACCGCAGGAGTTTGCGAATTATGCTGATAACTGTCAAAATCTTGTGCGCAGCAGCCCGCATGGGAGAAGCCGTATTCTCGGCCTCTCCTCTTTGTGTGGATATTCGTACCTGCTATAGAGCGCGCACACCGACGGGCACGAGCATACGTGTGTCGTGGCATCGGGCCGCTTGATGAAACGAATTCAAAATAGAATTAAAAACCAGATATAGAAATTGACATTGAAATAAAAATTCCAAACTCGAAACCATAATTGAAATGAAAATTAAAATGAATGTTCTCAAGCTATATTCTATTTGAAAATAAAAGTTGAAATCAAGGTTCTCAAGCTCTAGCAATATAATTTTAGAAAGTCTTGAGATTTCGTCCCCGAGCGTGTACTCAGTCGATATTTCACGAAATTGAAATAAAAAATGAAAAACGAAATAAGAAATTGGTATCGTAATAAAATATCGTAAAAAAAATCAAAATCGACATAAAAGGAATCGAAATCCAAATCGGTGTCCTCTTCGGGTCATTCGTCAGTTTCGTTCACTCGATCGTTCGTTCGTTGCGCTCGTTCGATCGTTCGTTTCATCGTTCATTACCCTCGTTTGATCTTTCGTTCGTTACGAACGAACGAACACCTCAGTCCAACGTAGGGGTGTTGATTTTCAGGACAAAACTCTCTATGTTCGTTGAAAAAATCATATATCGAAAAACAAAATTTCTTTGCGCAATCCCTCCTGTTGACTTGAAAAAGAACCTTGCGGTCGTTGGTTCGTTTGATCGTTCAATGCGTTCGCTCGTTCGTTCGCTTAATCTTTCGTTCGTTAACCCGTTGCGCCCGTTCGCTCGATCATTCGTTCGTTGTGTTCGCTCGATAGTTCGTTCGTTCGTTGCGCTCGTTAGATCATTCATTCGCGCTTGACGATTCGAATGTTAATCGCTTTACTGGAGAACCGACTCATCATACAGTCGCAGTCACTGCTTTCCTCACCATCATCGCAGAGAATAAATTATCGCGGTGCTCGAACAATGGAAAATAAAATTCATCGCGTAATCACTGCTGTTTGATAAAAGACCTCGGCGTAACCTTCACTATCGGCCGCTATCACCTCTGCACGATACACTGCACACGTACCCGGTATCACAACGGTACATGAGCGCCCAGGCACAAGCACCTCGTGAGACAGGAGAACACACCGCTTCGCGTCTATGTAAAAGTTCTCGGGGAGCGATCAAACGAACGTAGAAAGTAAGCTGCTTTTAGATATTAAAAAGCAGTGATTGGCCGAGGAATTTTCTTTTCGATTCATAGTTTTTTGTGAACGAAAATCGAGCGTTTTTTCGCCCAATATCAATGCAACGAACGAGTGAAAGAACGGATCGTCCGGTCGTTCGGTCGTTCGTCCGTTAAACGAACGAAATATCGAATGCACGCAACGAACGATCGAGTGAACGCAGCGAGTGAATGAAGGAACAAGCGATCGAACGTTCGAAGGATCGCACAATCGGAATACCGGGAACATAGTGTCGTGCGACTCCGAGGGATACAGTGAAGTTTTTTTGTTGATGAGGGGTACGGCGGATACGTAGACGCGGACTCGCTGTATACCCCCGCGCCCTTTTGTGCGTTTGTCGCGGGCCTCGTTATACAGTGCACGGTTTCGGGGATCGCGCATCTCGAGGCCATCCCCTTCGTCTCGGACCTGCTCGCGGATCTCGTAGAGAACCACGTCTTCGTGGCTATGGCCGAAAACGGCACACCCCTCCGCTGCCTGCGTATGTACAACGGGGTCGACGTCGCGACGATGCTAATCGCGGCGTTGAACGACGAGAACGAGCCGTGATACTCGTGCTCGTGTGTGCGGGCGCGCCTGTGTGTGTGTGTGTGTCGGCGTGTACCCTCGGAGTTCACCGTCACCGGGAGCAGCAACGGCCTCGGTGAGTAAGATAGTTTTATTTCTAAAAAATGAATTTTCATGAAGTAAAAGAAAAAGGGGGCCACTATGGCGAACCCTCCACTCCGGAAGCCCCACTCCATCCCCTCCACCTCGGATACCGTGAAGGGGGGTGGGGTGGGGGGATAAGAACGATTATCCCCACTCCATCCCCACCACCTCGGCTACCTAGGAGTGGTGGTAGGAGTGGGGATGAGGAGTGGGGGTCGCCATAGTGTCACCCATACAACTCCCGTATTCAGACAGGAACTGGGTCAGGTAGAAATGCACCTCTCCTTCCACGAGCTGATTTCCGGTATCAGTATTTTTGTCCACCGTCCGTCCCGTTTGCCGTCCATCGGTTCTGCCATAGCTCGAGCGTTCTTATCCGTTCCTCCGTCGCAGCGTTTTCCCTCCCAGAAAGTCCATTGCGGCGATAAATGCGACGGCGCTCCGCAGCGAGCAGGTCGATGGGGATCACGCCCGCGAAAACGAAGACCGCCTTTTCAGACACGGTCCGGTACGCACACGCAATCCTCAACGCCCCCACCCTCTGCACGCTTGTCATGGCTTTCGCCCGCTTCCGCACTTTTAGGACGTCGGCCCACACCTCCGCCCCGTAGAGCATAATCGAGTGGGTGACGCTCATTAGTAGTCTCCGTACACTTGGTCTCGGTCCGTTTGTATTGGCCATGAGTCTAGTCAGGGCCTTCGTCTTTTCCACAACCTTGCTCGTCGCATTTCGTATGTGCGGTCAGAAGGTCAGCTTCGTATCCAGGGAAACCCCTAGATACTTGGCTTCATTCCGTGTTTCTGTTCGGTCTGGCCCTATGTTCATCAGCTTAATTATCTCTATCCGTTTTCGTGTGAGCAGTACTAACTCGGTCTTTTATAGTGCCAGTTGCAGTCCGTGTCCCGTCATCCATTCGTTCACGCGCCTCATCACCTGGTTCAGCTTAAGCTGGATCTGGTAGCTATCGCGGGCCACTATCGCAACAGCGATGTCGTCGGCATACGCCATAAGGCACGTGTCCGAAGGCATGTCCACTCTCAGTAGGCTGTCGTACAGTACGTTCCATATGTTGTGTCCGCAAACTTGTGCAATACAAAAGTGTTTGCGCACCTGCAAGAGTTCCACTTTGTTGCCCTCCTGGCGAGAGTAGGACTTTATTGCCCTCCCTGCGAGAGTTACACTTTCGCCAAAATGCAAACGTCAAAAAGACACTTTGCGACACGTCCGGACTAAGCATCGTATGACGCTTGATCTGGGGCAAATTACGACAATCAGAGTCGACAATTAAGAGAAGACACCAGGGAACAGACAGTCCTTGGTTGGCTTTTGAACGGGTCGGTCCTACGGTACGACCGACACACTGTAAATTCATTTATAAGACCAGCCGAGTAATAAACTTATATTCCTATACAACAAACTTGAGTTCCAACTCTGAATTTCGCAACGATCCCAAAAATACCCATCCTGGGTTCTCGAGCCGGGGATACATCATGGGTGGCAGCAGTGGGATATGTCGGTCATTGTGTGTGGACACGCACAACAACCACTCAAGCACCATGAGCGAGTGACCGCGTTAACCCGTGTGCTAGAGTGAGACATCCCGACCGAGTCAGAAGAGGAATCCAGAGAAAAGGCTACAGCCAAGCAGAGCCAATCCCAAAAAACACGGATCCCGGGGATGACCGGAAGAAGGACTCAACAATCAGAAAAATCGTACCCAGAAGCAGAGTACGAAACGGAGGAACGAAGACCACGACGATCAGCAGATCATCTATCAGCATGCATCTTGCGATCATCCACCTGTAAGTGACGGAACATTTGATAAATAAACTCCTCCAAAGCCAGAGAATTCGTCTATGTCGGACGAAAAAAAGCAGACCGGTATCAATTGCCCGGGAGAGACGAACTATCGCGATCATTAGATTGGATTTTTAACACTGTCGTAAGTTACGACGGTGAGAATGATTTAGGCCGAAAGCGTCGTAGGGAAATTCCAAGCACAGAAAAACTAGATTTGACTCCTGTAACGTACGCACCTCCATAAAGCTAGCAGAGCAATCTCCCGAAAATGGATTTGATTGATATCAAAATTTTGTGCTTTTTATGTGATAATTTTGTGCTCCATTAAAAATGTTTGTGCTCTTACCGTTTAGCGGGAAATTAGAAATCAAAAGTGCCCTGCTGGCTTGCCATCAAGCTAGCAGAGCACTTAATGATATTTGGCTTATTGAAGAATGAAACTACGTGATATTTATGTGCTTTTTATGTGCTTTGCGAATATCGAACAGCCAAACCCCTATTTTTTTTCGCCCGATTTAGACCCTTAAAAAAACCCCAAATAAGGGAATTTACCATTTTTTGGATATACTGACATGAAAATACATAATATTGATGTTCTTTTTATGTGCTCCACGAATATTCAAGAGCCAAACCGCTAAAACGCAAATTTCTCCCAAAATCACCCCCACAAGACCCAAATTAACCGCCAATACGAGTAATGGTTATTTTTTCGATATCGAAAAATCAAAGTAGTCCACATTTATGTGCTTTTTATGTGCTCTATGAATATCCAAGAGCCAATCCGCTAAAACACAAATTTCTCCGAAAACCAACCCCACAAGACCCAAATTACCCGCCAATAGGAGTAATGGTTATTTTTTTCAATATCGCAAAATCAAAGAAGTTCACATTTATGTGCTTTTTATGTGCTCTATGAATATCTAAGAGCCAAACCGCTAAAACGCAAATTTCTCCCAAAACCGCCCCTACAAGACCCAAGCTACCCGCCAATGGGAGTAATGGTTATTTTTTCGATATCGCAAAATCGAAGTAGTGCACATTTATCTGCTTTTTATGTGCTCTATGAATATCCAAGGGCCAAACCGCTAAAACGCAAATTTCTCCCAAAACCGCCCCTACAAGACCCAAGCTACCCGCCAATGGGAGTAATGGTCATTTTTTCGATATCGCAAAATCAAAGTAGTCCACATTTATGTGCTTTTTGTGTGCTAATTTTGTACTCCAGTAAATATTTTTGTGCTCTTACCGTTTAGCGGGAAATTAGAAATCAAAAGTGCTCTGCTGGCTTGCCATCAAGCTAGCAGAGCACTAATGATATTTGGCTTATCTAAGAACGAAACTACGTGATATTCATGTGCTTTTTATGTGCTTTGCGAATATCTAACAGCCAAACCCCTATTTTTTTTCGCCCGATTTAGACCCTTAAAAACCCCCAAATAAGAGAATTTACCATTTTTTAGATATACTGACATGAAAATACATAATATTTATGTGCTTTTTATGTGCTCTACGAATATTCCAGAGCCAAACCGCTAAAACGCAAATTTCTCCCAAAACCACCCCGACAAGACCCAAATTACACGCCAATACGAGTAATAGTTATTTTTTCGATATCGCAAAAGCAAAGTAGTCCACATTTATATGCTTTTTGTGTGCTAATTTGGTGTTCCATTAAAAAATTTTGTGCTCTTACCGTTTAGCGGGAAATTAGAAATGAAAAGTGCTCTGCTGGCTTGCCATCAAGCTAGCAGAGCACTTAATGATATTTGGCTTATTCAAGAATGAAACGACGTGATATTTATGTGCTTTGCGAATATCGAACAGCCAAACCCCTATTTTTTTTCGCCGACTTATTAGATCCTTTAAAAACCCCCAAATAAGGGAATTTACCATTTTTTGGATATACTGACATGAAAATACATAATATTTAGATTTTGCGATATCGAAAAAATAACCATTACTCGTATTTGCGGGTAATTTGGGTCTTGTGGGGGTAGTTTTGGGAGAAATTTGCGTTTTAGCGGTTGGCTCTTGAATATTCGTAGAGCACATAAGAAGCACATAAATATTATGTATTTTCATGTCAGTATATCCAAAAAATGATAACTTCTCTTATTTGGGGGTTTTTAAGGGTCTAAATCAGGCGAAAACGAAAAATAGGGGTTTGGCTGTTCGATATTCGCAAAGCACATAAAAAGCACATAAATATCACGTAGTTTCGTTCTTAGATAAGCCAAATATCATTAAGTGCTCTGCTAGTTTGATGGCAAGCCAGCAGAGCAGCTTTGATTTCTAATTTCCCGCTAAACGGTAAGAGCACAAAATTTTTAAATGGAACACAAAATTAGCACATAAAAAGCACATAAATGTGGACTACTTTGATTTTGCTATATCGAAAAAATAACCAGTACTCGTATTGGCGGTTAATTTGGGTCTTGTGGGGGTGGTTTTGGGAGAAATTTGCGTTGTAGCGGTTTGGCTCTTGGATATTCGTAGAGCACATAAAAAGCACATAAATATTATGTATTTTGATGTCAGTATATCCAAAAAAATGGTAAATTCTCTTTCTTGGGGGTTTTTTAAGGGTCTAAATCGGGCGAAAAAAATAGGGGTTTGGCTGTTCGATATTCGCAAAGCACATAAAAAGCACATAAATATCACGTAGTTTCGTTCTTAAATAAGCCAAATATCATTAAATGCTCTGCTAGCTTGATGGCAAGCCAGCAGAGCACTTTTGATTTCTAATTTCCCGCTAAACGGTAAGAGCACAACAATTTTTAATGGAACACAAAATTAGCACATAAAAAGTACATAAATGTGGACTGCTTTGATTTTGCGATATCAAAGAAATAACCATTACTCGTATTTGCGGGTAATTTGGGTCTTGTGGGGGTGGTTTTGGGAGAAATTTGCGTTTTAGCGGTTGGCTCTTGAATATTCGTAGATCACATAAAAAGCACATAAATATTATGTATTTTCATGTCAGTATATCCAAAAAATGGTAAATTCTCTTATTTGGGGATTTTTAAGGGTCTAAATCAGGCAAAAACAAAAAATAGGGGTTTGGCTGTTCGATATTCGCAAAGCACATAAATATCACGTAGTTTCGTTCTTAGATAAGCCAAATATCATTAAGTGCTCTGCTAGCTTGATGGCAAGCCAGCAGAGCAGCTTTGATTTCTAATTTCCCGCTAAACGGTAAGAGCACAAAATTTTTTAATGGAACACAAAATTAGCACATAAAAAGCACATAAATGTGGACTACTTTGATTTTGCGATATCGAAAAAATAACCATTACTCGTATTGGCGGGTAATTTGGGTCTTGTGGGAGTGGTTTTGGGAGAAATTTGGGTTTTAGCGGTTTGACTCTTGAATATTCGTAGAGCACATAAAAAGCACATAAATATTATGTATTTTCATGTCAGTATATTCAAAAAATGGTAAATTCTCTTATTTGGGGGTTTTTAAGGGTCTAAATCGGGCGAAAAAAATACGGGTTTGGCTGCTCGATATTCGCAAAGCAGATAAATATGACCTAGTTTCGTTCTTAGATAAGCCAAATATCATCGAGTGCTCTGCTAGCTTGATGGCCAGCCAGCAGAGCACTTTTGATTTCTAATTTCCCGCTAAACGGTAAGAGCACAAAAAATTTAAATGGAACACAAAATTAGCACATAAAAAGCACATAAATGTGGACTACTTTGATTTCGCGATATCGAAAAAATAACCATTACTCGTATTGGCGGGTAATTTAGGTCTTGTGGGGGTGGTTTTGGGAGAATTTTGCGTTTTAGCGGTTTGGCTCTTGAATATTCGTAGAGCATTTGAAAAGCACATCAATATTATGTATTTTCGTCTCAGTATATCCAAAAAATGGTAAATTCTTTTATTTGGGGGGTTTTAAGGGTCTAAATCGGGCGAAAAAAAATAGGGGTTTGGCTGTTCGATATTCGCAAAGCACATAACAAGCACACAAATATCACGTAGTTTCGTTCTTAGATAAGCCAAATATCATTAAGTGCTCTGCTAGCTTGTTGGCAAGCCAGCAGAGCACTTTTGATTTCTAATTGCCCGCTAAACGGTAAGAGCACAACGATTTTTAATGGAGCACAAAATTAGCACACAAAAAGCACATAAATGTGGACTACTTTGATTTCGCGATATCGAAAAAATAGCCAATACTCGTATTTGCCGATAGCTTGGGTCTTGTAGAGGTGGTTTTGAGAGAAATTTGCGTTTAAGCGGTTTGGCTCCTGGATATTCATAGAGCACATAAAAAGCACATAAATGTGGACTACTTCGATTTTGCGTCATCGAAAAAATAACCATTTCCCCCATTGGCGGGTAGCTTGGGTCTCGTAGGGCTGGTTTTCGGAGAAATTTGCGTTTTAGCGGTTTGGCTCTTGGATATTCATCGAGCACATACAAAGCACATAAATGTGGACTTCTTTGATTTTGCGATATCGAAAAAATAACCATTACTCCTATTGGCGGGTAATTTGGGACTTGTGGGGGTCGTTTTGGGAGAAATTTGCGTTTTAGCGGTTTGGCTCTTGGATATTCATAGAGCACATAAAAAGCACATAAATGTGGACCACTTTGATTTTGCGATATCGAAAAAATAACCATTACTCGTATTGGCGGTTAATTTGGGTCTTGTGGGGATGGTTTTGGGAGAAATTTGCGTTTTAGCGGTTTGGCTCTTGAATATTCGTAGAGCACATAAAAAGCACATAAATATTATGTATTTTCATGTCAGTATATCCAAAAAATGGTAAATTCCCTTATTTGGGGGTTTTTAAGGGTCTAAATCGGGCGAAAAAAAAATAGGGTTTTGGCTGTTCGATATTCGCAAAGCCCATAAAAAGCAAATAAATATCACGTAGTTTCATTCTTAAATAAGCCAAATATCATTAAGTGCTCTGCTAGCTTAATGGCAAGCCAGCAGAGCACTTTTGATTTCTAATTTCCCGCTAAACGGTAAGAGCACAAAATTTTTTAATGGAGCACAAAATTAGCACATAAAAAGCACAAAATTTTGATATCAATTAAATCCATATTCGGGAGATTGCTCTGCTAGCTTTATGGAGGTAACGTACGCGAAATGTTTAAATCCGAAGCGTCAGCATAATCAGCCTTCGGAACACAATTCGTCAGACGCATCGTCCAGTGCTGACGAAATATTTAATTCCGTTGAAACCGAAAGAAATGGCGAATTAAATCACCAAGATTTTACGCCATTAAATCAACGGACAATAACAATGGCTGAACACGACGACTATATGTCAATGAAAGAGGCTCGAATGAGCATCCCCGTATTTGACGCTTTCAAACCGGAAGCCCTTACCGATTCTGTACGAGCAATAAAATACGCGTCGACTTGACTCCGTCCAGAAAATAATGCGGATTTATTACAAGCTTTATTGCATCTCAAATTACAAGGCAAGGCCGCGGCAGACCGGCGTTACAAAGACGTAGAGACGTTCGACGATTTGCTGACGTTATCAAAATCACTGTACGAGGCGAAGCGAACAGTCCCCGCGCTACAAATGGAATTCAATTCTTGTAGACAAAAATATGACGAGACTGATGGATTCAACCAAGGGTTGCACGCCCATGGTCAATTCAGAAATTGGTCCAAAAGCAGTCGAACAGTTAATTATGCATTTTGCCCTAAATAATTTCGAACATGGACTTCGCAAGGACCTGCAGCTAATGGTAAGGTCACGCGGGTACCCCGAGTTAGGGGAAGCAATCCGCGGAGCAATCGAAGAGGAACAATCGGTCGAAGGCACAAAAACAATCGCGAAGAGCGTCTCCCACAGTAGCGGACAGTCCGCACCATTACACGCCCACGAGGGGCGAAAATCGTTCCCATTTCAAAGGCCCGCGTCACATCAGGCGCATACACAAGCGCGTTATAGCTTGCCAGTGCCAACGAAAACGATTAATCAAGCAGAAATAATTTGCAATTATTGCAAAAAACCGGATCACAGATACAACGACTGTATAAGACGGGCAGGATGGCAAGGCCCGAGTTATCAACAGAAGCGTTATAATTACGTACCAAACAGTAAGTTCCCAAGAAAACAAAACGAGTATAGGCCAAATGAAAAAACTCAAGAAAATACGCCCAAAAGAACCGTCAGTTCAGTAGCAGTCGGCGTTCTCTCAATAGAGAGAGACACAAAATGCGTTTAAGTGGACGAGAAAAAATTATCGCAAAGAAAAATAATGGACATTCTACTCGGAAAGCCATATGTACACAAAGACAAGGCACCAAGAAGAATTTACCACGTCAGCTCTCAGCTGCCGCGAGTACACGCCAGTGACCTACATATAACGTCAAAGCAGGCCCGCGACAAAATGCTGACGCACCGTTGTGACACCGGGGCCCAGTGCAGCATAGTAAAAGAGAATGAGCTGCATCCGGAAACACCCATCGGGGACGAGATAATAGAACTTCACGGCCTCGGGGGCAAGGCGTTCCGCACGCTCTGCACAGCTGAACTGAAACTGGACACCTCGGCCGCTGTGATAACGCACAAGTTCCGAGTGGTCGGCAAGGACGTACCGTTAGCAGTAGACGGACTCCTTGGAATGGACTGAATAGTCGACAAGGGAATAAACATACTAGGAGGAAAAATGATAGAAATTCGAGGGCACAAAATACCGTTTGTACACGGCACGAAATATTTAAAAATACCCGCCCGCACAGAATGTATTGTGCAGGCGAGGACGATCGGAAAAGGCCAAGGATTTACAAGGGAACAAAACATTCAAAAGGGGTCACGATGGGAAAGGCCATCGTGAAGGCAGAGGCAAACACTTTCCCTGTAATAATAATGAATGTGCTCGAGAAAGAGCAAATTATTAAAAGACCTACGGTCGAGCTGGAAAAAATGGAAATCGATAAGTTTAGCCTGGGAAAAGAAAACTGCGACAAACAGAAGATAGTAGAGGAAACTCACGAAGACGTCGAAAAAAACGCGGAAATACGAAAGAAAAGGATGGAAAAATTATGACGCGAGATTAAGGGAAACTCGCATTTGAACGCAGAAGAAGAAGAATATTCCATCTCGAAGGAGAACTACTTGGTTGTACGAAAGCAGTCGAGCATCGGATACTGCTCAAGGACGGGACAATGCCGATAAAGGTGCGAGCTTATCGACTGCCGGAGGAGCACAAGAAGGAAATTCAACGACAGGCACAATCAATGCTAGATGAGGATATAATCCGCCCATGCACGAGCCCATGGAATGCCCCATTGCTCGTAGTGCCGAAAAAACCAGATGCGGACGGAATTATCCAAAAATGGGTGGTCGTTGACTTTCGCAAGCTAAACGAGAATACAGAAGGAAACTCTTACCCACTGCCCAATATCGCAGAGATACTGGACCAGTTGGGAAAGGCAAAATATTTCACGACCCTCGACCTCACTTCGGGATTTCATCAAATCCCAATGGCGGAGGAAGACAAACAGAAAACGGCTTTTTCAACGCCGTTAGGGCATTACGAGTATAATCGAATGCCATTTGGTTTAAAAAATGCACCTCCTACGTTCCAAAGATTAATGGACGCAGTATTGGTCGGTTTGCAAGGCCTAAAATGCCACGTATATTTGGACGATATTGTCATACACGGAGCCTCACTCGCTGAGCACGACAAGCGGTTACGTGAAGTGCTGACGCGGCTCAGAGAGGCTAACTTAAACATACAACCCAAGAAATGAGAAATGAGAATTTATGCGAAAGGAAACGCAATATCTAGGTCATATTTTAACAGAAGTCGGTGTGAAACCTGACCCCGGAAAACTAAAAGCGGTAAAAAATTTCCCAATACCGAGAAATGTTAATGAAATACAATCATTCCTGGGACTAGCCGGGTACTACCGCAGATTCATTAAAGATTTTTCCAAGTTCGAAAAACCAATGACGAATTTGATCAAAAAGGGTATCAAATTCGAATGGTCCGATTTATGCCAAAGCTCATTTGACCATTTAAGGGAAGCCCTGATCACGGCGCCCATACTCCAGTATCCTGATTTCACGAAACCGTTTATCGTGACAACGGATGCCTCGGATAAGGCAATTGGTGCAATCCTGTCTCAAGGGAAAATTGGAGAGGATTTACCCATATGTTATGCAAGCCGAACTCTCAACACAGCCGAAACCAATTATTCGACTACAGAGAAGGAACTGCTTGCAATCGTATGGGCAGTACATCAATTTCGACCGTATATTTATGGCACAAAGTTCACCATAATTACGGATCACAAACCGTTGACATGGTTATTCAGCGTAAAGGATCCAGGATCAAGGCTTATGAGATGGCGAATAAAATTGGAAGAATATAACTATAAAATCCAATATAAAACGGGAAAATCAAACACAAACGCAGACGCGTTAAGCCGCATATATTCCTTGACACGAGCTCAGGCAAACGAAGAAGAACAAATTACACAAAAACGCGGTAGTAGAACGGAGAAAAATAATAAAGGAAAAAATATAAGGAAATGCGGTAGCGCGACAGAGAAAGAAGATAAAGAAAGAGTGATAGCAACAGGCAAAAGCGAGCAAGAAAAAATAAATAGAGAACGAAAGAATACTCCGCGCGGCAGCGCGAGAGAGAAAATAAAGGAAGACAGTATGGCCGCCAGCCGTCATGCAAGTGAGAGGAAATAGACCAAGTCCGACAATATAGATTCGGACAGCGATAACACAAGCGAGAGCGCCCGCGCGAGCGAGCGCGAGAAGAAGGATAGCGCTACGAATATCCGTACAAAGAGGAGAGGCCGAGAATACGACTCGCCGTGCGACGAGGCAGCAGGAGGAGAAGAAGCCGCCTGGGGAAGCGCGGCACAGGGGGAATCTCCCCGGGAGTTAAAAGAGTCGCGATGCTCGAGCACGAGCGCGAGCGACGAAGAAAATTGCAGCATTGACGTATCCACTCCAAGCGTGGAAAACCGAGCGAAGCAAGAATATCACGATGCCCCTCTAGGTGGGCACCACGTCAACAGTATGTGTGGCCGGGAATGAAGCGAGACCTCACCGCACACATACAAGAATGCGACAAATGTCAGCGAAATAAATCGGGAAAAAGTACGAATGTACCGATGGTCATAGCAGACACACCGGACCGAGCGTTCGAAACATGTGCTGTCGATATTGTAGGTCCCATGACTGTTACAGAAAAAGGCAACAAATACATTCTGACTTCCCAGGATTTTTTAACAAAATATAGTGCAGCAATTCCGTTAGAAAACCAAGAATCCAAAACTGTAGCAAAGGCCCTTGTAACGAAAATCATTTGTAAATTTGGTGCCCCGTCCGAAATCCTTTCGGATCAAGGCACACATTTTCTAAGCAACATATTTAAAGAAATGTGTGATCTCTTACAAATAAAAAAGTTGCAAACCACGGCATACCATCCGCAATTGAATGGAGCCCTGGAAAGATTCCATAGGACCCTTGCGGAATACCTGAAAAATGTTGTACGTGAGGATCAAAGGGACTGGGACGAATGGATAGCATACGCCACGTTTACATATAATACCACGCCACACACGGCTACAGGTATTACGCCGTATGAATTGGTATTCGGTAAAGAGGCTAAATTACCGACCGCCCTGCGAGAAATACCAAGAGCAACATATTCATACGACGATTACGCAGCAGAATTACGTGAACGCCTGAGGGCGTCATGGCAACAGGCACAAGAAAAGCTGAAAAAAGGGAAGGAGAAATCGAAGCATCGTTACGATCACACGGCCGGTACAGTAGAGTACCGCCCGGGTGATAAAGTCCTCCTCTACCACGAGACCGTGAGGAGGGGCAGATCGGCCACGCTCACCCCGAAATGGGTAGGGCCTTACACGGTCCGAAGCCGAGAGGCAGGTGAAACCTACCGTATCGGCCGCAGACGCAAAGAAATACGCGTACACGCGAACCGCCCAAAAAATATATCACCCGCTGGCCGTCGAGACGGCTAGTGGGTGATATATTTTTTGGGCGAAGAAAGGGGGGGGGCGGCTCGACCGCGCAAACCCCGTCATCAAAAAAAAGAGAGAAAAAAAACGACAGGTCCGAAGTATCTAACCACGCGAATTATTTTCGCAGGATACTACCTCTGGCCCTAGGGTCGAGCCCAGGTGAAGCTGATACGCCGAAAAAATCATACCGGATAGAAAAGTTTACGGTTTCACCCAGAATTTTTTATGAGGAAATCGGGACCATGTCAATAACCCGCGACGTGTGGAAACTGGCAGTAAAAATGGATCTAAGTGGAATAGCGGAACAAGAAGCGCAGATCACCGAAGCCATGAAGAAAATGGTAGATCTATGCGCTCAAAACCTGCGGGCCAACTTGCTCTGTCATATGGCGACAAAAACAACGACTCGCATGGTCGATAAAATCAACAACGAACTACAAGCCGCATACGACATAACAGGAATTTAAAAAATTCGTTATCGACGAGGTATGATAGACGGATTAGGGGGAATAATAAAAGCAATCACAGGAAATATGGATGCACAAGACGCATTCGAAATTAGCAACGAATCAAACGAAATAGATAAAAAAGCAAAAAACAGTAGAAGACGCCTTAAAGGGAAATGTGCACATTTTGAACTCAACAATAGATCTTTTTAATCGATCATCAATCCGTTTAGAAGACAATCAGAAGGTGCTACAAGCTCTCGTGCAACAGATGGAACAACGGGTGGTCAACCAGTACAACGACCAAAACACCCGGCAACAATTGGATGAACGAATAGCGGCTGTAAGCCTCATCGTAGAATCATTACTGAATGACGTACGACAAATAGTTAATTTTTCAATAGGACTCACGAGAGGAATTGTGAGCCCAAGCATACGATCTCCAAGACATTGACAAACTATTTGACTGACGCTTTACCCAATTTGCCAATAGGGCATACGTTCCCTACCGCGATAAACTACGCGCAAATGCCAACATTAGTGGAGTTCTCAGAAGTAGGCGCGTATAGTACGAAAACGTACATTGTACTTGTAATAAAAATACCGTTAATTAGCACTGAGGAATATAAAATCAGCAAAGCCGATCCTCTGCCTGCCAAAATAAAAAATCATAGTTATCAATTTGTAGAAATAAAAAAATGACCTTGTCGGGGTCGAAGCCACAAGAGAATCGTGCTTACACATAACAAAAAATGATTTAGAAAATGGTAAAGCTATAGCGTCACATTATTATTGCCGGCCAAAGCAAGCAGCGCGTCCCGCTCATACTTGCGCGTCGTGCGAGGTGGCATTGTACATTGCACCTAAAGATAAATACGCGAATTGCGACCAAGGAGTTGCTCAGATAAATAGCACTTTAATTATTGCGTTAGAACGCCATGGCAGATGGCAACACGTTGCACCGGAGCCCGAAACGCTTCTCATCCATTGCGGAAATCAACCAACCGCGTACGTGACCCTTACGAGTGCAGGGACTCTGGCTTTGGACGGAAAACGTTCCGTCACCGCCCCCAGTTTTAGACTAGAAACCGTCGGCGAAATAAGACAGAACGTATACGCCGATTTTCTACCGCAATATAATTTATCATTCTTGTCTACAGATATGAACAGACTCGATCATACATCGACAAAAATTGTGTTACCGCACGAAATCATAAATGATCCAAAAGAATTAAACAGGATCAGCGAACGTTTGAAAAACATAAAAATTAAGTTAAACAAAGAGTCAAGCGATTCAAATATATATAGACCTATAATAGGTAACTATTCACTAAGCACAATCGCGCCGATAATACTCGGAATAGCCTATGTATGCTATAACCGCATAAAGCACGCAAGGAAACCTGTCCACGACGAGGACCACAACAGCGCCCAGCCGGCGCAGCCAAGCGAAACACAGTCAGCAAAAACGAAGCTGCCCGTGCCCAAATTGACACTAAAAATCAAGCGAAACACATCAACGACGAGTTCCGTGTAAAATGATCATACGAACAATGTATTATAATTATGCGAGAATTATTTTAAGAAAAAAATAACTATATATATGGGATAATCACACGGGAACATGGATATAGAGATCTGTAAACCGAAGGACCGACCATTGATGCAAAACAAATCCCAGGTGGAATTTGATCTTTTAAGGGGGAGGGATGTTGTGTTCGCAAACTTGTGCAATACAAAAGTGTTTCCGCAACTGCAAGAGTTTCACTTTGTTGCCCTCCTTGCGAGAGTGACACTTTATTGCCCTCCCTGCGAGAGTTACACTTTCGCCAAAATGCAAACGTCAAAAAGACACTTTGCGAAACGTCCTGACCAATCATCTTATGATGCTTGATCTGGGGCAAATTACGACAATCAGAGTCGACAATTGAGAGAAGACACCAGGGAACAGACAGTCCTTGGTTGGGTTTTGTTGTAGTCTTCAGTCACCCTCCACGCCTTTACTTTGGTCAGAATTCGGTCCGAGGCCATCGTCACGTCGGGTATCGAGTTTCCGTATCCTGGTCGTCTGTAAGTCGGTGTCGTTCCCTGGTTAACTACCGCCAGTTCTAGCCTTGCGGCCATCTCCAGCAGTAGTCGTCCACGTCTGTTCGCCGTTGGCATCCCCCACTCGACCGCTGGTGCGTTAAAGTCGCCGGCGACGATAACTGCGTCCCCGGGGATATCCCTTAGTGCGTCTTCAATGGCGTTCAATTTTTCCGCGTACTCGCGCGCCGTACAGTTTGGGGATATGTAGACACTGACGTACGTCAATACGCCTATTTTCACCCAGCGCAATCCGCGCCTCGCCCGCAAGTTGTGACTCGCGCCGCGCTTTCCCCTCGTACCCACACTGCTGATGTGCTCGAGCTATTGGCAAACCATTCTGTCTGAGTCAAGTCTCTGTATTGTTTACTAATTATAAGTACGTCAGCGTCGAAGTCCGCCGCAATCTGAGGGAGCAGCGCGTGTGCCACACTGCTCCGGCTCATGTTGCATTGGAGTACCATCGTAGTCATTTTGTCGTCTTGTTTTTTGCGTCTGCTAGGGCTGCTTTGAAAGCGGCGCACGGAGCCGTGCCAGGTACGTGTGCGTGGTCCTGGTCAGCAGTTGCCGCGCAGAGGAAACACGAGGGAGAGCTGATACACTCTTTTCTCGCGTGTCCCCTGTCGCCGCAGCGCCAGCAGCTGTCATGTCTGTCCGGTCCTGTGCAGTCTCTCTTCGTGTGTCTCGAACGCTTTCCGGTCCTGTTCGTTTTCCAGTTGTAGTAGTGCCGCTCCGTCCTTGATCTTTCGGATCGTCCGCACTTCGTCTTTATGTTTTGTGCTGTCCATTTTTTGTTTCATTGTCCTGATCACGTCTACGTACGTGTGCCCCTCCGCCGGCTTGATCAGAACCGCGCCTCTCCTGGGTTTCAGGTTCGAGCGCTCTGGTCGCCGGTTTTGCGGCTGAGTAGCGTTTTCTTGTTCGTCAGCGTCTGTCCGTTCAGTCGTCGGTGCTTTTCGTTTCTTTTTTTTTTGAGACTACCGTTGCCCAAGTCTCGGGGTTTCGCTGCTCAGCAGCTACCTCCTCGGGGCTTAGGGTTTGCTTGTCTCTCTCCCGTTTTCTCTGGGGGGTCACGTCAGTCCGGTCGTACCGTTTCGGTTGTGTGGTCGCTGTCCTTCGGCGTTCTCTCATGCGTTTCAGCTCGAAGATTCCCACCTCTACCGCTTCCTTGATTTCACACATTCCTGTCGTAATGACTCGACTGACATTCTTCTGTACGTTCGTCCGTGCCGTCATTTTGTCTAGGATGCTGCTTATCATGACAAGTTGCTCTCGCAGCTTGTTCTCCGCAGCATCCCAGTTTCCTGGCGACCCTCCGTCTGTCTCGTTGGTTCCTGTCGCGGTTACCATGAAACTGGCTAGGTTTCCTACCGGTGTCGTGGGGGGGGGGGGGGGGGGGCAAGCCCCTTTGGCTCTTCGGAGTCCGTGTTCGGTGCCGGTGGCGCTTGTGAGCCTGCTTGTTTCTTTGTGTTCATTGTAATTTTTTTTATGTCCTCCTTGACCTGCGCGTGTAGGGTAAGTGTGCAGTGGCCAGAGATCCCCGTTGGTTGTAGATGGTGGTAGCGGCGGTCTGTCCTGAGCCACCCCCGTGCACCGAGCGCGCCTACAGTCCGGTGACCTCGGCCGCCCCCGCACCCCCACAGCGGGGGCCCATCCGGTCGCCAGTCGGCACCACTGCGAGGAGCGAAATTTGGCGCAAAGCGCTTTACCAGTGCGTGGGGCTGCCTCCCGGCTGGCTGGGCCGGGTTCGGGCCCCCTACTACTGGCGGCCCAGGAGCGCCTCCCTAGTTTGACGACTGTACCCTCCAGAGTGGGCGCGCACACAGCGCCGCAAGAGGCTCCCTCTCGGCTGCTTTTACCACCCAGCCAGGGGGTTCTGCTTTGTTTCCTCGCGTTCCGTCAAAGGGATCCCGTGGGCTCACTCTCTCTCAGGCGACGCCCGTTTATAGGGCCCCCTCCTTTCATACCCCGCTTGGAAAAACACCCGTTTATGGGGTTCCGTCTCAATGGTGGGCGATACCCGTCTATAGGGTCCCCTGATTCATTCCGCCACGGGGCCTCTGCCGGGGCGCTCGGAGGTGTAAGTATGCTGTGCGTGAGTGGTTGTGCGGCATTCGCTTACCACTATATGCGGCCGCAGCCAGAGCTTCCATTAGCCGCCCCTGTTATAGCGTTGTCGTGGAGGACATTGACGCGACAGGGAGCGTTTGCAGCGGGCGCGACGTGGACGCAGGAAAATAGCGTTTCCCCTTTGATGTTGTTACGCCCACAAAGGAGCTGCCCACCGTTCGGCCATTGTTACTGTCCGTTGATTTAATAACATAAAATCTTGGCGATTTAATTCGCGATTTCTTTCGGTTTCAACGGGATTAAATGTTTCGTCAGCATTGGACGACGTGTCTGACGAATTGTGTTCCGAAGACTGACTATGCTGACGCTTCGGATTTAAATATTTCGCGAACGTAACGGGAGTTAAATCTAGTTTTTCTGTGCTTGGATTTTCCCTACGACGCTTTCGGCCTAAATCACTTTCACCGTCGTAACTTACGACACTGTTAAAAAACGAATCTAACGATCACGATATTTCGTCTCTCCCGGGCAATCGATACCGGTCTGCTTTTTCTTCATCCGACATAGACGAATTCTCTGGCTTTGGAGGAGTTTATTTATGAAATGTTCCGTCACTTACAAGTAGATAATCGCAAGATGCCTGCTGATAGATGATCTGCTGATCGTCCTGGTCTTCGTTCCTCCGTTTCGTACTCTGCTTCTGGGTACGATTTTCCTGATTGTTGAGTCCTTCTGTCGTTGATCCTCGGGATCCCGGTTTTCTGGGATTGGCTCTGCTTGGCTGTAGCCTTTCCTCTGGATTCCTCTTCCGACTCGGTCGGGCTGTCTCTCTCTAGCACACGGGTTGATTCGGTCACTCGCTTATGGTGCTTGAGTGGTTGTTGTGCGTGTCCACGCACAATGAACGAACTTTTCGGCAGATCCCACCGCTGCCACCAATGTCGTATCCCCGGCTCGAGAACCCGGGATACGTATTTTTCGGATCGCTGCGAAATTAAGAGTTGGAACTCAAGTTCGTTGAATAGGAATATAAGTTTATTACTAGGCTGGTCTTATAATTGAATTCAGTGTGTCGGTCGTACCTTAGGACCGAACCGTTTAAAAGCCAACCAAGGACTGTCTGTTCCCTGGTGTCTTCTCTTAATTGTCGACTCTGTCGTAATTTGCCCCAGATCAAGCATCATGAGATGCTTGGTCAGGACGTGTCGCAAAGTGTCTTTTTGACGTTTGCATTTTGGCGAAAGTGTAACTCTCGCAAGGAGGGCAATAAAGTGTCACTCTCGCAAGAAGGGCAAACAATTGGAACTCTCGCAGTTGCGCAAACATTTTTGTATTGCACAAGTTTGCGGACACAACAGTGCCCTCGATATATCAAACATATATTACACAAGTTCATTAATGAGTCATACTCGTTGGCATTGGATACTGTACTTGTTCCAAAAAATCTGGCTGAATTATCATCCCTCAGGCAGCTGCTTTTCTCCTTTGGTCCGTTGGAACCTTTTCACTGTACATATGCAGCATTATTAGGTTGATTATTCGCATCACTTGCGTAATGTAATATTAAACAATTATTCAACGATGCATACTATTATTGTACTGTTCTTTCATATACATCTGCATTAGGGCGGTCGTTATTTTGGCTTCGGTAAAAAAAATGTAACGTCTAGCAAAAAAAACTAATCAAGTTATGAAAAAAAAATCTGTGTAAAATTTGGACGCGCTGGCATAAGGAGAACACGTGCCACCGAGCAGCTTAATTTTTAAAAATACATGCAGCTTTTTAATGGCCGCATTGAAATATTTATTAGTCTCATAATATTAATTAGAAAATCTGGAATTGGGTACATTGATTATACATATTAAGAGGTACAAAATATATTATTTACTGATTTTTTCCATTAATCACATACCGCAAATTCGTACCTTTACATGAAATATTACATAAGTAATAGCAGTTCATCTATTAAATGATTGAAGTAGAGTATATTTGTTTACGTTCGCAATTGTTTTTTTAATATTCGACGGCAACTTGAAGAACAAATTATTTTTGATCTTCATCATAAGTCAATCGATTGTTATAATCGGTGATAAGTGTTATACCTCGCTCCGCTATATCATTACAGACTCTTGTTTTTTTATCAATTGCCCGCCCATTTGATACCTCGCGTTTGAGTCTAAACAGATACATCGGTGTCGAGAAAAGTACAATCAATTTTAAATCGCTCAAAAAACGCCATAGATTCGGCACTAATAAAGAAATCAATGTTTTTATCGAGCAGAAAAGTAAAGTTTGACTGGAAAACCTGATACCGTTTGGAACCGTATCGTAAAATCGAAATAAATTTCCAGAAACGTAAAGATTTCACGTGTTATATTTTTTTTCTATGTCCAAACATGGCAAACTAACTCGGTCAGTAATGCTCGGGAGGTAAAAATGAGCGGACGAAGCGCTACGACCAAATTCCGAACTATTTGTCTGCACTATATTTTGTATTATCGCCACTCCAAAAATATTTGTATTATCGCCACTACACCACGGAAAATCTCCACTTTTGTATTATTGTATATCGCCACTACACCACGGAAAATCTTCTCGTAGGCTCAAGAAAAAAATATCATTTTGAAGCATTCAATACAAGATTATTATATTATTATTTGCATAAAAAATCCGGTCCAATAATTAATTCACTGCTTCGATTTCCGGCCACAATGAGGCCAAACCGCCACGTCCGTTTTCAAATTTTCTATTAATTTTTCAATCTACTCACGACTGTACATAATTGATGGAAAAAAATCAGTAAATAATATATTTTGTGCCGCTTAATATGTATAACCAATGTACCCAATTCCAGATTTTTTAATTGATATTATGAGACTAATGAATATTTTAGTGCGGCCATTAAAAAAATGCATGTATTTTTGAAAATTAAACTGCTCGGTGGCACGTGTTCTCCTTATCACAGCGCGTCCAAATTTTACACAGATTTTTTTTTCTTATCTTGATTAGTTTTTTTGCTGGACGTTAAATTTTTTTACCGAAGCCAAAATAACGGCCACCCTTGTCTGCATATTCCTCGCTTGCATATTATAATAATCATGATTCTAAGTCGGTAGAGTTCCTATTGTTGGATATAAAACTCTCGTATTCTTTTGCTATTCTTATTACTATCACAAATTACTTTATTTAGGATTCTGTCACAATTTTGTACGAACGTTCTTGACATATGAAACTAACAATTTTCTCTCATAAAGAAATTTTTTCTGACGTCCAGTATTTGAAATATATAATTTCCAATTTTAAATTTCCCTCATCTAAACGCGTGTAAATTGACGTCGCGTTTCGTTTATAATGAATTGAATAAATCGTAAACACATTTTTTTTGCAATTTATTGTAAACGAAATGCGGCTTCAATTTACACGCGTTTAGACGAGAAAAATTAAAAATTGGAAATTAGATATCTCATTCTAGACGGAAGAGAATGTTTCTTCGTGAGAGATAATGGTTAGTTTTGATGTCAAGAACGTTCAAATAAAATTTAGAAAAAATCCTAAATAAAGTCATTTCCTTATGAGTTATGTAAGAGTTCACTTATGAGTATCTAAAAAGTCACCTGTTCAAATTTCAAACTCTCCGGATTCTTTGTTTGTGAGCAATTAATAAATAAAATTGTTCTAAATTATCATGGTCTCTTATGGATTGTCATGTTTTTCCCGTCTATAAACGTGAAATTTGTAATCTTTGACAAACAGTTTCGAAATAAACTTTTATAATGGATAAAAATCTAAAGAACGTTTGGACAGCTTTCTAAAATCCATTAGATACTTGTGAACTTCAGAATAAATTAATTTGTCTCGAAACATGCTGATTTTTTGGAGGTAAACCTCCATATTCCTCCAGTCGCATGTTATGATGGCAACGTCGCAACTGCGCGCTTTTTTAAATCAACACCGATACTTTCCGAACGACGCAATGTGCACTACACTTCTCCTGCAAATTATACAGAAGTGACTGGAAATGGAATGACTAAATCGGCTTAAAGAGTAAAATTAAATAAATTAATCGCAAATAACATCATTGTAGATATGAAAAAAGGATACGAAATAATAAACATAAAAAATTGATTTCGAGATTGATTAAGAAAAAAATTGATTTTCGAAAATTGAATTTGTTTGCCTTTCCAGAGAAACGCTTTCTTTTTTTAAATTTTCTTCCATGGTCGAAAAAGATATCGACGATTAACCGGACGCGAGTGAAAAATTTCTAGCACATGGCAGCTGTACAGGATACGCGGTCGCACTTGGTTGCAGCGTTGCCAAACTTATTGAACGGACTACGCTAGTCGTAATAATTTTTATTTTGACTAACTCGGTACCAGATGAACTTCCTCAACGTTGACGTAATGGCTTCTAATATTGGAGTTGCCCAGTAGAATCATTTTAAGTGAGACATTGTCTCGCCGCAACGGCAATACTTATTTTAGGACCCTTCAGTATTGATTCTTCGGCCGTTCCGTTCGGCCGCTATTTAATTGAATACAGATGTATAACTTATACTTATTATTCTAATTTTTACCGGTATGTCAGCAGTGTCGTATTTTGTCTTCGAAATATGAATGCAATGGATTTCTTAAATTCGTTTTGACGATTCATTTCGTTTCGATAATCATAAATATCATAATTTTTTATTCCCAACTTCCTCAACTTCCAACTTACTACAAATTTCGATTATGCAGATTTTTTTATACCCTCCTCTTCGACTTTCGTTCTCATCTGGCACGCGAATTCGAAGCGAATGAAGGTTATTTGGATTGCGCAAATATTTCGTTATCATTATATCTGTGCATCTTCTATATTGATTGGGTTTGTTTTTCATTAGAAATATTTCGTTACTTTCCATCGAGGCTTTTTCATTTTGATCATCCACATATTCAATCACGTATGTCCTTTTTGAATCTTGTGTCGCATCCTCCTATGAATAATGAATTAAGAGTTTCCATTTTTTACATGCACGTCTGCGTTCATAGGTATATAATTCTTTTAAAAAAATATAACTATACCAATATTACGTTATACGATTCGTGATAGACATTGCATTTTTTCCCAATCTACGTGTATTTTACAAATACTTTACGCTGATTGTTTAATACTTAATTTAATTTTAATCAGATTGTTATGTACACATTCTTCGGTGCCATCTGTTTCCTCAGGGACAGCTTCATCGCCTCGATTATCCTTTATCGTACACTTTTCCTCGTCGTCGGTGCCGTCTGTTTTTTCAGGGGCAGCTTCGTCGCGCCGATTGTCCTTTGCCGTACGCTTTTCCTTGTCGTCGGTGTCGTCTGTTTTCTCAGCGGCAGCTTCATTGCCCCGATTATCCTTTGCCGTACGCTTTTTCTCATCGTCAACTGTCATACTTTTAGGGTTAAGACTGCTACTAGCACAAACACTTTCCACGACCGAATCGCTTTGCGTGGCCCCCTGAAAAGAAAAAAAAATCGGTAATATATAGATCATATGCTTGGCATCGAACCGCCACCACGTCTCTTTGATACACGCACTGTTTTCATCTCTTTGATTTTCATCAAATGAATCGTCGTAGCTTGTTTGATGAGAAGCTACATATGTATATACGGGTACATATACTGGTATTATAGATTATTATTTCTCAATAGCTCGCCGCTTGTCACGCAAAATGTATTAAAATAACGAAATGTAGACGTACACTCTCGATATAACGCGCGGTTGTCTGTCTACACAATAGGACTGTGGTGAGTCGTTGAAGCATGCGTAACGGAGCTTTCAATCACGTTGTCGCTCTCGCGTCGAACACACATCCGCCAAATTTCACGAACCACCGTGGTCTTCTTATTTACCAGCGTTTTCTGCTCGCTGCGTGTACAATTCCTTTTTTTTTAATTCTTCGACGTCGTTAATATATATGTTGAGACGGATAGGTCGTCTCAGGTGGGAGCTCCCCCCGAAACGCGAAGGCCATCAATGTTATTGCGGGCGGTCATTGCGTTCGTGCAATTTCCTATCTCTCGGTGGGCATATCGAAAATCGAAAGGAGTCAAGTGGGAGGAAAAAGATTCTGGAAAATTCGAGGAACGACCAAGACATTTGGGAAGGGGAACAAAAACGCTGAAACAGACGAGTATAAAAGAGCCGTTCTTGGGCCACAAAAGGGTCTTCTGTTTTCGACCTCCAACGCTGATGCAAGTAGCGAAAGAAGGTATTGGTACGAGCTGCAAAGCGAGGAAAATATCGGAGTAAGGAAAGCGTCAGGGGAAAGAGGAAGGAAAAGGAGCGAAATAATAGAGACGTTATTGGTTGACATTTCACTGCTCATTGCGGCATTAATAGTGGAAAGGCAGCGTTCAATAATCTCGATTAAGGAACGTGTGATTCGGCGCAAGTAGCGAAAGGGAGTACTAACGGATACCCGAGTAAGGAACGTGCCAATTAACGCAAGTAGCGAAAGGGAGAGGTGAATGCGCTCGAGTAACGAAAATGCTGCGATCAAGAGAGAAATGAAAACGGAAGTCTCATAGAATAATAAAAAGAAAAGAGATAAAACGGAGTAGAGCAATTTAAAGTCGCGAGGAATCAAAACAAATCCAGCGGACAAGAATCAGAAACGTCGGAGCAAGGAAAGAAATAGAGGGAGATAACAGCCGGCTCGCACCGAGAGATAGAGAGAGAGAGACGAACAAACACATGGGCAGTGGCCGCGGCAGTGCGAGCTGTCGAATATGACAGATACGCGAGCGAAACACATACGCCAAAACACACCAATACAAATGCACATTTAAACACTGCGGCTCACTACACTCAAACAAAGACACGTCACACATATCCAACTACACGAAGCGAAGATACACACTCAAACACACATGCAACCCCAGCGGCGAGCGCACCAGATAAAAGGAGACACGTACACGACACACACACCGAAGAGAATTAGAACCGAAAACCAGAAAAGATCTGCGAGCGACACAAACACACATACAATACCTACCTGCGACGACGCGATGACACACACACACACACACACACACACAGTCAAACATATGCGTACACAAAAACATGCAGCGTGAGTTGAGCGAGACTCCACACACACACACACACACACACACACACACACACACACACACACACACGCACGCACGCACGCACGCACGCACGCACGCACGCACGCACGCACGCACGCACGCACGCACGCACGCACGCACGCACGCACGCACGCACGCACGCACGCACGCACGCACGCACGCACGCACGCACGCACGCACGCACGCACGCACGCACGCACGCACGCACGCACGCACGCACGCACGCACGCACGCACGCACGCACGCACGCACGCACGCACGCACGCACGCACGCACGCACGCACGCACGCACGCACGCACGCACGCACGCACGCACGCACGCACGCACGCACGCACGCACGCACGCACGCACGCACGCACGCACGCACGCACGCACGCACGCACGCACGCACGCACGCACGCACGCACGCACGCACGCACGCACGCACGCACGCACGCACGCACGCACGCACGCACGCACGCACGCACGCACGCACGCACGCACGCACGCACGCACGCACGCACGCACGCACGCACGCACGCACGCACGCACACACACACACACACACACACACACACACACACACACAGTCAAACATATGCGTACACAAAAACATGCAGCGTGAGTTGAGCGAGACTCCACACACACACACACACACACACACACACACACACACACACGCGCGCGCGCACACACGCACACGCACACACACACACAAATAAGCAAGAATATCAGGCAAGCGTAGCGACCAGCGACGAATTTCAGATGTACGGGCAGATTCACAAAAGATTGTACAAACGTTCAGAAGAAATTTAGCAATAAATCTACGATTATTATTTGCGAAAAAGGTCTCTACTAATTTACTCCCTAATCCAGTCCCGAACCCAAAATAAATTTAATGTAATTAGGGGTTACCCGTTACAATGTATATGGGTTATTTGCGCCCGTTTCAACTATGAATAAAAATGATAAATCGTATCCACATAATCAATGCTCATATTTCGAAAAAATGAATTGTTGTGCCCTCAATTTAGCGCATACTGCAATTCGCATAGAAAAGAGCATATTCGAATTACGAAATCGAGAGGCCATAGGCCCCTGTGCAAACGACAGCAGTTTGGGCAGGTGAAGCACCTCCAGACGTTACTTTGGCGACACGTATCGCTGAATCGGCATCATACGAATCAAACGTTCGAGAACGTTCCATTGCCAATAACCGAGTTAACAATTAGAGGAACGAAGCGTCAGAAGTCAGTCTTCGGTTGGCAACCGAGGCGGTCGGTCTTAAGGCAATTAAGTACTTTGTAGATCAAATGTTGCCTAGTTATAATAACGTTAAATAATTGTAAGTTCATAATTCCTGAGTTGGAGATTTACTCGTCATTGGAACGGCCCCAGCTACCCGTCCTCGATCGCCCGATTCCAGCCACCAGTCTTTTTTCGGGGACGTAACTCCCAGGGCACATATGTTGGCGCAATTCAGCGGCACACCATTGGTGGCAGCGGTAACGTGAGCAAACGGCCAAGCCGTACGTACAGAGCCATTCAAAATAAACTCGATCCTGAGGATCACCGATACGAGACCGATCCCGAGACCGAAGATTCAACATCGCCATCAGCTCCAGAGAAACAACAAACAGCACGAGATTAACGACCCAAGCAACAAGACAACATAGATTCAACATCGTTCCACAACGTTTAAAGGCTTTCATCAGAAGTTCGATGACCGAACGAGGGCAACAAATCTACCGACACAGCGATACGACTACGCGCATCGATCATCTTACGGTAAGTGACGGAACATTTATATATGAAAAACCCTCCAAAGCCAAATAGAGATTAATGTCGAACGAAGAACAGCGAAATAAATTATATCGATGACCTGGTAGACATGTACTATTGCGATCATTAGAATGTGTCTTCGACAAGCGTCGTGAAGGCGAAGAAAATATGAATTAGACGAACCTAGTAAAAAACGTCCTAGAACAGACACTAGCTCCAACGATACTCCAAATTCTCAAAAATATATTGCCAGACGTGCTGTAACAAAACGCACAAAATTCCGAACTACTGTGGATCGAACCGTAATCGTTATGGCATTGAAAGAGGCTCGAAGTCTCATGCCACGATTTGATGGAACAAAGCCCGAAGAAGTAGACAATATAATAGAAGCGTATGAATACGCAAACGACAGTATTGCGGTCGCAGACCAACAAACCCTATTAAAATCCGCATTGGCAACAAAAGTTGTAGGGAAAGCGCGAAAAGACACACGATATAAACAGATAGATTCATACACACAATTTAAAGAAGAGATGGCGGCATTGTACGGGACGCGACGTACCATAGCCGCATTATAAGTCGATTTTAATACTTGTAGGCAAATAGCGAACGAAAGCGTGTTAGCTTACAGTCAACGACTCGAGACGTTTATAATGAAACTGGTAGATGCTAGCTCAGCAAAAGAAGAGACTGCAGTAGGAAAGAAAACAATTGCAGCATATGTCCGACAATTAGCCCTTCATAATTTCGAAAGAGGACTCCGACGAGAGTTTCAGGTTATAGTAAAAGCTCGAGGGTTTAAAGACCTCGGAACAGCTTTAAAAGGGGCTATGGAGGAAGAGAAATCCGTACAGGAAGGAGAGTCAATAAATAGACAGACCAACTGGGAAAGACGCGCGCCCGTGACGTGCAATAAATGTCATAAATTGGGGCACGTAGCAAAATATTGTCGTATTAGCACACCCGCTTATGAACGATTTAGCCTCACGGCACCAGCGAAAAATGTGCATCAAATAAATATTAATTACAATTACTGCAAGAAACCAGGACATGCGTATAAAGATTGTCGAAAAAGAACTTGGCAACAGGGTGATGGGACCAACAATCAACAGAATTACGGGAACAATAATCAGTGGAGTCAAGGGACTCATCAGAATGGTCATGAGACCAATTAAAATAATCGAAATGGCAGGCAAGGGCTCCCGAATCAATATCATTGGACGGCAAACAAAAATAAACTGCGTGAAGAACGACCGAGAGAAGAAAATCGAAACCTCAGCGAAAATAAAAAAACCGATAGGCTGATTCATACTCGGCATTGTCACGGTAACGACCAAAGAAAAAAAAAGGAAACGTCAGCGGAACAGCTCAAACAGTAGCTACTTGCTCATTTAAAAAAGATTGTCCACTGGAAAAAATGATAATATACGAAGTTAAAACAGTTAATCCCGAAGACACGGCGAGCGATTGCCATATCGCATCACCTCAAGCTCGCGGAAAAATTCTCACCTCAAAGGGAGATACAGAAGCTCAGTGTTGTCTCATGAAAAAGAGTGTACTGAAAAATGAAACTGAAATAATAGACGAAACAATCGAGTTAAAAGGAATAGGCGGAATAAAATTGCATGCCCTCTGCAAAATAATGCTAGAAATTGAAACCCCCACACTAAACGTAAAACATGGATTTTTCGTAATAGACTATGCTGTAGCATTGGAAGTGGATGGTATCCTAGGCATGGATTTGATTCGCAAACATAACGTCGATATCCTGAACGGAAAATATATATAAATATACGCGCACTTGGTACCGATGGTCAACGATACAAAAGGAATTAAATTGCCCCCTCGCACAGAAAAAATATTGTACGCAAAAACATTGACAGCGAAAATAGGATGCGTTGCAGCAAAAGAAATACAACCAGGAGTTAAAATAGAAGAAAGTTTCGTTAATCCGACAGGGAATACTTGCCTCGTACTTGTACGAAACTCCTGCGATCAAGAAATCGAAATGAATAGGCCGACAGTGCAAATAGGAGAAATCAAAGAAGAGGAATTGATAAACGAAAAAAATAAAATGAATACCCTCAGCAAGGAGGGCAAGATTAAAAGACAGGAAAAAATATGGGATGAGGTCAAGGGAACCTCAAATTTAAATAAAGAAGAAGAAAAATTCCTACGCGAACTCAGTGAAGAATAGGCTGACATATTCCACTTGGAAGGCGAAAAACTCAGCTTCACAAATTCTGTCGAGCACCGCATAAATGTCCCAGCAGGAACGACTCCCGTAAAAATTCGTCCGTACAGATTACCGGAAGTACACAAACTAGAAGTCATGCAGCAGGCCGAAGGAATGCTGAAAGATGGAATAATCTGACCAAGCAAGAGCCCATGGAATGCTCCTCTACCTGTCGTTCCAAGGAAAGTCGACGCGGAAGGCAACGTTCAAAAAGAGTAGTAGTAGATTTCAGGAAATTGAACGAGGTAAGGGAAAGTGACTCGTACCCGGTACCCAATATCACCGAAATATTGGACCAATTGGGACAAGCAAAATATTTTTCAACCCTCGATTTGGCATCAGGATTTCATCAAGTCCCGATAGCAGAGGAGGATAAGGCGAAAATAGCTTTGTCCACTCCTCGCGGGCACGACGTATACAATCGAATGCCATTCGGGCTGAAAAACGCCCCACCAACCTTCCAGAGGCTAACGGGCGCCGTACTCGCTGGCTTACAAGGACTCAAGTGCTATGTGTACCTGGACGACATAGTAATATATGGAACATCGTTCGAAGAATACAACAAAAGACGGAGAGAAGTTTTCGATCGATTAAGAGAGGCTCAATTGAAAGTGCAGCCGAAAAAATTTCGATTCTTACGAAAAGAAACCCAATATATGGGTCACGTCATAACGGAAGTCGGAGTCAAACCCGATCCGGAAAAAATCGAAGCAGTTCAACGTTTTCCTGTTCCAAAAACCGTAAAAGAAGTCCAATCATTTCTGGGACTAGCAGGATACTACCGAAAATTCATTGAAGATTTTTCGAAAATGGCCAGACCTCTAACGGAACTAATCAAAAAGGAAACAAAATTCGTCTGGAACGAACTCTACGAGCAATCATTCGAAAAATTGAAGGAAACTTTCAGTACCGCACCGATTCTGCAATATCCGGATTTCATTAAACCTTTCGTTGTCACAACAGACGCTTCGGACAAGGCAATCGGCGCAATCCTATCGCAACGAAAAATAGGAGAAGATTTACCAATTTGTTACGCTAGTCGCACTCTGAACAAAGCCGAAACCAATTATTCAACGACTGAAAAGGAAAGGTTGGCAATAATTTGGGCCGTAGCCTAATTTCGACCATACATATACGGAACAAAGTTCAAAGTGGTAATAGATCATAAACCTCTCACCTAGCTCTTCAACGTAAAAGACCCAGTCTCCCGATTGATGCGGTGGCGCATCAAGGTAGAGAAATTCGACTATACCATCGAGTACAAAGCTGGAAAGAAAAACACAAACGCGGACGCCCTAAGCAGAATGTATGTGTTAGTGACGATGCGACGAGCAGCTGAGACGGTGGCACGTCGCGAGAGAGAGCGCGAGAAAAAGGACAGCGCTACGAATAGCCGCACAAAGCTGAGAGGCCGAGAATGCGACGTGCCAGGCTTCGAGGCCCCACGTGAAGAGAGAGTCACCTGCGGAAACGCGGCACAGGGGGAATCTCCCAGTGAATTGGAAGAGCCGCGACGCTCGAGTATGAGTAAGAGCAATAGAGAAAAGTGCAGCATTGGCGAATCCACGCCAAGCGAGGGAGCCCGAGAAAAAATAATACCAGAATACCTCGCCGCCCCTGTTGGTGGGCACCAGTGCAACGCCTCGAACAGTGCTGGCGATGGTCAGCTGGCCCCGCGAAAGCGCGGTAGGCCGAAAAAAATAATGCTGGACGTTGGAAGGGAACGCCCACGCGGGACAACGGATGTCCATACGAGCGAAAGGGAACTCCCATCGGTAAAGAAGGATCGAGCCACAGGCCCGAGCGAAAAAGAAACAGAGCGAGCGCAAGACTCGAGCGCGTGAGATAGCAAGCGATAGCGAAATAGAGAAAGACAATATAAGTCGAGCAAGCCCGAGTGAGAGAGAGGGGCATAATACTCCAAGAGTACCATGACGCTCCCCTCAGAGGACACCCAGGCGTAAAAAGAATGATGCAGCGAATTAAAACGAAGTATAGCCGGCCTGGAATAAATAAAGATATACAAGAATATGTATCATCATGCGATAAATGCCAACGGAATAAAAATACGAGACACAAAAACGCACCGATGGTAATCACCGACACACCCGAAAGAGCTTGCGAAAAATGTGCAGTCGATATAGTAGGTCACCTCCCTGAAACCGAAGTAGGACATAAGTATATCCTAACTTTCCAACATTTATTAACAAAATTTAGCGCAGCCATTCCGTTAAAAAATCAAGAAGCTAAAGAAGTAGCCAAGGGATTTGCAACACAAATCATCTACAAATATGGAATTCCAAAAACAGTATTATCTCCAGTAAAGGAAGAACGGGGCAATATGGCCGGTAAGGTAGGATACCGGCTCGGGGATAAAGTCTGTCACGCCGAGGGGCACATTGAACTCCGACGTAACCAAGGACTCCCACGGTCCCTTACCAAACCGCGTGCACCAAAATAAGTACGATAAAAATATTCTCATTCCTCGACATATTTCCAAAGGCACTCTATAGTTAAGATGCCGCTCGTTAATAGAACCTGAGCGTCGCGCACTGTCTCCATGCAGCCTCCCCTTTTTATCTACTCGACGGCCGTATTGGACACTGGGGGCAACTTCTCAGAAAAGCCATAAAACAAAAACACGTAACGCGCCTTTAGCGCAATGTCATTTAGGCCCAGGAAGGTTTCCATCAATCCGGTCGTAAAATTAAGAAGTAACGAAAAGGGAGATGCATATGGAAGGATCACGTAGCGCCTAACCGCTACGCTTTCCCCGATAGAAACCGGCTCACAAAAATATACTCGTATGACCTCTGCATAAGAATCCATGAATGCGTCCCCAACCTTCTCTCTAATTAGATACAAACAACATGCAAATGCATCTCAGTAAGGCCCCGGAAAACTCCCAACGGCCCGATCGTAAAATTAAGTAGCACAGGAAAAGAATTCGTATGCGGAGGATGCAGATGCGGCCTTCTCCATAAAAACCCCCCACCGGAAACAGGTTCATGCGTTCTTTAAGTATGATAGGGATGAGTACTTCTATTCCCAAATTAAATAAGGTCAATACTCTATCTCTCCCATCTCCATGAATTCGGGAGACCAGGAAATTACATATAAAGGGAGTAACCCAGCAGTTCAAGGCAGTTCGTTCATTCCAAAAGTCTACCGCGCAGTCTATCGTTGCCGTCTATCAAAGACAGTCTATCGAAGTCACTCTATAAGTATATCAGTCCACGACAGTTTCCTCGCAAATTTCTATTTACGTTCATAGTCTTTAATCGAATTAGTCGCGTTCATACCTTCGTACTTAGAAAAAGGTCAGAATTAGGAAATATCTCGAACCTGTATAATATCTAAAGCATCAATTGTTTCCTAACTATCTCCAATCCTTGAAAATTGTGCGCGGAATAGAATCAGTGTACTCGAAAGTTGTACGCGTGCCACCGATACCATCTGCGACCGCCTCTGGCCCACTAGCGAAGGCCCTAAATTTTACGACCGACAACCGCTACCTGAACGACAGGGTCGGCACCGAACAAAACCATCAATGTAAGCGAACCACATTTTTACACTCTTTGTACTCGAGCGTTGATATAATTAGCCAAATTGGCTGATTCCAATAAATCAACAGTTAATTAGAAACGAGTCATTTCCCAATAATCGGATTATTTACATAAATTCCTTAAAAATTCTTCCTTACTCCAGCACATCCCCTTTTTACCCTTATCCCGTGCTATTGCGCTAGGCGTAGGCAAAAAAGAGGGAACCACACGTTACATGCCCACATCCCCTCCGGACGTGACAAGTCCTATTGTTCAACCCAACCGTTCGCCGAGGAAGATCAGCGAGACTGACCCCCAAGTGGACGGGGCCTTACAAAGTACAGAGCAAAGATTCCGAAGTGAACTACACTATCGGCCGTGGACGTAAGACAGTCCGGGTACCGGATTAAACCCTACGTTGCCCCCTGACCGGTAGGGCAGGAGGGACTACTCGCTGATCGACGGATTCGCATACGGGTGGCGAGCTGCCACCCGTTCAACAAAAAATAAATAAACTGATATGAAATGAAATGGAAAGATAAAGAAAAAAAAATGTACAAGAAGAAATATAGGAAGAGCTCTAGATTTCTAAGGAAATAAAACGAATCATAAATGAAGAAAAATAAAAAGGTAAATAAACAGAAGATAGCGAGTCTACAAGAAAAATGAAAAAAAAAAGTTAAACTGGCGTATAGATATATAAATGAAAAATCCAATGAAAGTAAGAGTTAAAAAAATATATTAAAAAAATGAATAATATGCATATAAATTTTTCGAGTAAGTACAACAAAAAATGATTAATAAAAAGAAAAATAATAATGAAATTAAGAATCTACAATCAAAAGGAAATTTATATATATGCATTTTTCCGAAATTATAATTTCATAATAATACGCATGATTATCAAATAAAGAGAGGAAAATGAAAGGAAAAACAAATATGAACAAAATTTTTCGTATATGGTTACATTCCAAGTTGAAAAAAAGAGAGATTTTTTTACTGGAAACCAAGGGACGCCACGTACACGCGTCCCAAACCGAGTGACGCGACAAGCCCCCCTCCAACGGCTGAAGCCCGAAAAGGGGCCGGAGAAAGAAAAGCGCATTATTTCGGAAATATTATTTGCATGCACAGAGAGAAACAAGGGATAAATCCCATAATTCTCTTTGCAGGTTCCTAATCGCCCTTCCTAGGGTTACGCAAGGGAAGAACCAAAAAATGAAAAATAGAAATTTCGACGTGGAAAAATTGTCCACGTCACCAGGAATTTACTACGAGGAAATTGGAACGCTATTCATAAAAAAAGACGTATGGAAATTGACCATACGCATGGATCTCCAGCATATTATGGATAGAGATCAACAAATAAAGTTAGCATTAAAACCATTAATGGAAAGTTGTCATCGGACTCCGGAATACGATTTATGCAACGTACTAGCGAATTCCCTCGAAAATTTAGAAAAGAGAGTAGAAAGCGAAGTAGAATCAATCTACGATATTACAGGGACAAAGAAAAATATTATTGAGAGAGGATTAATCGACGGATTAGGATCGATAATAAAATCAATAACGGGTACTTTAGACGCAGAAGACGCTCGAAAAATAAATGAACAAATTATCTCAATAACAGAAAAAGAAAAAACTACCGAAGATGTACTAAAAGAAAATTTACAAATCCAAAAGTCTACAATCGCAATGTTCAATCGAACTACGAGTCGTTACACGGCTCATGAAAATTCTCTAAAACGAATCGTAGCAGAATTACATCACGGTGTAACTAACTTAGTAATGGATAATTAAACAAGACAAAAAAATGACGAAAAGTTAACCGCAATTGGCGTAATCCTAAAATTATTATTAAAACGATATACGTTTACTAGAGACTTTTCTAGTAGGGCTACCAATGGGAATAGTTAACCCGACCCAATTTTCACTAAGACAATTGGCAGCATAGCTAAAGAAAGCATTACCGCATTTGCCGAAAGGACTTAATTGACGTCGCGTTTCCCGACGTCAGTCAAATGCGAGAAAATGAACGACCTATTAAAGGTTACAGAAATTGGCTTCTACTGTAGCAAAAACACTCTAGTACTAATTCTGAGAATACCTTTAATCGAGAATATCGAATTCAGCGTTAAAAAAGTCTATCCCTTGCCCGTACAAATAGAACAGAATAATTGTCAATTAATAGAAACGTCGATGCAATTTGTAATCATAAACCGAGAACATACAGATTATTTGTCGCTAACCGAAAATGAATTAGCAGCTTGTAAAAGGCAAAATACCCAATATTACTGTCATCCGAAACATGCTAGACAAGTAATATGATCTGAGGCACCGTGCGAAATAACCACGCTTGTAGGAAAAAATCAAGGAACTTGAAATTCGCCTTCTAAAAAAATCCTGGAACTTCAAGTTGACTGGCAAGAATAAAAAATTCGATGATTATCGCCTTGGAAAAAGAAGGACGTTGGTTGTACGTAGAACCCGAAACCAAAGCGTTAATGATAAATTGTAAACAATCTGCATTAGAACAAACAACAATAAGTGGTACAGGATTATTGGACGGGAAATGTTCCGTCACATCCGACGATTGTAAAATTGAAACGCTAAAAGAAACAAATCAAGAATAAACTATAACGTTCCTACCACCGTATACTCTATCGTTTCTATTTTCAGAAGTAGATATACAGCATCCGCTACTAGAAACTAGTATACCTCACGAAATAATAAATGATCCAGCGGAAATAAACAAAATAGGAGAACGGATCGAGAATTTAAAAACAAAATTGAATCATGATAACGATTCCGTATCAACCTATAAACATATTATCCGAAATTGTTCTATAAGCATATTTATCCCTGTTGTAATCATTATCAAGTACATAACATACAAGTACGTACGAAATCACCGCCCGCGAGCTACGTCACAAGGAACCGACCTTGTCAACGCAGAATCGGAACAGCCGCGAGCCGTGAACCGTGAAGCAACAGCTGACTCAAAGAATCTTAGAGTCACGTTCACGCGTAATACGCCACCTACGCGTACGGCGTAAACGAAAACAAATTAGAGAATTACAATTTAATAAGAAATGAGAAATTCAAGAAAACTTTTGGGAAAATAAATGTCAATTTAGGTTTCAACTAAATACGTATGCACGTGTGGAATGTGTCACACGTATAATGCATTTGTAAAACTATTTGTAAGCCGAGAGACGACCTGACAAAAAACAAAACACAAAAAAAGATATATATTATCGTTATTTAGCCGATTAGTAATTAGCCTTGGAGTCGAAATCATGGATTTCGTCTTCCTAAGTGGGAGGAATGTTGTGCCCCCAATTTAGCGCATATTGCAAACTGCATAGAAAAGAGCATATTCGATTTACGAAATCGAGAAGTCATAGGGCCCTGTGCAAACGACTGCAGTTTCGGCGGGTGAAGCACCTCCAGAGGTGACTTTGGCGACACACATCGTTAAATCGGTATCGTATGAATCGAACGTTCGAGAACGTTCGATTGCCAATAACCGAGTTAACAATTAGAGGAACGAAGCGTCAAAAGTCAGTCTTCGGTTGGCAACCGAGGCGGTCGGTCTCAAGGCAATGAAACATTTTGTATATCAAATATTGCCTAGTTATAATAAAGTTAAATAATTGTAAGTTCATAATTCCTGAGTTGGAGATTTACTCGTCATTGGAACGATCCCAGCTACCCGTCCTCGATCGCCCGATTCCAACCACAAGTCTTTTTCGGGGACGTAACTCCCAGGGCACATATGTTGGCGCAATTCAGCGGCACACCAGAACCAATTTTTTTCATGACTTTTTATAATCAACACATCATAGAACATTTGTTGTTGTTATATGTATACCGGTATTCACTTAAAAAAGAAATGAAAGTACTAGGTGCGCAACTAAGTTTCCGGGTTTTTTTTATCAATAAAAAATCGAAAATTGCAAGACAAATACAAAAATAGTTCATTCGAAGTATTGTCCCTCGCTATTTACACATTTTTGCCATCTCTCTGGCAATACATAAATACTGCAACGATAAAAAGACGCGTCTTTGAACTGAAACCATTCATCGAACCAATTTTGTACTGCATCGTAATTGGCCAAGTGTAGCCCACCCAAGCCATGCGTCATCGACCGGATAGTCTGAAGGGGCCACGTCTGGCGAATACGCCGGGTGCGGTAGCAGATCCCATTTCAGTGTTTTTATGGTGTCGTGGACGACGGAACTGCGATGGCACGGAGCGTTGTCGTGCTGCAATATCACACGTTCGTGTCTCATGTCCCATTTCAGCCGTTTTTCGAGCAATGCGTGGTTCAAATTGATTATTTGTCGGTAGCGATGCCCATTGACAGTTTCGCCCGGTTTCAGCAGCTCATAATACACGATTCCTTTCTGGTCCCACCAAACGCAGAGCATTATCTTTTTTCCGAAGCGATTTGGCCATGCAGTCGATGTTGACGCTTCGCCAAGTAAAAGTCACGATTTTCTGCGTTTGGGATTCTCGAAACATATGCATTTGTCATCACCAGTAATAATCCGATGCAGGAAACTCTTTCTGTTCTGCCGCAAAAGCAAAATTTCGGAAGTGGCTCTTCAATTCTCTATTTGTCTCTCAGTACACTCATGCGGTACCTACTTTCCTTCCTTATGGATTTTTCCCATGGCATGCAAACGTTTCGAAATAAATTGCCGAGTCATATTTAATGCCTCGGCAAGTTGATCTTCTGTTCGAGTGTCATCTTCATCCAATAACGCTTGCAGATCGGCGTCTACAAACGTTTGCGGTCTTCCCGAGCGCTCCTTGTCCCCAGTCGCAAAATCGCCACTTCTGAATCGTTTCAAGCAATCTTCACACCTTGTTTTTTTTATGGTATTTGTTCGCAGTAGGCCTCCTCAAGTAACCGACGTGCTTCAGCTGCTGTTTTTTTAGGTTGAAGCAGAAAAGCAATGCTTCCCACAAATGCTGTTTATTTGGCACAAACTTTGACATTTTCGAGGTTAGAAAAAAGGTCGTTGTGTTGCGATATTTGTTTATATTACGACTGGGTATTCTTAACAGATGTCCAAGTTATAAAGACACCCGATTTCAGACCTATATGCCGACTACATGTGTCGCTAGCGCCATCCATGTGTAAAACCCGGGAACGTAGTTGCGCACGTAGTAATACTAGTTAATATATTCAAATAAAATGTATTTGTTTTATATTTCGTTATACAATGAATAGTGAAGAAATAACAAATCGCGATTGTTGAAGCGACAATGGTATGTCGTAAAAAAGATTAAGTAATTACCACAAAAATAGTATGAAAGTCTCCATTTCAAGTGATAGGTTTTCACGCCGTGCGGAAAAAGTATACCATAATCTTGCGTTACGAAGAAAAGTAAATCTCGGGTTACGAAGTATTCCCTGACGTTCGCCCATCAATACATTATATAACGGTTTTTGTTTTCTTATATATACCGGTAGTTATTTTAAATAGCAATTAAAATCATACGTCATTAAATAACGAATAGCAAAGAAATATTAAATCGCTATTGTTGAAGCGACGATGATACGTAGTAAATAAAATGAAATAATGAAGTTAAACAGAAAAGGAAAAACGTAAGAAAGTCCCCGTGTCAAGCGATGGGTTCTCGCGCCGTGCGGAAGAAGTATTCCATAATATTGGTGACGAAGAAAAGTGGATCGCAGATTTTAGAATGTTCCCTGCCTCCTGTAGCGATGTACCACAACGAGCATGCTGGGCACGTCCTTAAAGTTACATTGCGCTCGCCACAATTGTAGCACATTCGAAACGGCGACGGTGGACTCTGGCAGTACCCTCGCTTATGGCCGTATCCATCATAATTGAAACAGATGTTTTTCAGTTCTTCTGGTGGGCACGGTTTTGAAAAAACTTTTGCGATCGCATTCAGCAGTACCGGGTCCCTAATTCTGCCAATGGATTTCTTCAAACTGATACGAGAGAAAAAAGATATAAGATAGAAAGTGAGAAAAAAATGGTATGATTTAGTACAATTAAAAAAATGTGGATCACATCTAATAATTAAACAAAAGTCAATTACCACAATGCGGCAGGCGTCAGCATTACTGATGATGTTATATATATATATATATATATATATATATATATATATATATATATATATATATATTGTGACGTGATTTTTTGAGCCACGTCACAAAAAGGCTACCGATGCTCAAGATATGCTCTCGATGCCCGGGTTGCGACCCATGCGTTAGTGTTAAGGGTCCTTTCTCTAGAGTGTTTGTCTTGTTACGTTTGAGGTTTTGGGTTAAGTTTTCGTTTTGGTTAGGTTGGCGTGCGGAACTCGGTCGAGCGGCGTATGGCTCAAGGTACCGAGCAATCTCGACCGAGGGATGCACCCAGTGAGGCCTCTCGGGGAATCGGTGCACGCCCGGCTGAAACGCCGGCGCCCCACCGTAGTGGTGCATCGTGCTGGAGAGCGGGCCGTTTAGGTTACGGGCGGAGGCTGGAGACCTCCGCGCCGCGCTTCTAGACAGAAGCTTTGCCCGCTTTCGCACGGTGGCCCGGGGATGCGATCTCCGAGAGCTTCCATGTTACCGATGAGAAAAGGTCCCGATTTGTTACCGTTCCGTTTTCGGGGTAACTCGGGCAGAAAATATAGATTCCGAAAGGAATATTCTATTAGAATATTCCAGCTCCCGAAATAATATTTCAGCTCTCGATATTGTACGAGATAAAGTTCTCGCTTGAACCGGCGATTTCGCATGGTCCGATGCCGCGAGCGTGTTGACATTTTTTCTGTTAACGCGCTCTGTCTCGCTCTCACATAATCCCTCGCACGCCGGCCTTGGTCGCGCGAGGTACAGAGTGGCTACCGAATCTTCGCGTGAGACGGTTGTCTCTAAAATCGCGATCGCTCCCGATTTTGGAGATATCGTGATAGAGTTGTCGATCAGACGTCGCGATGGAGAGACGTGTCGTGTCTCTCTCGCGCCCGTGACGACGCGCTCTCGTTCTCGCGCTAGAGGCACGTCGTCGTGCTCTCTCGCTCCCGTGCGTCCGACGTTTCGAGTGCAGTTCGCGTTCGCGTTGCGTTTCGTTTACATAAAAAGTTCACGGGTGGTTAACCCACGAGCTCCCGCACAATAAAATAAAACTTCGTTTTATTTCCTCGTGATGTTACCGGTGTCGCGTAGTGACAGATACCGTTGACAGCTAAGCTACTCCCCGGTGAATCCCGACCCCTCTACCACAACCCACAGCCTGAGCGGCCGTGCTGTACCGCAACCGTCCTCCCGTGCAACTGCATCCAGTTAGTCCGGTTATGATTCCGGCGATCCAAAAATCAGGGAGGTCTCCAGACTCCCAGGTCATACCGGTTATGATTCCGGTGAAACAAAAATCACGGAGTTCTCCAGCTCCGATGGTGGGTCCGGGCGGATCCCCCTGACCCCAGGGCATACCGGGTGAGAAATCCGGTGAAACAAAATTCTCTGGCGCCCCGGGTATTGCGGATGCACGCGTGCGGGGTGGACGGCCGAAGGTGATGGTTTCCCGCACCAGATCTCGTGTTTAAGTTCTCCTTCTCGTGGTTAGAGAAGATATCGTCCATCACAATATATATATATATATATATATATATATTGTGACGGGAATAAATTAGACTCCACCCCGGAGTTCGGGGTCGAGATATCCCTCCGGCTCGAGGCCGATACCCCGACCACGACGAGCTTCCATGGGGTCCCCTGAACAAATGTATTCCCGATTTCTAACCCCTCCCGTTCGGTTTTCCTTTTTTTATGTATCCACTGCGGTCTCCCGCGACCGCGAGAGAGAGAGGCCAAGGTTCGATAAACAGTCGCGTCATCGGAAGCGAGCGCGGCGAGAACATCAGGCTGAGGCGGGGAGGGACACCGGGCGCCGGAGAGAACGAAGCGTCGCGCGAGTTGCGAATGCGCCCGAATTCAACCAGGCGATAAGAGACGGCGAGTGCGTACCCCCTCCCCCCCCCCCCCTCCCGTCTACATACACGTCGTAGTCTTACCGTCCCGTTCGATCGTGTCGCGTAACGAGTCGCCCACGCACGATCTGGCTCGTGGTCGTTGAGCATAATTCATATTCGCGCGCGCTAGTCCCGTGGCGCGACAACGGAATGCGCGCGCCCGCCCTCTATATCGGAGATCGCGTGACCCGCGTAAGAGAGAGAGAGAGAGCCGGCACGTTGGCCCGCGTGTCGGAGAGGGCAGCTTCCTGCGAGGTGTCGAGCCTGGACGTGGACGAATAGAGACACGCGGTCCAGCCAAAATTCCGGGTGAGCCAAGCCGCGCTTCCTCGTACAGACTTGGTGGCTGTCGACCGCAGAATCGATCCTCGATCTCTGTGCCGTCGCAGCCGCGGCCTTTTCGCGTTATTTTTGAGAATTCCGGTGGGAGGGTCGCGTCAGCGCGTCCCGGCGAGGGTTTCGCGCCGTGGTCGCGCGCGAGAAGTCTCGTTTTTCGCGTCGGGCGAGTTCCCGAGTATTGTAGCTATCGCGTGTTCGTGTGAGAGTGTGTATCGCGAGTGTGATTCCCGCCGACGATCCTTCAATAGTCCCGGTTCTATCCCCTCAAAATTATGGTCGCAATATATACACACACGTTGTGTGAATTGTACGAGCCTTTTAAAAAATGTGCATCACAATTTACGCTTCTGACTGCAGCGCCACGCAGTGAGTTCAGTCAAAACGGTATATACGGACGCTGGGCATAACGGGTGCAATCGACTTGGGCGCTTTTACGCTTTCAGCGCTGACGTTTATACGCGAAAAATAGGGCTCAAGAGCACTGTAAGCTCCCGAAGCGCTCAAGTCGATCGCATCCAATGTGTATTTCCGCCGAAAGATATTTTTTGGAATAATCGGGAAATACACAAGCGGAAGTGAACATATTTTACATATATGCTATATGTGTGCTAAGGAGTGTACAACACGGCGAGATAGAAAGTTCTCTTCACTTTTACCATCCTTACGATTTCTGTGAATTTATAGTGTTTATTATGAATGAAAAGGAAGAGAACGCGTATCTCATAATGTTTTTAATTACGATCTTTTTCTAATACAATTAATAAAAACATTATTTGAATGCACATCATACACTACGTACATAAATTAACGAATAATGAAAAAATCTGCAATTGTTAGGGACATTTTCGGAGCGCTGTAACATTGTCGTACGCCACTTTGGCGCACAACCATTTTGGCGTCATCTTCGTCCTCGCACCTTCAAAAACCTTTAACAAAAAAAAACTAAACAACATTGATTATTAAGTCAATTTACAACTACAGATACGTTAAATATTAAAGCGGGGGAACGGTGGCGCTCCCCGGCCTTACCTTACCGAAGAAAGTTCCCTCTGCTTATTTCTCGTTGCTATCCTAAGAAAACCAAATCGAATTATTATGTTATTCATGCGCGTATCAAATTGTTTAACTCAATCTTATCCCTAATTATTATACCTAAGTACTACTTACCTGTGCAAAGGCGTCTCTCGTCGAGTCCTTGTCGTCGTACGGCGCCTTCCGCCGCCGTCCCAAGGGTCTGGTCTCCGAGGAACCTCTGAGACACTGTAAAAAATACACAGAAAAATTGTGAATTCAACGTTTAAATATTCTTAACTCACAGCCTACGTAAATTAAGAAACAATTTGGATCATTAGCAATAGCACCATTGTCACCCGCCTCGGACACCTTTCACGCCAAGGCGGACCACAATCGCGCGCTAATTAAAATAAAAACACACGTGGTGCGAAAGACTAACATGTCACACCGACCTTAATAATTAATCATACCTTTTATTTGTTTACTTACCCAAAGTCCATTCATCACACAGTACTCGTTGCACAACCTCGTACACCGACCTGTCAAAACAACACGAATTGCGAGGTTAAGCCTACGAGTTCGAGCGTCGGCTGCTCTCAAATTTGCGAATATAAAAATTGTACCATTAGCGCCGCGATTAGCGGATCGCGACACTCACAACACTCTTACTGCGTCGCGATACCTCAGCGCCGCGCTCTGCGAACCGCGTACTACACGACTTGTCCAACACTAGCGCCGCGCCACGGGACCCATTGTAGGCTCGCCGTGTCGCACAAAACATCCTACATCGGGCCCCGGGTCTGCTGAGAAATACGCGAGCTTCATCACTGCCCCGGGTAGCCATTGAGAAAACTGCCCATCACGAGCGGCTTTCCGTCCGGATTGCCCCGTGAGCGACGCCCGGGTACCTCACCCGGACGCCGTCGCCCGCGGTACCACCTTCCTCGTATCCGTCACGCACGTTCCTGCGTATTATTATTATTATTTTGTCATCGTTGTACTTTTAATTTTCTTTTAATTTTCCGTGGACGGCGCCCGCCACTCTCGCGGACACCGTCGTCACGGGAATCGTTTTCCTTTTGTTTTATTAAATTATTTTTTGTTCTTTGTAAACTATCCGCTGGAAATATATCCCGATAATTATAAAATTGTATTGTTTGATTTATTTCCTTATTTATTTTTATTAAAAAAAAAATTATTTTATTTTTTATTTTTTTTTTATGTCGCGACGATTCTCGTCGCCGTCGTCGTCGACGGCGAGCAATCGCACCATACACCCGCGAAGGAGCCGTACGGGTATTCCGGCACGCCGAGGATCCCCGGACCTCGCTCCTCACTCTTCGATGGGACAATACGGAAAATACCCCCCCAGCCAACCGGGATTTCAAGGTTCCTCTTCTTCCTTGGCCCGCGTGCCCCCGCCTCGTCCCCCTCGATCTGAGGCCCCTCCTCTTACCCCCACTCGACCCGTCACACCGCCCGCCACTTCTACCTCCCCCCTGATATCGGATCGACGAACCCGACGAACAATGGGTTCCCCGAGAATTGGTTATCAAAATTCTGCAAACTCCTCGAAATCTTTAGGAGCCTTTTCAACGACTCTGGCCCACTTAAACAAACGCAGAGTACCAAACACGAGATCAAGCTTATGTCAGAACGGTCTTTCCGGTTACCTCCATACAAAATATTCTGACTCCAAAAAACAAACGATTCCAGAGCAAGTCCAAAGCATACTGGCCGAGGGCATCATTGAGCCCTGCTCATCGGCCTTTAGTTCCCCTATCGTCATCGTACAAAAGAAGGAAGATACTCCTAGGTTTTGCGTCGATTATAGGCGTTTAAACAGCATCACTGAGGATGTTACTCAACCAATGCCGAAAATCCACGAAGCTCTTAAAGAACTCGGTACAGCTAAAATCTTCTCCACTATTGGCCTGAAGAGTGGCGTACGATAACATGGCAAAAAATGGTTGTAGAGGAAATTTTTGAAAAAAGGAAATTGCAACTGTAAGTCTCTAGTTTCGGAATCTTCAGCTGAAATATTTTTGCTATCCGCCGATTTCGAGTAATCATCGCAAAATTGAAAAAAAAAATTTTTAAATGTATGCAAGTTTCTTTTTTTAAAATCTCGCAAGCAGAGACTTGTAGCTTCAAACCGCTCTTTCTTTATTTTGCTTTGTGATCATTCTTCGCCAAGTTACAGCTCCTTGAAAATGACAATCATCGATGATAGGTCAATGAATACCCTCAAAATCCTCACTCGTTTTTCCATGTTGCACAATCGTTCCCTCCGCGCTGACGACACATCACAGCGTTGCTCGTCTGGTCGCCATTTTGAAAGACTAAGCGTTGTCGAAGTGACTGCCAAGTACGTTGGGAAAGTTGCAAATAGCTGTACAATCATTACATCTTTCTTTTGTCATTATTAAAAATGTCGGCAAAACTGTCGGAAAAAAAATAATAAACGTTCATTTTCATCGTGGAGTGTACGCGAACCATCGTTGACGGGCACAGTCTTGATTCCGGCAATTGTGTAAATCAAAGAGTCTTCTTTATATCAACTGAAAATTATAATGTTGCCTATTTTAAATACCAGTATACAGTTTGTATTAACACATTTAAATCAGCTTTGCTATATTCTCTAGGAACCCGATGAAGAACAAGGAATAGCGTGACCCGCTTCATAAGAATGAATTGTAAAACGATTAGGGACGTGGAATACAAGTCCAAACGGACCATCAAGATGAAGAGAGACAAATTTGCATTGAACTTCCTGAGGGCATTTGGGAAATTACCCGACAGAATCAATATCCCGCTTACGAATTATTACCGGTAAGATGAAAGTTAGAAGATGAATGTTTGCGAAAAAATCCACCTGTAGGAAAATAATGATACTGAAGCTTACAATGTTTGTTGTCAATGAAATTGAAAATGAAATTAAGTAGTATTCAATAGTTTATTTCATCAATCCGCTCGGAGGATGGGAAACCTGCTTTATCATCACTTCAGGTAAAAAGTAGTTACTTTTAGTTTCGAAGAATTAGTTCATTTTCTTTCGATGTTGTTATAAAAAAACATTGTAAAATTCAGCATTATGAAACATGATGAAAATCGAAACATCTCCACGATTGCTGGCAATAAATAGTAATACACATTTCTAATTGGTAAATAACAATTCATAGCACGAATAAGTATATACCAATTTGGGTTTGAAAATTCTTATTTCAACTATTATTTATTTATTGTTTCAATTATTGTTAACTCATGGCAGTATTCGACATACGTATAAATAAGTGCAATATTGGACACATGCAGAATATTATAAAAAGTATGAATCACTTTTCGTATAATGAAAATAAATTTCATGAATTATCTTTGAACACTAAAAATTAACTTATCGTCACTTTTCAGCGAAATGAAACCTTCAATGGAAGGAAGAACCGTATCGAACGCAATGTTGACAACGAGATGCTGATCAACGACGAATATGAAACGAGCAATAATATCGTAAACGAAGATGTCGATAAGAATGAACAGCACAACGGAAACGAAAGTGATAGCAGCGGAGAGAGGGATAATAACGACGACAACGAAATGAGCGATGATGACGACGATTCAAACAATTACGAAGAGATCCCTGGTAATTTCAATAGCAATTGCAGTTTCATTAACGATGCCCCCGGCATGGAAAATCATAACAACGATCACAACAACGATGCAGCTCATGCTTCCCAAAAGTATAGTACCGGTAAAAATAATAGTACCATTAGAAATTATTATTTGAACGTTGATCCCGACGACGATCCCGCCGACGTCGGTAATATTCCTGACATCAACGAAAATGTAAACGAAGACGAAGATGCAGCTGCATTTTCAATAAAGCAAGGTCCGCAAGTATTTCTAAGAGAAAATGTACGAGAAGATGGAATTCTGATAAAAATAAAGGCAATAGCGGTACGGCACAGTCTAAATATGACAAAGATATTAGATATATTAATATTCGTAAAAAGTTTATTGATTGGTAGTACCTTACCAACAACAAGAAATAGCTTGTGGACAAAATTAGGTAAAAAAGAAGATAACGTCCAAACCCATAATTTTTATTCGGAAAATTGCCTCGATTTTATTGGTACTGGAAATGAACTGGTACGTGAGTGTTATTGTAAGAAAAGAGGCCCTGGAAAAGAATTAAAGCCAACTAGCTTCTTCATTTTCACTGAATTTGATTGAACAAATGGAAAGAATTTTGTCAATTCCGAATATCATACGGCTTTTACAATCCCCGCAGAACAGAAAAATAATTAACACTGAAGTTGGAATACAGAATCTTTACGATGGCGAAGAATACAAAAAATTATGAGAACCTGGATGTTTTTTTATCAAACGAATGGAATTTTCCGTTCACAGTAAATACAGATGGTTTTCAAGTTGCAAAATCTTCAAAAGACAGTGCCATTAATGTTGCTAATCATTAATGAACTTCCGACACACGCTCGGAAACGGTTCATGATTCTGGCAGGAATTTGGGTTGATAAAACTCATCTAGATTTAAACGGTATTATGCTTCCCGTTGTTAAAGATTTAATATTTTTGTACAATACTGGTATTATGTGGAAACCGTACGCGAAAAAAACGGTATGTAGTAAAAGCTCGATTGTTGATAGAATCTTTTGTAACGGTATATGAACAGTTGATGGGGTTAGAAAACATGAGTTACAAGATTCACATCTGAAGACATGTCCCTGATTGCATAAAACACTGGGGACCGCTATGGACTCATACTGCATTCCCGTATGAAGGTTACAATCGCCGTATCATTCCATTGCTCAAGAGCCCAAACGGCCGACAATTGTAAATCATGAATCAATATGTATTGAACGATTTCATACGAGGCGTTAGTAATGATCCAACTATTGACCGAAACATTGAACAATATGTAACGAACACTTTGAATAGTAGTACAAATAAAATAATCGTTAATCACAACGGTTATGACAGAGTAGTATGGCTATGAGATTCTGAGGGGGGCGGGGGATTCACGCGGGGAGGGGGACTCGGTGGAGCGGCTGACGTCACGCGGCGGGGGGGGGGGGTCGTTAGAGCGGCGAAGGGGGGGGGGTATATATCGAGTATCGATCAATTGATCATTGATTATTGATCTTTATATTATTTTATATTATTTATCTTCGTCTTATATTGTTTATTTCATGGATTTTATTATTTAGCAGCTCTCACCTGAGACCCAAGTTGGTTGACCCGTGTCGCTGAGAGACGCGATCCGATTACACGTATGCACGGGCGGGAGGGAGGGGGGGGGGGAGAGAGAGAGAGCGAGAGAGAGAGAGAGAGAGAGAGAGAGAGAGAGAGAATGAGATATGGAGCGACGCATGCGATCGCATGCATGTGAGATAGAGCGACTCATCTGCATGAATGAAGACATATACACTTTAGACATTCAACGATTAAAGCGGTTGGGGTGAAATCCCAAACAAACCCCATGAACGTCTTCGAACATCTAATGAAATCTATTGAACGTCTTCGAACATCTATTGAACATCTATTGAACGTCTTCGAACATCTATTGAACGTATTCGAACATCTATTGAACGCTTTCGAACGTCTCCGAACGTCTCCGAACGTCTCACGAACGTCTCACGAATGTCTCCCAACGTCTCGCGAACGTCTCCTAACCAGTCACGAACGTCTCGTGAACGTCTCACGAACGCCTCCGAACGTCTCACGAACGTCTTCGAACGTCTCACGAATGTCGCATGAACGTCTCCGAAGGTCACGTGATAATTTCTTGTACGTTTTGGTGTCCTCGAGCAGGTTCATAATTTTACTGCAGTAGTCCGTTTTATCCATGATGACAGTTGCATTCCCTTTGTCAGCTGGTAGTCCCTCCACCTGGTTCCGATATGTCGATGACACCTTCGTCATTTAGAGTCACGGCAAAGAAAACCTCAATCATTTCTTAACCTTTCTCAACTTCCAGCACCCCAATATTCCATTCACCATGGAGATAGAACAGGGAAATGAAATCCCTTTTTTGGATGTACTGGTTCAACGGAAAAGCGATAGCACTTTGGGCCATAAAGTTTACCGGAAGCCAACGCATACGGATAGATACCTCCACGCTAAGTCTCATCACCCTTCCGCCCTTCCCAAAAACAGTCGGTCATAAGCTCTCTGGCCTACAGAGCTCTAGCGATCTCCGAACCAGGAGGTTGAACTAGAATACCTACGAAAAGTTTTAGGATACAATGGCTGAAAGCCAGGCAACATCGAAAGAACGATCAAAAATCTAAAAAGAAAAATAGCTGATCCGAAAAAGGTTACAGCACCTGATGGAGAGAATGAAGGACAAATAACCGCAACAACTTCCCTTCCATACCTTCAGGGCATAACCGATCGCATAGGCAGGATCCTTGGAAAACATAGCGTGCGAGTTATCTTCAAACCTCAGAAGAAACTAGCACAAGTGATTCTGAGTGCACCAGAAGTATACAAGATACCCTGCTCATGCAGTAAAGTGTACATAGGAGAAACCCGGAGGAAGATCAGTACACGGATCAAAGAACCCCAACGGTGTATCAAATATGGCCATATTACACAATCAGCGCTGGCCGAACATTGGATGGAGACTGGTCATGCCATCCAGTTCGACAAAGCCCAAAGTCTGGCCCCACCAAACAGCTATTTCCCAGGAAACACCGAGAAGGCTTGGATATCCGAAAACATCCAGACAATCTAAACAGAGATGGACGATATCACGTCAATCCTATTTGGCACACCGTCCTCCCGGTTTTTTAATTGATCAGTTGATCAATTAAAACATCTGATTGGCTGGTGCAGCGATCTGGAACGATGACTGCAACTATATAAGGAATACCTGAGACGCGAGAGCTTCAGTATCGGAGCTCTCGGCCCTGATGATGCAGACTGTAACGTTTGCGAAACGTCGGCACAACGCTGATCCTCAACACGGCCTCCATCCGGAAGCCACATACTCTTCTCATCACATAAAGAGCCGTGAAAAACTTAAAACTATTTGCATGCATCTTTATGATTCAACCACCAATTGAATATTTAGCAATACGTTTTGTAATGCACAATTTTTTTCATGCTTTTCGCATCGTAGAGTAGAGCTTACACCCAATTTACTTAAGGTCTCCATATCGCCAAAGTCCACGTCCAACGTTTCAATAACTAGATCATTTTTCATATTTAATATATCAGCTAACTATTCTCGTTTTTCATGGCCGTCAACATATACGATAGGATACATATCGTCTTCCGTTGGGCCCACAACTGCAGCCGTTATTAAACCTTGAGCCATGCTATATCGAACGTTTCCATAGGCCCACTTTAGACCATGGTGATTCCGAATCAGCCATGACGCTTTGTATGTATCAGATTTTGTGAGAATTCTCCATGGTATGATACTCGCGAAAATGTAATGAGAGAGTACACACCCCGCTCTCAGAATCGCGACTTCCTTTACGACAAAGTTTCTCCCAACAATGAACCCTTGTAGATCGACAAATGTAGGTACAGACATAACGAAGATGTATTGGCTCGATCAAGTCGATACCTAGATCAATTGATGACTGACGTCAATATTTAAGAAACTCCTCTTTAAATTATTCATTTATCGAGCGGGGGTTACTTGCTGATCTATAAAATTTTACGAACCATGTTTGTCAATGGACAATATTCAACAACGCGATCGCGCAAGATCAAACAATAGGCAGTAGTATTTGGTGGAAAATCTTCCTTACATTCAAACTCTATTCGCACGTCCACGGTAGCATTTTTCACAGACTCGTTCTGACGCAAGCAATCGATAACCGTGAGAGGGCCGTTATATTGAATCTTTGCGATAGTGAGCAAAGAATGATCACTATTACAGCCGTAGTAAGATTTACGGAATCGAGAGTACATATTGAACAAAATGGCGAATCTGTTTTTGTCAAAGTCCAAATTCAAATCATCGTAAGGATGGAATTCCGAGTTGAGGTAAAGTTGAACATTGGCGAGTTTGCAGTCGTCGAATAGTGTAATGTCATTTGCCATAGAATTTTGTTGCCAGTCTGCAGCGCAAATATTACATATCTTGGTTTCTCTAGCTGGGAGGCAGCATTTACAGTCCATGAATGTTTCGTTGTGCTTTGAAGCAGTGGATACTCGTATAGATCCCAAGAGCGAAAGCTCATATCCAAGTATCGCCCACTTTCCAATGTTCGAAGTAATGACAATTTAGTTATCTCATTTAATATTACGTGAGGCATACGCCATTGTATCTTGAGCAATTAAACTTCCGCCTCTACTAATGGATGCTGACCGAATATGCAATTGTTATCATTGCGCGAACGTATCAGAATTAGCTCATGACGAGCATTGATAACAACGCGCTTGTAATCTTCGCAAAATCCTAGCAATATGTTGAGAGGTACACAAAAATTGAAGTATGTTCCCCTATTAGTATGTGTTACATCCCACGCAGCATTTTTCAAAGTATGACTCCTCTCAGGGCTTAAAGAGATGTAGTTTTTAATCGTGGTTGTTATTCCAACGTTTCGATTGCGATCAATCTCTACACCATCGAGCTCATAACGAACTTCATCAAACATGAATGCAACGCAATTGTTTCCCAATACTACTATAGCTTGATCATCAGGTATTTTGAGCACCGTGAACTTTCCCTCAACGTAGAGAAAACTTTCAGATGGTAGAGTGTACAAGTCTTGGTGTTGTATAGCAATTCGTATTTCATCGCTGTGTCCAAACGTTGAGTTGGCATACGGATTGTACGTATGAGTCAATTTTTGATGATACGATCATTATACGTACGATACAAAGATTAACTCCCCACTGATGTTCAAAATGTCAGTCATTCTTTTGCCTCAAGTATGTCGTACAATAAATCCCAGGGATTCGAAAAATTCACGATTCGCTGCACTGAGTTTCTTCTTTGCGGGTAATTTAACACTCAATGCCGCTTGTCTTCTTGCAAGAGTATTATCGTTTGCGCTCGTATTATCTCGCGTAGAAATATTGTCTCTGGCGTCGCTTTCGTATGTGCAATCTCACCGTAATTTCTTCTCCTCGCAAATCGAGTAGTTTTCCCTTTTGATCCACGATACGTATCGTTAGATCCGTAATGCTCCGCACAATGATCGGAAGATAAATTATTTGCTCAGGCTTTTCCGATATCTTATATCCTGGTGGTACGCGCGGCAAAAATTCATGTATCGTGTGTACACGCTCGTCATTGCAGTACGCACTAGTGGTGACACTACATTCTATGCGGATAATGTTGGCATTCATTATGTTCATCGGTACATCAGATTCCTGCCATTTCCAGGGATGCAATGTTCGATTTAATGAAAATCCCAACAGGGATCCTACGTTGTCGGGTTTACTGAAATTTATTCTGTACGCGCATTTAATGTCACTCTTCAGCGTATTATGATTAGCGCGTAGCACGATTAGGTATTCGCCATTTTCATCGTTATCAACCTTTCGAGCAACAATTTCATTTTCAGCATCATCACCGCTATCAACCCCTTTGAGTAAAATTGCGCGATTCAGTTGCGCATTTATGGCTCTCAGTTCATAGGATCCTTCACGGATTATAATTTTCTTGCCATCATGGTCAAAGTAAAATTTGTTATTTGATGAATTCACATTTGGTATTGTGTGATAAGTTTCGAAATCCGTCAAACCGAGCTCATAACAGCCATCGTTGAAATCTATAGCGGGAAAATAATTTGCTGTGAGAAGGCTACTCTTGCCGGTCAACGTAAGCGTCAGTGACATGTTTCCCTCGAATACTGAGTTGATTGACACATTGTCACGGCTTGAATACATATTGATCATCGACGTTTTGAAGAAATTGCAAGCACAATTGCCCGCAAATACTGTGATTATAATTCTGATAAGATTCTCGATTGTATTATATTTTTGTGGTATTTGCTCCAAAATATCACACCAACTCGTTGGGTGGTCGAAGATTTCCAACAGTATCAAAATATATTATATGACTCCCCCTCTTGGCACAGACTACCCAATGCGTACCGGGGCCATCGGCATCATCCAAATTTACTATGCCGCTCTCATCTCGTTGCACGCCACCATAACCTGGTAAATTATTGCCCATGTAGATCCCTCTAAAGAATGGTATGCGCATGCGCCTGGCTAAGCATTCCAATTGTACGTTACTTGTTACACCCATGGGCATTTTCACCGTGTTTTGACGTTTTTTTTCTTAGTTGAACATCCTTGTCCACGCTTGTAGGGAGTGAGATGGAGCCCATAGCCTTCTATAGCTCGATTATGACGTTGTATTTCTTCAAGTTGATTCACAGCCTTTGCTATTCCAGCTACCCCACCATCCAGTGAACCAAGAAATCCCAGCAATGGTAACATTGGCAAAATTCCGCCACGCTTTGCTATCGGCAGTATTCTCTTCGTAATGGTTTTTTTCTTAGTCGATGAGTTCTTTGTCTTCATTCCCATGCCGAATTTCGTTTTTGCTTTCGTAGCCACCCAAACAGCGGTCGCTGCTGTTTTCTCGCCAAAAGTCGAATCTCTCGCAGTAATACGTTTTCTTGTCGTTGTCGCAAGTATATTATCCGCAATGTGTCTTTCGCCTAAATGATTGCTTCGAGAATAGGCTAGATCGTGGTCGCGACAAGCGGCATCCAATGGATTTATACCACGATCATCCCATGCCAATCTCTGCTCTAACTGAGTGCCCGGTCCACAAAATTGGTAACCGGGGATATGTAACCCGATCGGAAGTGCATTTATTGCACGATTTAACAAACCGTTGCCTTTTCTTTTTGGCATTCGGCACAATTATTTATAAACGGTGCTGGACCGCCAATGTGTATTAGCTGACCCGGTAAATTCCAATGGCGCGTGCATCGGCGATATTGCTGTACTTCCGAATCAGCCTTTATGTGTTCGGAAAGCCTCTCCCACAAAACGTCAACGATGTGATGAAAAGTTTGTAACAAAACAATTTTTGGAAAAAACTGTAATTGATGAGTCGTTAAACGGAGAATACTGCAGTCGTCCGACAAGTACAAAAACATTCCCAATACTGAGTGGATTTTACCCGGTGCACTCCTATAAATACTCCTCACACGACGCATTTTGGGCGAATGTCTGTTTAGATTCGGAAGAGAAAACATTCGTTTCGTGCAACAAGCGACGGTGATTCAAGTTATCAATTTCGACGATGGAGTAATGGAAGGCCAACAAGTACGCAAGCATGGAGACATGCTGCCACTTACGATACGCAGCATTATTTGCGATCCTTCAAATTGTGGGAAAACCAATGTTCTGTTAAGTTTAATAGAAAGTCCAAATGGCGTACGTTTTGAAAACCTATATGTATATTCGAAATCGCTTCAACAGCCAAAATATCGATATTTGGAAAATCTCCTGACATCTATTAACGAAATTGGCTATTTTAAATTCTCAAATAATCGCGATGTTATCTCACCGCACGAAGCACTTCCGAACTCCATTTTTATTTTCGATGACGTAGCATGTAACAAGCACGATACAGTACGAGCGTCCCTTGCGATGGGCAGACACTCGAGCGTTGATTGTTTCTACCTTTGCCAAACATATGCCAATGTTCCCAAGCATCTTATACGCGACAATGTGAATCTGCTGATTTTATTTCAACAAGATCGTACAAACTTGAAACATGTTTATAATGAACATGTGAATACGGACGTGCCGTATGAAGATTTTCGGGTGTTATGTCAAAAATGTTGGCAACACAAATATGGCTTCATGGTGATTGACAAAGATAGCTCATTGTCCGGTGGTCGATATAGAAATGGATTTAACGAGTTTGCAATACCGTAATGTAGTCCGTCGGCATTGAGACATCAGCTGTGCAACGACCGAAAAATAATTTCATGTGAGCATGATTTCATGTGAGCGACAATTGATACTGATGAAAAGATTGCCAGGGAAATTGCGAAAACAAGCGACTCAATACGCAAAACGTATCAACCTGTGAAAATGGAAGAAGATCTTGCATTGAAGAGACACTTCACGCCAATCACCGAACCTCTCAAGCAGATTGTTAAGCAATCAGCTGCTGTTGAATCTCTTGGGCCGGAAATTGGATCGTTGAGCATGTCGGAAGCAAAGGACCTCGAGAAGGATGTGAAACAAGGAACAAACCGCGCCCGTTCATTATTTCAAGATTCGCTGGTAACTTCTATACCGAATCAGTTGAAACGCAAGCGACGAAAGGAATCTCTGGATGATACGGCGATGGCTGGTGGACCCTTGCAACCAGCCACCATTGTTGAAGAAGACGTTTTTGAGACTACGCCCGACTCATTCGTGTCTACAGTTCAACGTCAATTACAAACGGCTAAAGGTCAAAATACATTGCGCGAACATTTCAGTCCACTCGGTCAACAATATATTTCATCTATTCTTTTACAAGACAAAATTTCCAGCATGGATTACGTGTATGACGTCAAATTTACCAATGAAGGAATGATGTTAGGCGATAAGCGTTTCAATGTGGATAATGATGATAATATATTCATCGATGGCATAAAATACTTGGGAACCCCTGGACTCTATGAGCTAATCTTTAAGAGAATTCCTGCGATGCAATATACACCGAGGAAGACAAAAACAAATATAAAAGTATATTATTAGCAACAAATGCACATCGACGTGGTAGCAATATATTCAATCCTGTATCGGGTAACAAAGGCTTCAAGTATAAATATATAATTGAACCATTAACTTTCGACCGAAAAGCTGGAAGAGGTATAGAAATACCGCTCGCCATGGGGTTAAATAACAACAAAATCGATTACGTGCATTGAAATGATCCCAATGAGTTGGTCTATCGTTTGCGCATCTTGGAAGCTTCACGACACGCGGATAACAACGCTCACGACAATGAGATAATGTCGATTATTGAGGAACTTCGCGAAGCAGGTCTTATTATAATTAACCTATGCATCGATGATAATGATCATTCCTTCGTCACTATTGATACCGAGATGTCGATCAATAAATTCGGATCATCGCTTGGAGCGCTGGATAATTCATACTATCAGTGGACTGGGCTAATAAGAAATTATACACGTGATAATGCTCTTTGTCTAACCTCTAGTGGCTCCGATGCAAGATCACGGAAAATACGAGGCGTAGCCCTACCTGAAGGGGATTACGATGCTGCTAATAAACGTTACGTGGAAATGAAAATCAAGCTGTTAACAGAACGCCTGGATGAATTTGAAAAGAAATTCATCGCACTAGAGGATACGCTTCGGATAACTATGAACGATACGTCTAAAACGATTTAGATGTAACCGACGCTGTAGCTGACACAACGCTTGAAGATTTGGAAAAATCGTCTAGTCAAACACACGATATGCTCGGAGAAGAAAAAACGTTTGAAGAAAATCAGCTCGTGGAGGAATTACATGCACCAACAAGAGAAAACTCTCTGCGAAGACGTGTCATCGTACGTGGGTATGATGATTTGTGGCAGGTTGACGTAGTCGAAATGCGGCCGTATTCGCGTTTCAACAAAGGCTACAATTACATCCTCAATGTCATCGATGTGTTGAGCAAGTATGCATGGGCCGTACCCTTGAAAAGTCAAACTGGCAACGAAATGGGTACAAGGATTGCGAAAATCATACAAGATCATAGCAGATATCCGAAAAATCTTCAAACCGACAAAGGAAGAGAATTTCACAATGTAAACGTGCAACGACTCATGGAGAAATACAACATCAATCATTATTCGACGTATTCTATTATGAAGACCTCGGTTGTCGAACGATTCAATCGCACTCTCAAAAATAATATGTGGAAAATGTTTACACTCAATGGTAATTACAAGTGGATCGATTCGTTACCGCAACTCGTTATGAAGTATCGTACGATTGGCATGAGGCCCATCGTACGATTGGCATGAGGCCCATCGACGTTCCTCCTGTGATCGCGGAGAAACGCTTAACAACCGTATACAGCAACGTAAAAATTGCGGCTCCTGCAAGATTCGAAGTCAATAATTTTGTGCGCGTAAGGAAATTCAAGACAATATTTAAAAAGGTTTCACACCAAATTGGACCACCGAAGTGTTTAAAATCGTCAAGGTGCAACAAACTTATCCTGTAACGTACCTAGTAGATGACTCAAGTGGAAATCCGATAGCCGGAAGATTCTACGAATACGAACTGCAACGTGTTGCCAATCCAAACATATATCTCGTGGAGACGATAATACGCAAAAAGGGCAATGATGTTTATGTTAAATGGTTGGGAATGGATAAATTTCAAAACTCGTGGATACACAAAAATAATATATTCTAATACCTTATATAAAGTATATGAAAAATTCAATAAAGTTTCTTTACAATAGGCACACCGTTTTATTTATGTATACATTCACCATTCCTTATAAAAATAAATAATTACATCCTGTAAATATTAACCTAGTCGCACTATATATAACATGAATATTTTTCAATATATATCACATTTACATTACTACATTCATTATATCTCTCCATTTTTGTTTTATAACAATACATATAATGGAGCCTCACAAATACATTTACAATGCTATTTTATAATGACCCCATGGTAGAGTGTCCGTACTTTTCGGCCCGATAAACCGCTTGTCATGGTGTGGACTTAGAGCAATTTTTTACTCTGAAATAGTGTAAACTTCGTGCAGCTTCGATCTTATGCAAGACTGCTGACGAGTCATCTCAATTTCTTCCCGTAAACAGCGAGTGTAGTCATTGAAATTTATTGTTCGCGCGACGACATTACTTTTCACACCTTTCACATTTTTCGTGTCTTTTTTACCAACGACTCGCAAAGCGTACATTTTTGCTCTCAATCCCACAAATTCCGTCATTACCATACCATTATTTTCATCTTTCATGAGACCGGGCACGTTCTTGTTGACTAATGGTAAACCGTACACGTTTTCCATAGGGTAATCGCTCGTATCACATTTGTCACTGTTACGCTGCATATCGTCGTAAACGTCGCCAGACTTGATGTGGTATATGAGACTATCGGTGTCGGTGTACATGATCTTGCAGTTTTGCCGATACAGCGGAATCATGAATTCGTGGTGAAACTCATATAAACATGTTTTCAAAATGTCGAGTATACACATACCTACAGAAATCGGCTTGTTAAATTTTACCTCCAGATTTTGGAAGTCGAGGGCAATACGATTTTCTGAAAAGATACTTCGACTGTGAAAATTTGGTTTAGCGATCATTGCCTCTGCCCCATACCGTCCCTCCCACTTTCTTACAAGTTTCACGTCTACACGTTTTCGCACGTTTTCCATCGTTTTGCCAAATACTGCATTGTTCATTAATTTATACAAATTTTTCTCGAAATCATTTGTAGCACGTGTGTGAAACTGCGTATTCAATTCGATGTATGAACGCAACCAGGGGGATTGAGTGAATTTCAAAATTCTGTATATTTTCGCTACTTTAAGTCCATGACGCATACACTGCTGCACATTACGATAGTGTATCACGTAACACTTCTTATCCCATACGGATGCGAGCAATTTCTCTTGGCGCTTGCCAGGTGGTTTGTCGCGTGTCGGACAAAATGGAAGGTCACTGTGCGAATCATGCAAACGTTGCGGATATTCGAGATCGACTTCGAGAACGTAGCCTACAGGCGAATCTAGCGCTATGGATAATATGTCAAAATTCGATGTGTCGTCGATCCATTGAAAATGAGCATAAGGCAAAGGTTGACACATTGCCCATCCATACAAATTGTTCACATCGAAGTACATCAGGTTTGATGATGATTTTAATGGATGGTACGATTGCATGTACTTGTTATTAGCATGTGCATATCTGTTTGAACATTGGCTTAATCCTCCGCGTATACCTCACTCGATGAATAAAATCATGTGGATGTTGGTCAATAATTCAAACGTAATCGTGCAGCAGTCGTGCGTATATTTCAACATGGCGTCCCAAGTTATCCGGGAAGAGTGTAATAATACGCCGGATCAAGCCCATAACTTTCAATACACGTATCACGGAAGTTTTCGAAAATATCTGCTAATAACAAGACATCCGTCTTCAAATACAAATCGCTATATTCACCAAGCGTTTGAATGGAAAACCGCTCCCAGACATTCTCAGCGTGAATGTACTCGCTCGCACTGATCATTTCCCCGGTCAAGTAACTGTAAAATGAGTCGCGTTGCGGCAAACACGTGTCTTCCATTCTGCTGACATGGTCAACGTATTCGTACGGAAAGACACCTTTTCGTGTCAATTATGTAAAATCATGCATCGGTAGGCCATCAAATTGTGAGCGTAAAATTGTCAGTTTGTTCGTCTTTAAAAATTATGCTAATTTCTCAAGACTTGTGGTTAGAAATTTATATGAATCGATGAAGCGTAATTTAATTTGGTTTTTTGTTTCTTCGGTAGTAGTTTGAACAGTTTTCGCAAATGAAATATATTTTTCTTTTGTAATTGGAAGCACGTAAGTGTTCCCTTCGAAGGCGGTGGCTACTTCTTTGATTAGAAAATGCGCATCATAGTCAGACAAATTGTGAAAAACTACCGGAATGAAAAAAGATTGTTTGAAATGTAGATTGCAATTCGAATGGGCGGGGCCTCTGTAACGCCCAGTTAAATGACAATGATCGCGAACTCGTGTATCGGTTTGTGCAAAATCTTGTTCACTTATGTGACACTTAATCGCGCTTCGAAATTCAAGCTCCTCGTTGGATGTCGACTGTACCATGGGGATATTTAAAGATAAAATATCTTTCACATGCAAAGCTACATTTTTTAGTTCTTTGACGAACCATGCAATGCAATGGCTACTACGGTGCGATTCATATCTGCATAACGATTGATCGTATGAACAATGTACGTAGTATGCGCTACTAGAAACCTCGTGGTGTTGGTACATGTTTTGTTCATTCGTTTTCGCAAGAACGCACTTAAGATCGGCGTATATTACGTATGGAAGTCGAGCATTATGATTGAAGTTTTTAAAAGTGAGCCACTTGTTCGCATTGTTCGGTAGACGGACAGCACAATCGTTGATCTGGCCACAGTCCGCAGTGTGCCCTTGCAATTTTCGCTCCGAATGAAAGTAGTGTAGACATCTGCGAAAATAAACAAAAAAATCAGTTTCGAACTAATTATTTTGATACATTAAATCATATCAAATCTACGTACCTATCACAGATATATTTCTGTCCATGGCGTTTAGTCAACTGTGAGCTGACGAGTCTTGATAAATTCTTGATCGACGCGAAATGTCCAATAATGTTTTGCTGCGGTCTTCCACGTCGAGCAAATTGACATGCTTTTCTCTCTTTCACTCACTCACGCGACTTGGAAGAGTGCTATCAATCTCAATGGTGTATACATTGATTGAAATGTCATTAAGGATTTAAATTTTTTATATTTGATTCAGAATTACCGGAAACTCAATGTCTTGAACATTTAGCACTGTCGAGTAGTGCGGGTATGAAAATTCACGCGCACTGTGACGTTGGGCTGGATCAAGAGCAGCGATTACGGACCATGCGAAACATGCTTGATCACTCGATTTTACATTAACAACTGCTCTTCTTAGTATTATCGACCGCGATAACATTATGTGGCATCCCGCACGCATTGGATTATATTTATTTATATTCATAGTCAATTTATATATTCGTGCTAATGCCCACCCGCTGTCGCGTTCCTGAAACTCTTCGAGTGATGTCGAAATGGGCTCAATAACTCTTTGATCGTACCACTCGCGTAAATCCGACGTATTCAAAAATTCATAGTGTTTAGTATTAATGCTTTTATTTGCACGCTTGTCACCCGCCACAAATTCACCGTTAAAATGGTATTAATTTTCACACTACTATGATTGTTGATAATGGTTTGAATGCGTGAAAGCACGACATCGCAAGCGTCTTTGAGAAATTGTTGAGGTTCGATTTGGTTGCGATTTATGACTACACCAGTCAAGATACGACCCTCGAACGCCGTATAAATTTCTCGCTATATGAATCCATGATTGTCATGTCCAGCACCTGTGTGTATGAAACGCTGACGCATCGAATTCTTGAAGCCTTCAAGTCGCGCAATTTGGGCTACCAACGATTGACGATTTCCCATCGATAATCACGGTCGTTTAATTCGACTTTGTTCTTCTAATGACTCTATATAATCTTCACATCGTTGTTCCCACACAATTTTACTCTTCTACCGAACTAATTTAAGCCCCTTGCTCGCAAAGATTTTTTTCAATATTATTCGATATGTCTCTGCGCGAGGCACGCCGCGATCTCGGAAATTCAAACATTGACTGAACGTGTGTTCCTCTCAATCACGATTTATATTCCATTACTATAACAACTGCATCCTTGATGCCGTGTGCATTTTTTCGTTATATATTTTTCTGCAGACTTTACCATTTTGCTGGCATGAACTTCTTCGACGGGTTCCACGAAGCGCTCGCAATATCAATCGCATAATTTTATTCTTTCGTGAATGTCTCAGGCATTTTGACCTTGAGATGACACGTGATGCTAAATCGACATTTTTATGCTATCTTTTACCTATATATGCTGAAAGTGTGTACCTCTCAATCACGATTTATATTCATTTTCTATAACAACTGCATCCTTGGTGCCGTGTGCATTTGTTCATTATATATTTTTCTACAGACTTTTCGATTTTTTCTGACATCAACGTTTTCAACGATATCCGCGAAGCGCTTGCAATATCATTCACATAATATTATTCTTTTGCGAATGTCCCAGACATTTTGGCCTTGAGATGCAATAGATGTTCAAAGACGTTCGTGGGGTTTGTTTGGGATTTCACCGAAACAAACCTAACCACTTTAATCGTTGAATGCCTAAAGTGTATATGTTTATATTCATGCAGATGAGTCGCTCTATCTCACAGACATGCGATGCGGTCGCTCCATCTCTCATTCTTGCTCTCTCTCATACATACGTGTGATCCGATCGCTTCTGTCAGCGACACGGGTCAACCAACTTGGCTCTCAGGCGAGAGCCGCTAAATAATAAAATCCATGCAATAAACAATACAAGACAAAAATGAATAAAAATAAATAAACAATAATTTTAAAATATATAAAGATCAATAATCAATGATCAATTGATCGATAATCGATATACCCCCCCCCCCTCCCTCTCCGCCGCTCCAACGACTTCCCCCTCCCGGCGTAACGTCAGCCGCTCCGCCGAGTCCCCCTCCCCGTGTGACGTCATAACCTTCCCTGCGTGAACCCCCCGCCCCGCACCGCCCCTCAGAGGACCTGGGTTAGAACTCTCATAGCTATACTACTTGACAGAAACAAGAAATTTGAGGGATTAACGAGATATCGTGTAGAAATTGTATTACCCGAAAAATGCACTGCTTTAAAAACGGTAGGACAAATTGGCTGCGACATAATTAAAGTATTCAAAAAAGCTGTAATAAGCGGCACGCTATACGTCAGCAATGAAAGCGATAATACTAATGCGCAAAGTTGCAAATACATTGGTACAAAAACAGGACTTTTCGCGAGAATGGATAAAATTGTTAGCTTCGTAAATCACAACGGGCATGATATTAATGGCGCATACGTAACTTATTTCGAAACTACTAATGATGGTAGCGAAGCATCGCATATACGAACATTGGGCGAATCGCGGAGAGGTTTCGTCGGAGCTAAGGACATTATTTTGCCAGTAATAATAATGAAAATAAATGGCATTTTGTATGGGGTTAAATTAACAAACATATGGGAAACTGATTAAAATTAAGAAAATCAAAGAAAATATATTAACGAAAAATTCTCCGAATATGAAGCAAGGAAATACGGAGTAAAAAGAAAGGCGGAAGATGAAAACTTGAGCGCCTTGTGATATTTTTTTATAAATTCAAAATTATTCTATACAGTCTGCCAACTTCAATGCGGCTTTTTTACCATACAGTTATATTATTGACTTTGCATTATAATAACATTTTTTCGTTACAGGTGAAAAGATTTAAGAAAAAGAAGACAAATGGAATGACTGAAAATAAAAATCGTTGCTGGAATAATTTATTATTAAGAAAGGTTTTATCAAATAGGCTGTGGATACAATTTGACCGGTAATAATAATAATAATGAAAGTAAATAATATGTATGTGGAATCAACGAAATCCTCCGAAACAAATCGAAAAGTTTATGAAATTTAATTAAATGTGAGTGCCCATGTATATATATATATATATATATATATATATATATGTATGTATATGTTTGTAAAGTAAATAAAATGTGTAACCTTATTATTATATTTTGTCTCATTCAAGAGCTGTGGAACATTTCTAAAAACTAATAGATTACACATTACGACCCGCACGAAAGAAACAAAATCTGAGTGCTCTGCGGTTTTTCGATCCGCTGCTTGTAAATTTTCTTTCATTCGTGCTGTTGCCAATCTGTGGGATTTTCATGGGTAACACTTGCAGGTTTTTCAAACGTTTATCGAGGTGCTGTTCCACGGAAGAGCGACTGGCGTGGAACGTGTTAAAAACCGGTAAGTATAACGAATGAAAACCAACAGAGCGGCAATAGCACGAATGGTGAAAAAACCCACAGCAGTGGGTAGAAAATCCATGGACCAAAAGCGGCAAGATGGGTAGAACTCGCTGGTTGTTGGCTAGAAAACCTGCTGAGCGCGAGCGGCGGGATGGGTAGAACTCGTTGGGTGGTGGGTAGAAAATCCACTGAGCGCTAGCGGTCGGATAGGTAGTACTCGATCGGCAGTGGGTAGAAAACCCACTGAGCACGAGCAGCGTAGGTAAAACTCGGTCGGTGGTAGGTAGAATACCCACCAGCAGAATTGTGTGACGGTGACGTCACTTCCGGTTTTGTGGGTAGTCTACCTAGCGCTCGTGAGTTGGAATTTTTCCGTTTCCAACTCACCGAACGGGTAGAGAAACAGTCAGGGTAGGACCCTTGTTATTTTCATTATTCATAAATTATATTGCTAACGGCTTGAAACATTCGCAACACATAATTTTTGCTGATGACACACAATCGTACACGCACTGTTTTCCGCATGAGCTTCACAAATCCCTTCGCTTGATGTGCACTGACGCTTGCGCTATTCACAAATTTGCAGTTGACAAATGGGTTGTCGTTGAATCTGACCAAGTCTAAAGTCATGATAGTGGGCAGTAAGGCACATGTAAAAATGCTGAATCTAAAAGAATTGCCATGCATCTCAATAGAAGGTGAGACATTACCTTACGTAATTGAGTGCCGGAATTTGGGTTTAATTATGAACACGTCGCTTACTTGGAACAGGCAGGTGGCGTCAGTATGTCGCGATGTTCACTCGATCCTGCATGGATTAAAATATCATCGCAATTCCATTTCATCCAACCTAAGAGCAAACCTTGTCTCATCCCTAATTTCCGGCTGTGTATAATGATCTTCCAGATACACTAAATAGCGGTTGTGTATAATGATCTTCCAGATACACTAAATAGCAAACTAGAAAAGCTCTTGAATTGTTGCACCCGCTTTGTTTTCAATCTGCGCAAGTACGAACACGTAACCTCTTTCAGGCTCAGTTTAAACTTGTTGTCCGTAGAAAGCAGGCGGGTTTACTTTCTTGGAATGTTGGCCTACAAAGTACTTCATGAGCATGTTCCGAACTATTTAAAGGATCTTTTCCCTTTAATGGGTGGTGATTTCCGCTTTTCGGAACGTCGGCCGCGCCCCACCTTCTTCATTCCCTCACACAGGACTGCCTTATACAGCAGATCTGTAGTCATTACCGCGAGCCGGCTGCGGCACTCGTTGCCTAGGACGGCAACCAGTGCTTCCTGAAGTGAAATTTTGAAAATCCGCCTACACGCTTACTTGCTTGAGTGTAAAAGAGATGCGTATGCTGCCCCATAGCTCCGTATGTGATGGGATGTAGTGAGTGCTGTGCGCTTTTCCGTTCTGTAACATCTATGTAAGATAGCGTGTGTCCTATATCGCAGATCACATCGCAGATCTCATTTCATGTCACATTATATATTATTTTCTTACGTATTATTTTATTTTTTGGACATCGTACGGCGCGTGGCCTTTTTCAGTTTGTATCGAGTCAATGAGCGTCGAGTTGTTCTCCGGATTTTGTTCCGTTCTTCCGTTTTTAATATTTGTCTGTAAAGAATTTTACAGAAAGCCCCATAGGTAACTAGGGCATAATAAGCCATCACTCTCTCTCACTCCTCGCGGTAAGACCGCGGTACAGAATGACGTGCCGTTTCGGCAGTGAATAGAAATCAAACTAAATAGTCATAAATTACACGTTAGCGGAAGTTGCTTAAGAAGTGTGCCTAAAGAAAAACTTTTCCTGCATGCACGGATTAGAAAACAGTGAAAACTCCATCGTAGTGACTACGTTTTTTGCGGCTTTTCCTCAAGTAAATTTGATGGGCCTATCAAAGGGCAAGACTATCGGTGTGTAGTAGGCTCGGTTTAAAGACAGGTGTAGGAGACCTGATAAGTGTGAATAGGTGCGTCAAGGTGTTTCAACGCGTGCACACCTAGGTCAGCGAAGTATCTTAGAAACAAGACGTTGAACTCTCGTGACTGGGTGGGGATAATCGCGTGATAAATCGATATGCCGCGATTTATCGGTCCGAGCCGAAGTCGTAGGCAATCCAGCGCTGATGGCGCGGGCTCGGACTATGAGGACTCGGTGGCTGGATCCTTGGGTGGGGAAGGACTGTCATCAGGTGAGGGAACGTTACTGAAGTTGGGACATTTCGGTAAACCCCCACTTGCTCGTGAGCAAGTATCCGATATGCTCCGTGCAATGTCTGACAGGAAACAATCGTTTTGTGCGACTCTGTTCACGAATTTAACGGTCAACGATCGCAAGTCTGCTGAACGAGTATTTATGAAATATCATGAAACAATGCACCAAATATCTACTGCATATCTAGAGGTACGAGCGAAACTTGAGACAATAGCCGCCTATACGTCAATATTTGATGAGCGACAAAACCCAAGAACCTTTACGACAAGAAATGACCAAGATAACTCAGAAGAGCGTGCGGCAACGACTTATGCATCTGTTGCCAAAGAGAGGCAAATTCATTTTTCGGGAGGAACACCAGTCACTGTGCCGAATTCTGCGAGGAATCGTGTTATTATTGAACCGCGAGCTTCAGAGGCCGAGAATTTTGAGACAGAAAATGCTACGAAGCAAGCACTGTATGGCGTACTAAACGCAGTAGCGCTGGGACTCAAAATTTGGCACGTCACGCGGGCGAGAAACAATGGTGTTCGAATTCAGGCGTCAGCTGGTGATATGCAAGCATTAAAAAAACTCAGTAGCATCACCGAAGCAGGACTGCAAGTCCTTGATGACGTGAAATTAAATCCACGCCTAGTTTTGCATGTCGCACCGGTGGCAATAGATCGTCACACTGTGTTGGCCAATTTGCTCTCGCTAAATTTGCCAGGATGCAATGCCGAGGATACAAGAGCCGTTTATGTTTATCCAGCGCGTGGTCGAAGATATACTCGTGTGGTTATCGAGACCAACCCCAAAAATTATAAATTTCTGCTTGGATGTGACTATTGTGCGAAAAATCACGATACGAAGATATGCGGTTCGCGTGGCGAAGCACCGTCATGTGCAAATTGCGCGACTGCAAAATTAACAAATGCGAACCATCGAGCTATGGACTCGGAGCAGTGCCCAATCCTACGGAGGAGGGTAACGGAGAAGGCCCGACTCATAAACTATGAATAGTGTGAAACCATCCCTGTATATGGATCAGATATTAATATGTCACGTAAACTGCTAATCACTATGCGAATTCAGAGCATTTCAGCATCACAGGATTTGCGCGATTTTCAGCTGCATTTCCAGGCACGGCGTTACCATCTAATATGTATTAGCGAGACCTGGCTCAAGCCCGAAATATCCGATACTTTCGTGGAACTACCTGGTTATTATTTGCTGCGTCATGATCGTGTCGGTACGATAGGCGGTGGTGTAGGCATTCACGTACGCTGTCATATACGAGCTGAAACCCTGGCTCTATCCCGGACAGTTACAGCCATGAGCCCGAATTTCTAATAGCAGGTATAACTGTACAAGGCTCTGTGGGATTGTTGCTTGCCGTAATTTACAGACCTCCGAAAAATGAATATTTAGCACGATTTGTTGACTCTTTCATGGAATTCTATCAGGACCGTCTACAGTACGCAGTCTGCGTTGCTGAGGATGACAGAAGATGCGCGTTTTGCGATTGACAAACGTATGGTAACGATTATTGTACTTTTCAATCTCTCTAAGACATTTGATTGCGTTCCGCATGGATCATTACTAGAAAGACTGAAGAGGCTGCGCTTCTCGAGGAGTGCCATCAATTGGTTCTGGGCGTATTTGGAGGGACGTAGCCAATCTGTATATGACGGGTTCGGAAACAGGTCAGGATGGGAGCAACTACATTTAGACGTACCACAGGGCTCCGTACTGGGACCCCTTTTCTTGTCGATCTATGCTGGTAACGTTACTTCAGCTATTGCAAAGTGCAAGTACAGCATGTATGCAGACGATCTGCAAATTTATTTGCATTGCCGGCCATCAGACATTATGAGCGGAATCGTCGATGTCAACCAAGACGTAGCGGCAATTCATAGATGGGCAGAAAATAGTGGTCTTGAATTCAACACTGCTAAAACCAACTCAATTGTGATTGGGTCATCACGTTATCTAACGCAACTCGATGAAATGGTACTTCCGTCGATTGTAGTGGGATTGGACAGGATTCCGTGGTCGAACGCTGTCATATGCCTTGGTGTCACCATTCATCGGACACTCTCATGGTATGAACACACCGTGAGAGCTGCTAGCAGAATGAGGGCCGCCACATACCAACTCAAGCTCTGTCGCGGAAAACTACCTACAAACGTTCGGAAAATGCTCGTATCAGCCCTTGTTCTACCTCACCGGGACTATTGCTGTCTTCTTTTCACAGACATAACTGCGGACTTAAACCTAAAACTACAGCGGGCGTTGAACACTAGCGTATGCTTTATATTTAATTTGCGGCGTAATGAACGGATCACCCCATATTATAAGAAATTAGCGTGGTTGCGGGTTGATGAGCGGCGTAAATTGTTTCTTGCGTCATTTATATATGCATTGTGTGAATACGAAGAGGCGGCTTATTTGTTGCAACATTTCATGCGACCAGTACGTGCGCCTACAAAACAGCTGCGACGGCCACCTAGAAGTGGTGATTTTGTCATCTCGACCTGCCGTACGAATTGTTATTTGAAATCATTCCTCATAACCGCATGTCGTATGTGGAATGCGATAGACTACACAATAAGAGCACTTAAGAGTCAGAAGAGCTTCAAAGAAGCATTGAGACGCGAGTTGTTAAATGAAATGTCTCGGTAAAAGCATGACTTCGTTTCTTTCTGACTTGTTACCTACTATTTTTATTATTATTACTATACTATAATACTATAATTATACATATAATTATTATATTATTATTTATATTAATTTTTTAATATATAATATATATATATATATATATATATATATATATATATATATATATATATATATATATATTACTATAATGATTATTATGATTATTACTGCTTTTTTGAAAGTGCTACACATTACTGTAAAACAAGCGTTGGGATGTAAGTTCTGTCACGGAGCTCTTAGGGAGTGAAAATTATATAATTTTATATACATATATATATATATATTTATTGTAACGTGTTTTTTTTGGGTAACACTCCGCTGGCCCGCCGGGCCCCTTGGTATGCCCGGCGAGGGCGTCCTCCGGCTCGGGGCCACCGTCGCCGCCACGACACGATTCCGTAGGGTCCTGAATAGCTGTATATTATTTACTAATTCCGTCTGTATTTCTCTTTATTTTTATTATGTAATTTAAACCCGATGTCGAGGTTTCTCCCGCGGGAGGAAGGACGCGCCGTCAAGAAAGGAAACATCCGAGGCAGCGGACGGCGAAGTAGAACGTTCACCCTGGGCTGAAGATCGAGAAAACGCAGGAGGCCCTTAAGCGGTTGAACGATGGGAGCGGCCAAGGTTTATGCAAAAATTCCAACGTTCGCGACTCCCACATTATCCGGAGAAAATAATTTATCGGGGCCGGATCCACGCGCAGACTTCTCGTCGTCGTCCCCCCCCCCCTGCGAGGTTTCTCTCAGCCCGTGTAATACGGAGGATAAAAAGGGTTGCGGTTATTGTTCCCGCCAAGACCCGAGATTCGTGAGAGCTAGCGCGCGGATTTTATTCTTTCGTTCCGGGAGTTACGAAATTCGAAATTCGCGCTAGAATCGTAGGCGAACTCCCGAAACAATCGGCACGAGACTGCCCTCTCGCGCGAAGCTAGAGAAAAAGACGAGGAGCGGGGAGGGGCAGGGGTACGCGTCTCGCACGCCGGCCGGCTTGCCGGACAGCTTCTCGCGAGGTACCGAGCCGGAAGGACGTGGGACGACCAGCGTAAAACGGCCAGTTGTTTTCTCCCGGTGAGCTCAGCGTTGCCCGTTGCAGTAATTCACGGAGATCTCTGACCGCGTGGTCGATCCTCGATCTCGGGTATCTTTTTCGTGGCCACGGCCTCTGTTGCGTTTCCGTAATTTTCGAACCTCGTCGTACGTAGCTAGCGCGTAGTGTCGAGAAATTGTGTCGTGGTTGCGCGCGGGAAGCTCAATCCCGTTTTGCGACGAGCTTCGGCTCGATTAGTCTGTAAAAAGTGTGAGTGAATGTGTGCCTGCAAAAATAGGGACGTGTCGTTCTTGGTAATCCCTTGGCCTGCGGCGAGGCTTGTGCAAGGGGAAAGGGGGAGAGATTGCCCTCAAGTCGGGACATCTTCACGGAGAACTAGCCTCCCGTTTATCATCGAGTCGCGGGTTCGAACCCGTGCGGGCTCCCGTCTACCTTAACAATATCTACCGGGTGCCCCTTTCCCCAGTGTGGGGATTTTCCCGGCTTCGTCGCGGGGGAGAGGTTGCCGAGCATCGACGTCCATGTAAGTAGCGACCGGGGTATTTTTCCTGGGATATTTCATTATTTATTTAAAGCTCGGCCGGGTAACCGATTAGCGGGGGCCCGGTTTTGTAATATTAGTGTGGCCGGTAGGGGAGAGAGAGGAGAGGCCAAAACGAGCTCGACGTAGATTGTGCGTGTGTGTAGGCCCCGGTCGGAATTGGTGTGTGTGTGTGTGCGCGCGAGAGTAACTGGCTCGCGAGATTTTGCGCGTATTGTACATATTTTGTGTCCGATTTTTGTCCCGTGTTCCTTGCGAAGGAGGGGAATTATTAACGACAGGTAAAATAAATTTCCTGACGATAAATTTCTCTTGCCGCGCGTGATTGACACCTGACCCATCCCCTCTACCTTATCCACGAGGCTGCAGTTTGGCCGGACACTGCGTTCCCTTTTCTCATCCCGACAAGCCGATTTTCGGCTGGCGCCCTATATAAATTGTCGGGACGGGAGGAGGGGAGTTTTGTGACTCTCTCGGTCCTTTTCCCCCAGCTTCTTCGATTTTGCGGTCACAATATATATATATATATATATATATATATATATATATATATATATATATAGAGATCGCTATATATATATATATATATATATATATATATTATTATTACTGCTTTTTTTAAAAAGTGCTACACATTACTGTAAAACAAGCGTTGGACTGTAAGTTCTGTCACGGAGCTCTTAGGGAGTGAAAATTTCAGAGCACGAATAAAATGATGGTCTCTCTCTCTCTCTCTCTCTCTCTCTTGCTCCTCGGGTACTGACGTACTGCTTCTCGGCTGAGTCTTTTCTTGCACTTTTCTCCTGCTTTTTTGCCCCGTGTGGGCCCGGTTCCAGGTCAGGAGCCTGAAATTGCTGTCCCTGCATCCAAAGAGAGTGGAATAACCCGCTGAAGCTATTTTATTTGCCTTATCGGGACGCATCCTTGGAAGTCCGAAAATCCGAAAATCCTTACATGCGAGGTACTGTAAGTGAGTACGATCAGTGTGTTGGGCCGTGCATGTGTTTGGCCCCTACCTTCGAGCTGCCTAACTGCCGCTTTCTGCGATTCGAGCGTCGCGCGCGAGAATAGCCGGACCACTGCTCCTCGTCGGTGTGTCTACCTACGTACTCACGTCGGTATGACAGATCGGCATGACAAATCGGGGTCTAGTTGGGGGGACACCAGCGCCGACTCTGACACCTTTGTGGAGGCATCATCAGAGCCCATACCCGAGTCCCCGACGTCTGAGGCCAATCCTCGAGGTGATGTTAATATCAGGATCAATGTACGATGTCCCGTACTTGCCATCGGACGTAACAAAAATGTTACGCTCTCTCTCTCTCTCTCTCTCTCTCTCTCTCTCTCTCTCTCTCTCTCTCTCTCTCGCTCTCTCTCTCTCGGAGTCCAAAGACATCATGACGTCTATCCTCCTCACCAGCAAAGAGTCAATTGAAAAGCGAAAACGTGTCGATGAAGCATTAAACCACTATTATACGCCTTTTCACTCCATCACCTCAGCCTATCTGCAGCTCCACGCCACCTCAGCACGATAACGACTTTCGAAACGCTTTTTCGGGCAAACCAACCGCCTGTCATCGAGACTGACTGCACTAGGCAACTGGACCACTGGCTCGGCATTGTTTTTCTTCGATCGTATTGGGCCGCGGCCAAACCATCCGGCTCCCTCATGGATTAGAAGTAAATGTGCCGTCAGCCATCTCAAATCGCATTATAATTGAGTCGTCGCCAGCCCATACCACCCGGTTCAATAACGTCGAAGCTACGAAGCAAGCTCTCCACGGATCAATTAATCCCTCTACTCTTGGCATTCAAATCTCTCGTGTATCCAGCGTGCGGAATAATGGCGTTCGTCTTCAGGCCAGCGAAGGCAGCCTTGCGAAGGTGAAGGAGCTCGATAGTTTGTGGGAGGCCGGCCTTGTTGTCAAGGAGGACATCCAGCTAAACCTGCGGTTGTTTTTACACAACGTCCCTGCGGCCATGAGCAATGAGGCTAACCTTGCCAATCTTCTTTCACTCAACCTAGTAGGAAGCAAACCGGACGATACCAAAATCATCTATACGTACCCTTCGTACGGTCAGCTCTTCACTCGCGTTGTCATAAAGACTACGGCTGAAACACCGCAAGCGACTCATGGCGTTGCCAGAGGTCTCCTTATGTTGGAACTCAACTTAGATTACTGACCACATAAACGTCCTGCAGTGTGTTAAATACCTACATTTTGGACATTTGGCTCGGGGCTGCGATCGTGGCGCCCGCTGTGGACACTGTGCTGAAGATTATCAATCGCGTGCCTGCTCAGCTCGGAACGATCCAGCCAAATGCTACAATTACGTGACTGCCAATATACCGGATAGCGAACACTCTGCCTTGAATGGAGCCGCATGTCCCATACCTCCTTCTTCGGAGGAGGATTGCTGCCGAAGTTTAGCTCATTAATTATGGCTAGATACACGATTTTACCACCAGGGCGTCATCTAACAATCTGTCATGCAAACTGCCAATCCCTGCTACCTCACATCGATGAACTTCGTCTCCACATTTCGAGCAACCCTTATCACCTCATCTGCCTCTCTGAGACTTGGCTTAAACCGGAAATTCCAAACGATCTGGTACAAATTCAAGGGTATATGCTGCTACGTAGAGACAGAATTGGCAAACTGGGGGGAGGTATCGCGGTATATGTGCACCATAGCCTTTACGCTTATCTTCTTTCGATATCTCCCGCGCAATACTGTCGGCTGCCGGAATTCTTGATAGCAGAGATTAAAGTACCCGGCTCTGCACCGCTTTTTCTGGCTGTGGCATACCGTCCACCGAAGATTGGACAAATCGAGGTTTTCGAAACCCCCTTCACTGAAATCCTTCCCAACTATCGACACGCTTCAATCCTTGGCGACTTTAACACAGATCTGAATCGAACAACGCACGACTCAACGCATCTATGCAACTTCATTGAAACAAATGCTCTCTATCTGGTACCGCATGGCGATACTTACCATGTCACTTCTCCGTAAAATGTTAATGTTTTGTTTAGTAATATCAATAATTGGATTTTTATTAACGGGATTAACATTTATTATTTTCCGACGACTCCGTTGCCTCATGCCTCTGTGCGGTGGCGGGTGTGGAAACGCCGATAGCGAGACCGGATGTACCCGATTCAATTCCGCTGATCCAGCATCGCCTGATCCGCGGAGTTCGACCGTGGGACTTCAGGAGCGAGCAACTTTCCGTGGACGTTGTCAAAAACCCCCACCGGAGCGACCACTTCGGGAGCGAGCAACTTTCCGTGGATAATGTCAAAAAGCCCCACTGGCGTGATGGCCACCGAGCTAACATTGGTCGGGTGGCGATGAATATTTGATAGTTCCCATTTAGCCACGGATGTTGGGGTGTAATTCCGGTCGAAAACAAGTCGCGATCACTGACTCCCGCGTCTTCACGGGCTCGCGTCCGTCAGTCGTCGGTCGTCAAAACGGTCTCGCGAGTACCGCGTCCCTTGGTTGTTTCGTGGGCATGGATTCCTACTCGCGCACAAAGCGTTCCGCGGCAACCATAATTCCCTTGCATTGGGAGGTTGATAGTATCCCCCAGTGAACCCGGTGCAAAAGGTGGTTGCACAGGATAGTGAGACTTGTGCGTAGTCGACACCAATGCGATAGAGACGCAATCATTATTATATCTAATTCCATTCTATCAAATTGAAAACATAACACAAGCCTCGCCGTTCAATCACTGTGTATAGCTACAGGTTCTATATTGTTAAAATTAGTGAGTGTGTATGTGTGTGTGTGTTTTCTCGTTCAGGCATGAACAAATTGTAAGCCGGCTACTATTAATAACCAATAAACAACTTGGAATAAGTCGGTATAATCGGAAGCATTAAAGTACTCTGGCATCCTCCCCTTTATCTTCCCAGAGAACTCGGGCCCGTGCGGGACGAGCAGGGCAGCCCACAAAATAATAATTTACTCGGGAATCCCGGGTCACCGTTCGGTCCATAACAACCACACTGCTACGTCCACCTCGCGCCTTGATCTCTGCATAGCCGATCGTAAAAGTGAAATACTTTCATTTAATCAGTACCCGGTGCCATTTTTATCTTCACACGATCTGATTAGCGTCACCTACAATATCAATACGCCAATGCGTGATCCCGGGACCTTTATATGCCGTAATCTAAATAAAATCGATCAAATGCAGCTGTGGAGAGATTATGAGGCTGTAGATTGGGAACTCATGTATCACATGGAGGAAATTGACGACAAGTTAAAATTCCTGAATACCACGATCATCATTTTTGACACTCACGCACCACAGGCTAAGATCACTGTGAAAAGGAATCCAGCACTCTGGCTGACTGCTGAACTTGAAGAGCTCGTAGGGACAGATTATGCAGGGCTTACGGCAAGACTAAACTGCCCCATTTATTTACTCGCTTCATCCTTTTACGAAACCATCTCAAGGCAAAAATGAAAGCTGCTCGCGACGCTTATTACATCAACGCATTCCGCGCAGATGCTGGCAATTCGTCGAAAACATGGCTGAAGATACGGGAACTCGGACTGACATCTTACGTATGCTCCCATGCTCAACCTCCCTTCTTCCTTGACAGCTTGAATAATCAATTCCTCTCTGCAGGCTTATTAGTCCCTCAACTACAAGGAGGACGAGTCGCTACAGTCGATGCTGAGGACGCTTTCTCCCTGCGACGAGTCTTAGGTGAACACCTGGACTTAGCGGTGCGAGCTGTTGCCTCAGATGTGACAGGAATCGATGGAATCCCCGACAAAATGCACCGCTTCGTTCTGCCGTTGCTACGATCTCACATCTGTCATCTTTAACTACTCCTTGGATCACTCTGCTTTTCCCAATGAGTGAAAACGAGCCCTCGTGTGTCCTATCCCTAAGGTCACTCGCCTGCCTCGCCAGCAGATTACCGGCCCATTTCTATCTTGTGCGTTCTAGCCGCACAATCCATCTTCATCAGCAGCCTTGGCGCAGTCCTGTCAAGCTCTACGTATAGCTTCTACGCCGATGACCTCCAAATCTATTTGACCTGTCGTCCTTCAGATATTGTCGAAGGCATTGCGCGCATCAACGCTGATTCCAACCCCATATATACCTGGAGCTTGATGCACGGCCTCAAACTTAACCCTACAAAAACAAAGGGTTTGATCATCGGATCTTCCCGCTACGTGGCATCTTTATATGCATCGGAACTCCCTCCATTTCTCGTTGGCCACACCCCAGTACCGTTGTCTAACTTCATCCACTGCCCTCGTGTCACCATCAACAACACTCTCTCCTGGCGGAAGCACTTTTTACGGATAAAATTGTGGTTCCTCAGGTGCTTTTCATCGAAGCGCCGCTTGAATCGGGCTTGGGTGTCTACGATTTTCTCCCGCGCTTTAGCTTGGAGTGTGTTTGGCTTGGTATAAATCAGCTTGTCCTCACGGATGAACCTGCGGAGGGCACCCTCAGCCCGACGCGGCGCGAAGCGCAAGACCAGCTTGAACGGGCTTTTCCCCGTACTCGCGTTGGCCATTTCGTTCGTTCGTCTCCTTGTATCTGACGCAGGTGACGATCCCACGAAGCCTCATCGTCTCCGTCCAGGTTGGACTGAATCGCCGGAATTAAGGTGGCGTTCGGACGTTCTACCTGACCCATCGCCTGCGGTGTCGTGGCGAGTTCAAGTGGAGACGAATTTCGTGCTTGCTGCAAAAGTTCTCTAACGCTTTCGACGTGTAGCAAGTCCCTCGGTCAGAGACGAGTTGGGCTAGTGCTCTGAAACTGTCGACGAACTCTTCAAGTAATTCACGCAAATTAGGTTAAATTGTATATTAAAACACATAAAAATTTATTAGCACGTTTTCTCATTACAAAAGGCCCGAAATGATCCCCATACACCACCGCGAAGGGGCGTTCCGCGGAGCAATTGATCCCAACTTCTCCGCTTGAAGCCTCGGTTTGGTCTTTCCCGCAATACATGTTAGGCACGCCCGCACCTGGCGTTTTACGTACGTCCTCATCTTCGGGAAATAATAATGTTCCAGTACGCGAGTGGTAGTACGTCCTACCCCGGGATGGCTCTTCAAATCATGACATTGTATAACTATGCATCGCCTTTGGCACTGCAAATAATAGCTTTCCCCAACGACGCTTATACACTATGCCCTGATGCAGTTCGTACTGCTCCACGCAGCCTCGCTCATACGCAGTTCGACCGCGTTCGGCCTTTCTTAATATATCTTGCTTGCTTTTTAACTTTTCATCTATGCGTTGGTATAATAATATCATGTCCTCACCGGTGTTTATTGACAATACACGCTCACAGTCCCCGGTGCGTCCGGGCTCTACGGAGCTCGACTTAGCGCATCCATGTGAGCATGACGCTCACCCGGGCGATGGACAATTTTGAAATTAAATTCGCTCAATTGATCGTTCCACCGAATTATCTGGGGATTAATCTTTCTTTGGGTACTCAGATAGCACAACACCTTACAGTCTGTTACTACGTTGGCTATGTTGGTCAACATCACCCGGAGCCGCATAACTGCCCACACGATGGCTAACAATTCCAGCTTACTGCTGTGATAATTTCCTTCCGGCCCACTAGTCATTCGACTAATGAGCCTATCGGCATATACTAGCCGAAGCACCCCTGACTCGTTCTGCTGAATGAGCATGCCCGCGAGCCCTACCTCGCTCACGTCGGTATGTAGCTCTGTGTCAGCTTCGGGATTAAATGTCTGGAATTTCGGCGGTTTCCCCAGAGAGGCCCTCAATGTTTCGAATGCGCGTTTTTGGCTCTCCCCCCCCCCCCCCCCATTCAAAAGGCGTTTTTTTCTTTCAGAAGCTTTGAGAGTGGCTCGGCAATATTGACAAAATGCGGAACACATTTCCTAAAATAACTTGTCAACCCCAAAAATCGTCGCACTTCATGCGCGTTCTTGGCCACGGTAAATTCTTGAATCGCGGTCACTTTAGTCCTTTTTGGTTCGATTCCCTTCCCCGAAATTTTATGCCCCAAATATGCACCCTTAGAAAACAGAAAACGGCATTTCGATATTTTAATAGTTTAATAGTCAGACTGCACGTAATTTTGGCCTCAAATCTAGCCACGTATTGCCCGCGATTAATATGTCATCCAAATGGAACAACGCCACATTGTCGCGCAACGGTCCTAGGGGTTTCTGCATTACCATGCTGAAATAAGCCGGACCATTGATCAGCCCGAAAATCATACGAGTAAACTCGACTGTTTCCTTGGGCGTGATGATGGCCGTTTTATTTTCGGTCGGCGCGGAGTTAATTATGTGTATATATATACGGCAAGAGCCACTTGAGGCTCTATATAGATATACGGACGGAGACACGGATTTCTGACCGTCTACGCGCACTAAGGATCGAAGTTATATATATAAAGAACTTGAAAGAAAATACTTGAAATAAGATTGTTGGTACGTAGATCGGAATTAAAACGTGATAAAGGAACTTGATTCAAAATTCGCTGACGAAAGGTTGAGCTCTGAACTCGATGGAGATTGTCGGGAGACTGCTTCAGGAAGAATAACATTCTTGATATCAAAATTAGGAGGGTTCGATAGTGGGAGAAGGAACCTTAGGGAGAGCATGGTTTGTGTTCTGTGAATTTATGGCTATGGTGACTTCTCATATCGAGGAAGTTTATATATCGGACTGCGGTGCGAGACCGGATGTCTTATTTTTTAGTCGGAGTTATAAATTCGTCGGAGCCGTCTAGTCTATGTTATGTTTAAATTTTCGAGTGTTAAGTATTTCACTCCACACCTCCGAAATGTATGTAGTTCTGACACAAGACGGTATCGACTGAATTGAAAAAGAAGGAATATTTGGCATACCCAAATAAATCACACTTTTTATTCATGTGAAGTATTCATTTGTATAGCGTTCTCTGGTCGGTTGGGTATCGCAGTTGTAGGGCCCACCGCGTATACGGGATGTTCTGCGTTGATTGTTCGATCCTTGCGTTCTATGGCGTTGGTGGTTTCTAGGTGACTTCGACTTTGTTTTCTGTGTTCTCTTTGTTGGGATGTCGCTCTTTTTCTTATCGTACGCGCTAATTTTAGGTCAAAATATTCTTATTCTAAAATTTAAAAAAAGGGGGCAAACATGTCTTAAAGTTTATTTTTTTGAGTTTTGTTCATTTTGTTTGTTTTTTAATTTTGATTAATTTCTCATTATATATGTTTGTAATGTGCTCTTGTATAGACCGTTGATGAGGTTAATAGAAGCAGCAGTAGTTCATTGGACGTAATAATATTTTTATATAAAAGATTAATTTCTCGTGTGGATTTTAAGGGAAGGAACGTGTGTGTCGTGATTCGTCATCCTTGGGGTAGTCGGACACGTTAGGGTACAGTGTGTCGGGACCGCTTGTCCCGACCGACGTTACCGGCGTTTTCCTTTAGGGTCACTTGGCTAGATGTATCAGTAGGTGCGTCACCGAGTCCGAAATTGCACCGATGATATAGATTAACCAACCGTACAGTGTGTAGCCTATATGCATGTATCAGCGCATCCACGAGAAGTTTTATGGTTCGTGCAATAAGGAATATTCCGATTACGCCGGCGCTTGCTGTCCCGAATTGTATGAACCTTCCCCACGTGCGACTCCAGACGGACTCTGCGAGGTTTTGTAAACTGTTGTTGTCCAGAAGGTTCAATACTTGGATTCTCTGATCAACGGTGTATTGGCCAGTCAAACCACGTGCCACCTGGTTTAGGACGACGGGCTTTTCTATCGGGAACATTATGCGTTCCCACAGGCTATTGATGTCTCCTCTCGAACAGATGCCACTCGACGCCAGTGATGCTGGATTGATGTATTTCTGGGTTGGTTTCGTCATTGGTTCCATGCTCGCAGACGGTATGGTTTCCACCGGAACAGGCGTGACCTTGTACCATGTGTCGCCGAACAGATAATATGGAGGGAGCATTGTAGGTCGCTTGGGTTCCCTTTTTCAGTAGTAGGTTTTCGGGGTTAGGAAATAGAATTCGTTCCTGCGAGTAACATGCAATTGATTATAACATTATTTTAACCTCACCACTTTTACTTCTATTGGTATGCATTGAACTATCTGCACTACTTCGTCGGCTACCACCGACATGTAGCCGGGTCCTTTCATTATGTTATACGCAAATTCGTCTGGTGCTTGCGTCGCTGAAGACAAACTGTTCTAGAGCATTTGACGTTCTATGCCACATTGTTGGGTGACCATATTGCATTATAATGCTTTAATTTGTTATCGGATATGTCGTTCTACATATATGAATTTTAAATTGACACAAGCGAATATATCAAGGTTGGCGACTGGAAATTTGCCGCGAATTGTGAATGAGGCCCTTCGGGCTGTTTCGAATATAAATAGTTTAGGATGTTCTGTAGCGAGTATACCGTATCCACAAATTTGATCAGTTTCCTTAACGGCTAGTTCGAATGTTACGTCTCCAGAGGTTACGGAGTAATTGGTGTTTTGATTTCCAGATTCTATTTCACTGATTTTTGCGGACATTCCTTCGTAGAGAATGCCTTATTTATCAAATCCGCAATTTTCGCGCGGTCCGTACGGATCTGAATACGATGCAGCATGACACTCGCCATTGTCCTTAATATGACGGGCGTGGGTAACGCTGATCGTGGTTGTTTGATTAACCTTTAATCCGTGTGGCCAACTCGCGTGGTCCCATATTTGTGCACATCGTCGCATGCATCGCGTCGGGTCGTTTCAAGATATTCCGTTTGCCCGTTGCTAACGACAGACACATGCGACGACATGCCGCAGTAGTATATTATTTTAAATATTTCGATTTTACATTGTATGATCATCGTTTCGGAATAGTGATTGAGCTGTAATAATTATATGTACTGATCTGCGGTTTGTGTTTTTGGCGCTGCGTTGTCGCAGGGTTTGACGTCCAACAGGGATAGTGTCGTTATATTGGATGCACTTGATCCACAATCGTATCCCACCATGCTAGCGGCGAAATAAACATATTATCCATATAATGTAGATGTCGGTAATCTAGGAACAACGTAATAACTATGATTATACATTCAGTTATTGAAATCGGATTCATCGACTCGGGTCGGCTTTTTTTCTTTTGGGTTTTGTTTCGACATTGATATGCAAATATCGTAGGCGATTTTCGTGAACTACTCGTGTTTGATTGTGGTACTGGATCTTACATTTCCTGCATATTACATGGTACTGGATCATACCCTTTTCCAATTTTTCTAGGACCTTATGTGGTCCGGTATAGTTATCCTCGAGTTTCCGAGTTTGGGACCCTTCTGAAGGTAGACGAAATCTTCTGCCTCGAAACTTTTAGGATTCGCGTTTTTGCCGTAGTATTTTTTTGAGCGTTGTTTGGATGAGATCAAATTTTCGTAAGCAATGATTCTTCTTGCGTTTATGCATGTAATTAGTTCAACCAGATATCCGTGATAGGTGGGTAATTGATAGGATTCGCGAAGAGGTTCGCTCGATGGGACTCTTGCTGATTTTCCAAATACTACCTCGTAAGGAGTGTATTTTGTACCTTCGTGAACACTTGTGTTGTACAAAAGCATTGCTAATTCCAGCCATTGGTCCCATTCGTTGTCTTTATCTGCGTATTGTTTTAAGAACTCGGCTAACACGTGGTGAGACCTCTTGAGCGATCCGTTGGATTGGGGATGGAATGCCGTAGTTCGATATCGTTTAATACGGAAGCGTTTCGCGACTCGTTTCATTAGACCGCTCAAGAAGTTACTACCTTGATCCGTTAAAAGTTCATTGAGTGCGCCGAATACGCATATGATTTTTTTTTATAAATGTGTCTGCGACAGTCGTTGCCAGTGAATTTGGAAGTGGAATTGCGACGCAATATTTTGACAGATGGTCTTGAATTGTGAGAATATACTCGTTTTTACTTGAAGTGCGTTGCATAGGACCTACAATGTCCGTTCAGATTGTTTCGAAAACTGTTCCCGGAGTATCTGTTATTAACATAGGTTGTTTTGTTTTGACTCGGACCATTTTTCAAACTGGCATTCTAAGCATTGCTGCACTCTTCTTTGGATATCTGTTTTTTAATGTTCCCTAAAATACTCACGTTTTATTCTGTTATAAGTTTTCGATACACCCTTGTGTCCTCCGATTGGGGACTTGTGCATTTCGTAGCAAATCGAATCGCGTTTTTCAACAGGCGCATAGCGCAGAGTTCTCCAGAAAATTAATACTTTTATCTGGCTATCCTTGAATACTTCTTTCACGATATTCATCACGTCTGCCTACATTAAGTGTTCGACGTGTTGACAGTGACAAAGACTGATTGACTGAAGGTTGAGTTTCGCAAGTTTTTTTTAGTTCCTTTATGCTTTGATTAACGTTTTTAGATATTGTAGATAACGATTCGGGTTGTTCGCCACGGATGACTAATGCAAGGTGGTATTTTCCCAACTCTTTTACGGTAGGCTTGGCCTACTAAAACGTCTTTGCAGCGGGGGAGCATGTTTGACTCTAATAATTTCTGTCCCCCAGGGTCGCACGGTTTATCCGGTGAGTCGATAAAATAGACCAAATTATCGTTGCGGAAGTGAAACAATTCTTTGGCATTGATGCAATTTGCGATTTTTAATTCCGATGTTTTTCTTTCCTCCACAGGGGGATCCTCAATTTCGGAGGGTTGTGACTTGTGTTCCGTCCGGGAATTTGTTTTAGGTAAAAAAAAATAATAAAAATGAAATACGCGATTTCGGTTACTAGATTGAATTTACGTTGAGTATTTAATTAATGCAATATTTCTTTGTTTTACAGGAACGGACGCCAGCCTTAAGATCCTGCCTTTAGTCGGGAATGTGCCCAACAGGGATGAGGATCGAGCCACAGTTTGATCGGTAGCTAAGAATCACTCGCGGGGATAGGGCAGTCGGTAAAGAAGTTAGTGAGTGGTAGAACGTGCGACTTACCCTACGAGCGGCGGTGCGTAGCGGATTTATCGACGGACGATCTGGTAGCCGGAGAGAGGTCCTATCATCGGTAATGACGATCTCTAGGTGAACGACGATTTCAACGATAGACGGTGAGGTAGCAGGTTTCTTATTTTTTGACGAGCATCCACCCATCTATGTGCTGACTCGCTGCAGGTAACGACGGCTTCCTGTTGGCCGACCGCGGGGTGAACTCGTGGAGTGGATAGAAACGACGTTGACGACGGGAGTATTAGTCGACGATGACAATCTCGACGTTCGATGTTGTAACGATGGCTGTCGACGCGGCAGAAACGTCACTGCCGGTTGATCGAGTCACTGCCCGGATGTACCCACGGGGGTCGATAAGGAAGACTTTTCCACAGAACAGAACGTTCGACACAATTTTCGGTACAATTTTCACCGAATGTTCTTTTACGGCGTCGCGAATAATTTGTTTAAGCAAAGATGAATTATTTCCAGGAGATGCCGGCCGTGGCTTTTGCGCGGCTATTGCTATTGCGCGGCGGAGACGAAACTTGGAACCACCTCGTCTTCTTGGCATTTATAAAATTAAATAAATACTGATAAATATTTTATTGAAAACTCAATTGGCCGTTGGCTGGGAAGAATGAGAGAACAGGTAGGATTGACATGCAAGCGTGGAGTCAAGACATGAATTAATCGACGTGCAGTAGCAAGTAGCACAACCGGTAAATCGAGTCTTGAAATTAAGCGAGGTAAGAAATTGTCGACGTGCAATAGTAAGTAGCACAACCAACAATTCTTCGGAAAACAGGAAGAGATGGATAATAGGTTGGTTCGTGTAACGGACGAGTGATTTACACACACAATATATAAAGGTGAAAAATGAAATATTTTCAATTAGACGAAATGCCACGAAAACGACGGTAGGTTATTGTTGATTTAGGTGGATTTTGTAAACGACGAACGAATAAACTAAGCAACACGTTCGGAAGAATATATTCGACGAGGGATAAAGGGTCGCGAAATAATTGTTCACTGATTCTAGAAACGTACATGAATATGTATATATTGTTACAAACTTGGAAATAAATATAATTACACACAACTCTGCGATGCTGAATACGATGAGATTGATACGCAATTAAAACTCAAACTTCGAGTTACAATTCGATAAAATAACAATGTGAAAATAAAGAAATGTTAATGAAATGTTCCGATTTTCCAGCGTGCGGGTCCGACACGAACGCGGCGAGCGGAGAAGCGCATCTGACTGGTGGAGAGACCGGAGAACTAGCGAGCAGCGGAGGACTCGGCCTTTTATTGGTGCGGCGGTGGAACGGCGTGGTGCGCGTGCGCCGCGGGGTGGAGACGCCGACGTCGATGTTCTTTCTCGCTCGCTCTTATATCGTTTGAATGGAAGGTTCGACGATGAATTAATTATTATTATTTAAATCTTACAACAAATAACTATACTGGTTTGTCATGGTCGGACTGACGATAAATTAATGTTTTTAATTTATCGTTAGTCTTACAATTTGTTACAATGATGTTTGTTTTTTAAGTGAAGAAATATAATTTTATATAAGTTGCAATTGTTGTTGTTTATTCCTTTGCGTGCGTGCGAACCAGATTCGATGTAATACTATGAGGATAAGTTACTGTAATTTGCAAAATACGGCGGTTAAATGAGAGAATAATAATTACGACGCGGAATATACGAGTTGCATAGAATAATTATAAATGTGTAATTCTTAATTAATAAAATAGAGCGTACTATTATTTATGCGAAAGTAATCGTATTCAATATTCGGTTCTAGTCGAGGAATAATACTTTTATTCGTATGTACGTGAAAAAATATAAATGTTCATAATGGCTAATTGTTTGTTAGCTATTTAAATAGCGCGTGAGATATTGTTATACTGATAATACTGAATTATGACGATTGTCGCTTGATTAAAATAACGTTTATAATTTATTTGTCGCGTAAAACATTTATTATAATTACTAGTAATGTTGTAAGTCGCATTGTGACGGCGTTAATTATTATTTGAATAATTTCTTTATTAATTAGCGCGTGTATGAAATTGTTCTAGAGTATTCTGCACGTGGAAATAATAATAATGTTATAGGGTTGGAGACAAAGGAGACAAAGAGGCGATGCGTGATATTGGTGATGGAGCGGTTGTTTAGTCTACAAGGCATGGAGTGATAGCGATTTGTTTATCTCTTAATTAGTTCTTAGGATGCGGCATGATGTGATATTGTTTAAATTACTATTTCGTAGAAGCCTACGTGCAACACGTGGCTTGCATCATGGCGGCGCGTCGGGAAGAGACGCGACGAGTGCGAGAGAGAAAGAGATATACATGCGCTGGGAAAGTTCGGGAAAAATATCTGGTTAATGTCTTCTATTATATACTTGAAAATGGGAAAGCGTACAAAAGAGACTTATACTGTAAAAAGAGCGCGTGCTCGTTTCAAGGGGCAATAAAGCAATTTGAGTGTTTTCTGGAAAATGTCTTGAAGGGAAACGTTCGCTCAACTCGAGGGGCAATAAAGTAATTTGGGAAAAAGTCACGTAGCGTCTATTCGCCATAGTAGCCATGAGTAAGAAAGAGAGGATTAGGCCGGGTAAGAGTAAGAGAGAGACCGACTCTATATATATATATTGTTTCGTAAGTATGCATATATGTATATATGTGTGAATGTATATGTATATAACTACGTATTTATATATACGTATATATATAAATGTGTATGTGACTACGTATAACTCCTTATGTGCTATAGGGTCCTATGCATACGTAGGTACCCGGATATATTAAATCGCGTATGTACGACTGAATAAAAAGGGTATGTATGTGTAAGTCTATATACCCGTATATGTTCGTGTATACATATACATATATATATATATATATATATATATATATATATATATATATATATATATATATATATATATATATATATATATATATATTGTGGAGGGCAAGATCGCCAGGACGTAACAATAGGGACTTCACGTGACCAGTAACCCGTTCAATTCGAGTCAAAATTATAGGAGTATTATTTAGTCAATTTATTATACAGAGCCTTGCGTCAACTTAACTTTCTTGTAATCAATCAATTATTATTTTTTTTTTTCGTTGTATCGAGTCTCAATATTTTTTCTTTTGTAAATTAAATCGAATTTAAATATTATTTCCGGAGTTGAGCATTTATTAATACGCCCTTCCCCCTCCCGCTCCTTACAGTAACACGCGATACCCGTGACAATATATTCACATATACAACTCTGCGCCGACCGGAAACCTTGTGCAAGTATCATCAAGCACTTGACCAGCGAGCGCACCAGGGTACCGGCGAAAGCCCTTCGTCTTACCAGCGTCAACCGATACTTTTACGAACGAGCGCACACAACTGTACAAACGAGCGCACACATGAACAACGAATGTAAGCGAACTGTATCACCCTGTTTTATTTTTTATCATCTGTACTACTTCTGTCTCTATCAGTCAATCACTTTGATCTGATCCCTAATTTGTAATAAACCAAGAGTCACGGTTACACGAGTGTTGAATTATTCCATAATACCAAGACATCGCGTCAATTCCTCAATTTCATCTTTTCCCACGCACTACCCCTTTTTACCCTCATCCCGTGCTATTGCGCTAGGTGTAGGCAACAAAGAGGGAAACAAAAATATTATGCTCGCATCCCTTCCGGATGTGACATATTAATTTTTGGAGGCTCGTCCGGGATTATAAAAAGGGAATGTGCTAATTAGTCCAATATCTGGAGACGAATCAGCCACGAGCTCATTAAATCTCAACGTTATTGAAGATCTACATGAACAATCGGGATATTCAATAAGAAGTTTCAACGCTAAATTAGTGTCTGGTCTTGAACCTCCTACAAAAAGACCGCTGAACAATTAGATTTGTCCCTAAAACACGAAAATCAAATTCCAGTAACCATGTCGCCAGGAACAAATCAGTTGATATCACTAAAAGACGCCATTAGCTGCGTCTAGGAGTTTGACGGAAAATTTCCCTTATCAGAATTCATATCGGGATGCGAAAACGCAAAAGACGTGCTTCCTCCCGAAGCGGAAAAATATTTTTCAAAATTGATAAGAAACCAATTAAAAAATCAAGCCCGAGAAGCCATTTGCGTGACAAAATTCGAGATGGTAGTAGAAATCGTAAATTTCCTCAAAAAAATATACGCGCCCAACAAATCCGAAATGCAATTATTGGGAGAGCTGAGTACCATATTTCAAGCAAGCAACGATAGCTTGCACGATTTTTCCGCAAAAAATAGGAAGAAGGCAAGAAAAATAATTGAGGCGTGAAAATTAACCAATGATGGAACGGAAGACGAGTCATTTAAGAGAACGATAGACAATTGTCTCCTCACGTGCTTCAAACGCGGTCTAAAGGAAGATATCGAATAACGACGTCGTCCGTGAGACAACGTCACGGCCGCGATCTACTACGCCATACAAATTGAGTGCGAAATCGCATCGCGAATACAGTTACACTGATCTATCAGACCCGAAAACCCCGTTCAGAAAAGTCCGTTAAGATCTGTAACATCTGCAAAAAAGACAACCACCCGACCGAAGCATGCCGGCTCTCAATTATGACTCGCCAAATATGCAAAAATCAGGGCCACAGTGCTGATCAGTGTAGAAAAAAAAACAAAACGAACAGGTGCCTGTCGAGTGTCAAATATGCAAGAAAATTCGGCCACACCGCGGATCGATGCTACGCCGATCGCAGATCCCGCACAACTTGCGAGTTGTGTAAAAATTCAGGGCACACCGCCGACAAATGTCCTTCACGAGCCAAGCCCACAAACTTCCCGTCCGGCTGGCAGCCTCGGTCGGCCGGTCTGAAATGCCAAATCTGCAAGAAAATCGGCCATACCGCAGATAAATTCTCTTCGCTTCGGTTTTCAATTAAAAACCGAAGCGTCTCAATCCGATCAACCCGGTTGTCGAGACTGCAAACGAGTAAGTCACGTTTTAGAAAATTGTCGCGCTTGCGAGTTGAACAACTCACAAACCCAGCCGCAAAACGGGTCCGAAGACCCCTCGGGCAGACGCGCCGACTCCAACGCGTCCGGCGAATGTCGCCTCCACGATGCCTCCGAGCGTCAATATCCAACTTACTCAATAAATTCGGGAGTTTTCGACACACTACCCTCGGTGTGTATCAGAACACCACCGGAAAAGGGTCAAGTGTCGACGCGTCTAGACAACGGTGCCATCCCCAACTTGATTAAGAAAGCGTACACAACAAACATGGTAGGAACCGATGATCAAGATATAATGAAACTAACAGGAATATCCGCGCTACCGGTCTTCGCGCTAGGAAGCGTGCTATTTCGCGTGTTCGATTTCGAAACGCTTTTTCATATCATACCAGATGAGGTACCACTTCCTTACCCCGGGTTGTTAGGACCCCGGTTCTTTTACGAAACAAAATCCAAAATGAACTACGAAACAGAATGTTTCAAGTGTGAAAACAAGAGATGGCTTTTGGAGAAATCAAACGAACCCGCCGAGGAAATAGAAATTCCCGTGCGTTCGAAAACCTCTTTCCACATGAGAAGGAAGGGTGTATCCCGCGTTTAAAAATCCATAAAGGTGTTGACGCCGGCGACTGCCTGGTAACAAACATCAACGGAAAGGTTCATTTAAAGGTTTTCAATACTACAAATGACGCCGTACGACTGATCGTGCCGGTCATAAAACTACAGGAATTCGATATCGTGGAAAACCAAACACAAAATGAAAAAACAAAATTAGATTGCTTGGCAATCACAAATTCCGGTCCAGGTCCTCGTGATCCTCCCATTCCAGATGTAAATTGCATGACAACTACGCTAATCCAGAGTCCAAAATTGGCCAATCTAAAAACTTCGGCAAAAAACGTCGGAAAAAAACCTTGTCTTCACTCCGACGAGAGAAAGCAAAACCAAATAAAAAAATCAGTAGCGAGGATCAATAAAAAACAAAAACAACCAAAAAAAAAAGATGTACAAAAACAAATCCAAACAAATAACGAAAACAAAGGCAAACAAAAAAATTAAAAAACGATGAAAATCAAAATCGAAACCGAAACGTCAATTCTATTTCTACCTCACCGCGTACACTCGAAAAAAACCAAGAGCGTTCGGAAATAATAAAAAATCTTTTGCGGCTAGATCATCTTGCACAAGACCAGGTAGAAAAAATAATCGAAACATTGCAGACAGGTATCACATAAAGGGTGAGCCTCTAGAAGCTACACATATGCTTCGACACAAGATCCCTACGGTCGATGACCTACCGATCAACACCAAACAGCACAGGTTCCCCCAAACGCTCAAAGGCGAAGCCCAGCTTTAAGTGGACGAGCTATGAGAGTCAAGGATAATAAGCCACTCGGAATCCCCGAACAATAGTCCTGTTTGGATAGTGCCGAAAAAACCAGACTCCAACGGTAAAAACGTTGGTGGATGGTAATTTATTTCCGAGCCTTAAATGAAAAAAAAAACAATCGGTGATTCGTACCCGTTACCAAACATTACTGATATTCTGGAACAATTAGGGTGCGCAACCTACTTCTCAGTCTGTGATTTAGCATCTGGCTTCTATCAGATCGAAACGAACCCTGAAGACAAACCAAAAACCGCTTTCTCTACGCCTCACGGGCACTACGAATTTTCAAGAATGCCTTTCGGGCTCAAAAAATGCCGCGGCGACTTCCCAGCGCTTAATGGTTATCGTACTGAGTGGACTCCACGGACTATCCCTTTACGTTTATCTCGACGATATCGTAGTATACGCCAGAGACCTAGAGGAACACTGTATAAAAGATTCAGGACCTGATGGAACGGTTGCGTAAAGCCAACCTCAAGCTACAACCAGACAAATGCGAGTTCCTTAGACCAGAATTAAGTTACCTCGGACACAAAATCGGTAAAGATGGGATCAAACCAGATCCAAACGAATTATCGGCAGTAAAAGAATTCCCGATTCCGAAAAACGTTAAGAACATGCGCCAATTCTTGGGCTTAACCAGTTACTATCGCAGGTTTATTATAGGATTTTAAAAAATCGCGCAACCTCTATCTCGTCTCTCAGAAGACAAAACCGACTTCGAATGGACTGACGGAACACAGACAGCCTTCGACATTCTCGAAAACAAATTATGCGGAGCGCCCATCCTCTAGTACCCCAATGTCGATAAACGGTTTATGATAACGATAGATGCTTCCGGCTACGCCTTAGGCGGAGTCCTATTACAAGGGAAAATAGGAAAAGATAAACCCATAGAATATACGTCGTGCGCATTGCGCGGCGCAGCCCTACGTTATGATACATACGAGGAAGAAGCAATGGCGATCATCCACAGTGTAAAAGCCTTTCGGCCCTACGTTTACGGTAGAAAATTGACTCTCGTCACAGATCATAAGCCTCTCGTTTGGACCAAAACAGCCTAGGACGCAAATGCGCGCGTTCTCAAGTAGCGACTGAAACTCTCTGAATACGACTACGACATCGCGTATAAAACCGGTCCATTAAACTCGAACGCGGACGCACTATCACGAAAGCCGATAGAAAAGGTAGAAGAAATAAAAACTATCCTAGATTATGAGAAAAACTAAGTCGAAACCTCGATCGAGGTGTTGCGAGATATAACACGCCAGTTATATGAAACAAGCGATAGCGACAGTGGAAATAGAAACCCCACGAGCTTCACGACGAAGGCTGAAGTTCACCCACTTCCCGCGTCCGAAAAAATAAACGTGGTCACATGCTCTAAAAAAACAGGGTACTCTTAGATTCAAACGAAATAGTACATGCGAACGAAACAAGTGACGCCGACCGTCCGGCAAGTGCTGATGCACTCGAAGGGCAGACGTACGCTCCGAACCTCGATACTCCACACGCCGAACTCGTTAAGCCATAAACTATGAAGAGAGTAGTGACGAAGCAACCGAGGCCGATGTGATAAGACCTGTGCGCGCTCAACGACCTAAGAAGATCGTTCGCCCTAAACGGCTGTCAGGCCTAACCAGCGCAAAACACTTCCTATCTCCCACTCTGGAACCTCCACTGACCCAGATTCCGATAATTCGACAAACTCAGATTCTAGCACTCTCAAGTGTTACGTCCTGGCGATCTTGCCCTCCACAATATATATATATATATATATATATATATATATATATATATATATATTGAGACGGAGAGATCCGTCTCACGCGCGGGGTAACCAAGGGGCAAGCGCGGCTGCGGCCGTCTCTATCTCTCGTGGGGAAATTAGCGGAAACGGCACAAGTGGTGCCATCCCTCGGGGAAACCCCGAAGACGGGACAAAGTCAAAAGAAAAAGAAGAAGAAAAAGGATAACATTAAAGCAATATTAATTGTAAAAAGGCGCTTGGGAAGGGGAGAGAATTGGCGGGAAACCAAGGGTATAAAAGGGCCTCCCTGAGGATAGGAAGGCACTTCTTGTTTGAAGTCCAACTCAGACGCGAGTCCGGAGACGAACATAGGTCCAAGCTGACAGAAGCAAAGATCATGTTTGGCAGAAGGATATGCTGAGAGAGGACCAAGAGAAATCAAGTTTTTGGCCCTCTGAATAAGTACCCGAGTGTCCGGAGTAGCGAATATATCCAAGCTGAAGAAAGTAAGGAAAATATTCGTGAAAGGATGGGATCGGGACTGAAAAGAAAAGGCAATAAAGAAGGAGCGAGGATCGGGGGAAAAAGGACGATAAGAAAAATTTATAAAGTCAAAAATTAAAGCCGAGAAGTCTCAGCTGACCAAGCGCCTCGAAAGAGATTATCAGTCTTTAAAAGCCCAACGATAAAGGCAAGAAAAATAAGGAGCATTCCCCACGAGAGAAAGAGAGAAGAAAGGAAAACAAAAGGGTTAGCGGCCGAGCGAGGCCGGACGCGAAGATTCACAAATCTCACATACACAACAAATCGAGGCGGTACACCTATAAAAGAAATTGGAGCGAAAGATCCCGCGATACACACACACCAACTAGCGGTACAGAAAATAAATTCAAAGCGAGCGACACCAAAACAACGTCTCGGTGACAGACGTCAAAGCGACAGTACAGAGATACGCAACTGCGGGGAAATGAAATATACAGGGTGATTCACATCTGATGTGCCTGATCGAGTAAAGAAATTGCAAATAAAATTCGATTCTTTTGCCAAATAAAAAGGTCTCAATTAATTTACTCCCTAGTCGAGTCCCGAACCCAAATAAATTTAATGTAATAAGGGGAAACCCGTTACATTTGGCGCCCAACGTGGGGCTCGATTATAGTAAAGAAAGACCAATCGCAAAAATGTCGCAACAAGAAGAAGAAATTTCACTCCAATGGGAATCGACCACGGCAGACGGATTATTAGGGGCCGAAAGAGTTAGAGCACGTGAAGATATCGGGCGACTATCAGAAATCGCACCGATTACAAACGAGAATGCTCAAAACGACGGCACGTTCAACGTTAGGCTGAATACCACGGAGATAATGAAGAATGTGGATGCCACGCTGAAATCCATCATTATCGGAATAAATAAATTAAGAGACGAACAACGGCAGGAACGATCCACCACGCAGGAGGAGATAAAAGCACACGACGATGTATGTGCTGGAAGAAACCTACGGACGCAAGAAGAAATCAAGAAGGCGTTACAGGAAGAAATGAAGCAAGCAGAAGCCCGAGCTGAGAGAAAAATCATCATCACCCAAAAGCTGACGGAGAAAAACCATGAAGAACTGAAAAAGAAGAGCGAAGAAGAATGGAAGAAAATTGATGAGAGGTTTAGACGTGCCATGGAGGGTCTGAGCTCGTTCGCACAGACTTCGCAGAGCATGGGGAGTGCCATCAACGAAAATACTCGAAGAATCCACGAGTGCGAGGACGCATTGAAACAACGAGGGAACGAATCTATCCAAAACATTACATGGAGCGGTGGGCTAAATACGAGTCAAATGTATGCAGCCAAACAAAAACCACCAATATTCAACGGCGATGGCAAAGAGAGACCGATGAGATTTCTCAAGGAATTCGAGGAATTTTGGAGATTCACCGGAGGAGGAGACCTTCATTATATGATAAGTCAATCCCTTCGAGAGGCCGCCAAAGACTGGTGGTGTGTGATTGGGGAAGGAATTCAAACGATCCAAGAATTCGCCACAAAATTTAAGGGAAGATACTGGAGCCAAGAAATACAGGACAAAGTCCGTAGAAATTTAGAGTTCGGGGCCTATGAGTGGGATGGCCACAAAAAGACCCGGGCAGAGTATGCCACACGAATCTTTGGAAATGCAAAGGATCTCACCGAGAAAATGGGGGACGAACAAATTATAAAGAAACTCGCAAAACATTTTGATGAGCAGATACGGATGGCAGTCCGAGTCAGTGGGACAAAAACCATTGAGGATTTTTTAGAACTCCTCGAAGGAACGGATGGTGATGGCCCATTAAACGGAAAACGCGTGCCTCCGAGATTTGGAGGGGCGGTCTCCGGAGGATTCTTCCCGCTAAATCAGCCATGGAGCCAAAATAGATTTTCAGGAAGCAAACAGTTTATGCCACAGAACAAACCCTGGGAAAGACCCGAAACACGGCCCCAACCAAGGTGGCAGGGACAAAACCAATGGCAAAACCAAGGGTATCGCGGAAATTTTCCACTAAACCCCAATGCCCCAACATGGAAAAACGACACAAGCGAAAAAGAAAAGATAGAAACGGAAGAGAGACCCAGATCAGAGGAAAACAACGAAACGATCTCGGGAAACGAGTAGTGGTTGCGCCCGTAATAGTGGCACATAACTCTCAGGATATGCCAGCACGAGGCGCAACCAGCGATGATGAAGTAACGAAGGAAGCATTGGAGGAAGCAAGACAACGACAACACAAAAATAAAAAAAGAAGAGAAAAATTGAAAGAAAAGAAGCAACGTAAAAATGCCTCGGAGATAAAAATTGGGACAATTGAGGAGGAACGAGAGGGCCCAAGGAAAACTGCCACAGTCCAGTCTGGGCCTAAAGAATCTTCCCCGGAGAGAAATGTCAACAGAAAAAAGAAGAAAGAAGAGCGATCGACAAAACAATATAACATATATGAGAGCCCAAGAGAATTCCTGCAAGAAACCCGCGAAAAAATAAGGCGGATATACCCTCGGTGTGCCGAACTCATGATTACGATGGAAGGTCTCGAAATCAAAACGCTCATCGACAGTGGGAGCGAAATCACGTGTATCTCAGAGGAAATCTACGAAAAAAATAAAGAAAGATTCAACAGATGCCCGGGATTACCGGTACGTAGCACAAACTTAAAAGGTGCATTCGGTGGAAACGCCGGAAAGGTACGCCGGCAAATCATGGTTGAGGCCCAGATATATGGAAAAAAGGGTGCACTCCATGTCTTCGTCGTCCCCACGCTTCAGAGAGAGGCAATCCTGGGAATTGATGGGATGTTTGAGCTGCAAATAGTTGTGGACACGATTTTAGGAGAAATCCGGGTCGGAGAAATCCAAGCGGCCATCTATGAAGGTGGCATATGGCAGACACTGAAACCCCGCGAGAGCATACAGATCAGCGAAATCCTTGAGACGGAAGAGGAGGAAGCAGAGGGCTTAACCGAAATGGAAGTCGACGAGAAACTGCAAGAGTGCTCAGAAATTCTGCCGGAAATAAAAAGAAGTTTTAAAGAATTAATAAAAAAATACCAGGCGATATTCAGCAGAAACCCAGGAAGAATGACCGAATACGTGCACCGTTTGCAACTAAAAGATGCAGAACCATATGTGCATCGATCGTACCCAGTGCCGATACAATACCGAATGAAAGTGAATGAAGAAATTCACAGAATGGTAAGGCATGGGGTAATCGAACGCGCTAGCAGCCGATACATAAATCCGTTAGTAACGGTGATAAAAAAAGACGGCTCAGTGAGACTGTGCCTGGATGCAAGACAGCTCAACAAGTACCTCATTGAAGATCACGATGCAGCACCTCCCACGGAGGAGATTTTTCAACGGTGCGGAGGGAAAAGAGTCATGTCAAGCTTGGATATGACAAGCAGTTTTTGGCAAATTCCGCTGGAAGAAGGATCAAGAAAATATACGGCATTTTTACATGAAGGGAAATGCTACCAATTTGCAGTCACACCTTTTGGTTTAAAAACGAGCACTGCCAGTCTAATTAAAGGACTCGACATTGTGTTGCAAGGGCTAGGAAACTCGGTCGTCAATTTCGTAGATGACCTTTTATGTCTGTCGAAAGATCCCTGGGAACACCTAGACCACCTGACAAACATATTCGAGAGAATTCGTCAGCACAACATGACACTCAATTTTAAAAAATCAATTTTTTTTAAAAAAGAGGTGACGTTTTTAGGACACATCCTGAACATCGAAGGTTTGAAACCGCACCCGGAAAAAATAAAAGCAATCAAGGAATTTCCACGACCTAAGAATATAAAACAACTCAGGGGTTTTTTAGGTCTGGTGAATTTTTATACAAAATTCACACAACAGCATGCGAAAGAAACGGTGCCATTGTTGGAATTATTAAAAAAGGGAAAAACGTGGGAATGGGACACCACAAAAGAAAAAGCATTCGATAGAATAAAATGTTTATTTATCGATAGCGTGATGCTCCTACACCCTGACCCGGCAAAACCATACATATTAACAACAGACGCAAGCGATTACGCTCTCGGGGCGATTCTGAGTCAACGGGATGCACAAGGAAGAGAAGGAGTCGTGATGTTTGCAAGCCGCACTCTAAAAGGAGCCGAAATCGGATATATGACGACAGAAAAGGAATTATTGGCAATCGTCTGGGCATTGCAAAAATTCCGGACCTATTTGCTGGGAGCAAAAATTCAGGTCATAACCGATCATAAGGCCCTGACAGTCCTTAAGACATGTCGTTTTGCGGGAGACAGGCTCCTGAGGTGGGCATTATTAATCCAGGACTACAATCTGGAAGTGGAACATTGTCCCGGGACAAAGAATAAGGTGGCGGACACCCTCAGCCGCCCACCCGAAGGAGTCGACCTGAGCCCACCGGGAGGAAATATACTCACGACCACCCTCGCAAAGGAACCGACCGCCAAACTAGTAAAAGATTTAGAGGCAGTAGGAGACTTACAGAGGCAACAGGAAAATCTAAAAGGAATCTGGGATCTATGCGAAAAAGAAGGACCAGACAAGAGGTATCGGATAATTGGAAAATGCCTTCAGAAGCAAACAAGAAACGGGATTTGGAAAGTCATACTACCAGAAGCTTTGATAGAGAACCTGGTGAGGGAATGCCACGAGATATACGGACACCAAGGAGCAACAAAAATTTTCAGAATGCTAGAGGAGGATTTTTCGTACCCGCATTTCGCCAGACAAATCCGCCAGATTATTGCAACATGCGACACCTGTCAAAAGAATAAGGTAGCGGTCCAGACATCATACGCAAAAATGCAGACGATAATTCCAGAGGAACCGAGGGACCTGTTATCCATCGATTTCTATGGACCCTTACCAACATCGGTAGGAGGAACAAAACACATATTAGTGACAATAGATGCGTTCACTAAATATGTGGTTCTGTACCCACTGAAAAAGGCAGACGCAGCCTCAACGATAAGGAAGATTTTTGGAGATTACATTCCGAAATACGGGAAGCCTAGGAGAATTCAGTTTGACCATGGAACGCAATTTACCGCGAAGAAATGGCTCGACAAACTAAAAGGAGAGGGGATACAAGCCGTTTTCTCCTCTATCCGCCATCCGCAAGGGAATATTGTAGAAAGAGTAAATCGAGAACTCGGAAGATTCTTCAGAACGTTCCTTGCGGAGAAACATTCTGGATGGTTCAAATGGGTACCCATTGTGCAGGAATGCATAAACCAAACACACCATGAAACGACGGAATTTACACCTCAGGAGCTACATAAAAAAAAAAAACCGTACCGAATGTGGCGAGAGTGTATCCTGGGCCTTAACGACGGAGATCGATCAGACAAAATGAGCTATGCAGAAAAACTTCAACTGGCCAAGGAACGAATACAAAGAAAAGGATGGGCGCGGGCAGCCAAGTTTAATCAGACACACAAGACCTACACATTTCAGGAAGGAGAATTGGTGCTCGTGAGAGCCCTAAATGTTTCAGACCCAACGAAACAAATAACGGCAAAATTCTTACCGCTTTATGAAGGACCGTATAGAATAAAAAAATGTGTGGGTATAGCAACATACTTGCTGATAGACCCGAGCACGAGAAAAGAAAGAGGAAAATTTCACGGAAGCCTTTTCAAGAAATACCAGCACAGAAACGAGGGAACAAGCCCGAAAATAGACACAAAAATAAAGGCGGGACAGAACGAGAGGTCAAGCCTGATCGGCGAAAAACGATCACCCGATGAAAAACTCAAGTAGATAGGCCATCGACCGCGGACAAAACTAAGAAGGGGAAAGGGTATATAAGGAAGAGGCACATAGTTGAAAAACAGATACGATGACGTACAGGACGGGGACATGGAGACTCATCGAAATCGATCTACCGAAAACCGAAAAACTAAAAAAAAATTTGAGAAAATATATCCGGCAGGCGAGGAGATCGGCGAGGCGTCCGGCAAGCCAGGAAAGAAAAACCGAACAAAACAACAACAAGGAGGAAACATACGAGCTGTACAAGGTGACGGACGCGAATATCATCGGATGGTATCCCGGAAAGGCACAGGGGCTCTAATAAAGAAAGGGTATTAAGCGGGCAAGAATACCTCAGACGAGCAGTCCGAAATAAAGCCACGAAGAGACAACATGTCACGACCATTTAAAAATTTCCCAGTTAAGGAGCTCCTCGATGTGTATACGGGAGTCCAGATTTGTGCGATCCACGACGTGAATCGATATCATGTGCATCTGCCAGGAGCAGATGAGATCATAAAAAAAATCGAAGCGATACGGCGCGATCACCCGGAGGTGCACCCTGCAGTCGAGGAGGAACTTTTCGAGGGGGCTGCCGTGCTCATCGAACAAGGCGACGAATTGTCGAGGGCCACCATCGTCAACAAGAACAACGGAAAATACGAAGCATGGATGGGCGATTGGGGAAGCTCGACGGTGGTGGACCAGGAGAACTGTTTCACGCCACCGCGCAACTTGTGGCAGATTCCATACCAGGCAATAGCCTGTGCCATTGGGACGATGGAGCCCGCGCGAGAATCCCTCGATGAGGAAGCCGAGGCACAAATAGCGCTCCTCATGGATGGAGAGACATGGAGGATGAACATCATCGAGGTAGAAGCTGAAAGGGGAGGTGTGTGGGTCGACCTCACCCTGGAAGGAAAGTCGCTCCTTCAAGGCAGCACCATGACGGACATGATGCTGGCCCAAGGATGGGCAGAGGAAGGGAGCCGTCGAACCGGAATCGCCTGGGCTCACCGGGGCGAAATGCTGAGTGCACCCCACATGCACCGGCTATACGCTCGGAAGTATGCGGCGACGCCATCAGGAGGACGAGTAGCCCTGACTGCACCCCAGGACGAGCCCATGCCCCCGGTCGAACCATGGGAGTTCTTGGAGACAGTAGCGGAGGAAGAAGACGAGGAAGAGAACGAGCGGTGGGGGTGGATCATCGACTCCCAGGAGGACGACTCCCGGGAGGAGGACGACGAAAGCGAGGAGGACGACGACAGGTCGATCGCATCGTTATAAAAAAAAAAAAAAAAAAAAAAAAAAAAGTGTGCAGCGTGAATTGGACAAAGTGTTTTCTTTTATTTTTTGCGAAAAAGTTTTTTTTTAAATTATTTGCGGAAAAGTTTTTTTTTTGTTTTGCGAAAAAGTTTTTGCGGAAAAGTTTTTTTTTTTTGCGGAAAAGTTTTTTTTTTGTTTTGCGAAAAAGTTTTTTTTTAAAATTATTTGCGGAAAAGTTTTTTTTGTTTTGCGAAAAAGTTTTTTTTTAAATTATTTGCGGAAAAGTTTTTTTTTTGTTTTGCGAAAAAGGTTTTTTTTTAAATTATTTGCGGAAAAGTTTTTTTTGTTTTGCGAAAAAGTTTTTTTTTAAATTATTTGCGGAAAAGTTTTTTTTTGTTTTGCGGAAAAGTTTTTTTTTATTTGCGGAAAAGTTTTTTTTTTGTTTTGCGGAAAAGTTTTTTTTTTTTGGAAAAGTTTTTTTTTTGTTTTGCGAAAAAGTTTTTTGTTTAAATTATTGGCGGAAAATTTTTGTTTTGCGAAAAAGTTTTTGCGGAAAAGTTTTTTTTTTGTTTTTGTTGTGGAAAAGTTTTTTTTTTTTTTTGAAAATGGTTTTTTGTTTGCGGAGTGTCTCACGAGCATATGTGTTGATAAAATAAATGGTTTGTCTAAAAAAAAAAAAAAAAAAAAAAAAAAAAAAAAAAAAAAAAAATTTGTTTGGTTTTTATAATAAGTCACTGTTCTAAGGAGAAATCCTCGGAATATCCTGGAAGCTACAAGAAGGCTTGGAGTTTCGGGAAATTCCGAGGACTTCGGGGGACAATGAGACGGAGAGATCCGTCTCACGCGCGGGGTAACCAAGGGGCAAGCGCGGCTGCGGCCGTCTCTATCTCTCGTGGGGAAATTAGCGGAAACGGCACAAGTGGTGCCATCCCTCGGGGAAACCCCGAAGACGGGACAAAGTCAAAAGAAAAAGAAGAAGAAAAAGGATAACATTAAAGCAATATTAATTGTAAAAAGGCGCTTGGGAAGGGGAGAGAATTGGCGGGAAACCAAGGGTATAAAAGGGCCTCCCTGAGGATAGGAAGGCACTTCTTGTTTGAAGTCCAACTCAGACGCGAGTCCGGAGACGAACATAGGTCCAAGCTGACAGAAGCAAAGATCATGTTTGGCAGAAGGATATGCTGAGAGAGGACCAAGAGAAATCAAGTTTTTGGCCCTCTGAATAAGTACCCGAGTGTCCGGAGTAGCGAATATATCCAAGCTGAAGAAAGTAAGGAAAATATTCGTGAAAGGATGGGATCGGGACTGAAAAGAAAAGGCAATAAAGAAGGAGCGAGGATCGGGGGAAAAAGGACGATAAGAAAAATTTATAAAGTCAAAAATTAAAGCCGAGAAGTCTCAGCTGACCAAGCGCCTCGAAAGAGATTATCAGTCTTTAAAAGCCCAACGATAAAGGCAAGAAAAATAAGGAGCATTCCCCACGAGAGAAAGAGAGAAGAAAGGAAAACAAAAGGGTTAGCGGCCGAGCGAGGCCGGACGCGAAGATTCACAAATCTCACATACACAACAAATCGAGGCGGTACACCTATAAAAGAAATTGGAGCGAAAGATCCCGCGATACACACACACCAACTAGCGGTACAGAAAATAAATTCAAAGCGAGCGACACCAAAACAACGTCTCGGTGACAGACGTCAAAGCGACAGTACAGAGATACGCAACTGCGGGGAAATGAAATATACAGGGTGATTCACATCTGATGTGCCTGATCGAGTAAAGAAATTGCAAATAAAATTCGATTCTTTTGCCAAATAAAAAGGTCTCAATTAATTTACTCCCTAGTCGAGTCCCGAACCCAAATAAATTTAATGTAATAAGGGGAAACCCGTTACAATATATATATATATATATACACGAACATATACGGGTATATAGACTTACACATACATACCCTTTTTATTCAGTCGTACATACGCGATTTAATATATCCGGGTACCTACGTATGCATAGGACCCTATAGCACATAAGGAGTTATACGTAGTCACATACACATTTATATATATATACGGATACATAAATACGTAGTTATATACATATACATTCACACATATATACATATACGCATACTTACGAAACAATATATATATATATATATATATATATATATATATATATTGTAACGGGTGTTATTTCGTTACAGATAAATTTATAGGTTCGGGGACTCGAACAGGGAAGAAATTAATTGAAACTCAGGTGTTTTGGGTATTTTAACAAAAAGTGCGATTTATTCAAGTTTTTATGGCTCTATATAATGTAAAAATAATAAAATAATAATAATAACGCTATGTGTGAGTGAAGTGTGTTGTTTGTGTTGTCTTTGTATTTTCCGCAATGGTTTTCTCGGTCGGTCAATTACTCTTTATTCGCATGGTACATTTGGTTCGGCGTGGTCGGTTATCATGGATCGATATTGATTATTCCCTGTTTCGCGACTCTCGATCTACGGGCCGTGCGCGCGCGCTCTCTCTCGTCACGCGCCGCGATCTATTTCCCTACTATAGCTCGGCCCTTCGCGCCGCGGGGATCGATGCTCTCTCCCGATCGATTATCGCGCGTCGATAATTAAACGCTCGGTCCTTGATCTTGGCGTGCGATGTCGCCACCGACTGGTCTAGGATAGTCTAATCGAGCAGTGTGCCGCGAGCACTCGACTGACCCTTTTTTGTATAGATTTCGGCGCTCTCGTAATTTAGGAATACCTCCTTGTCCTTTCTGTAATCCTGATCCATATAACTCGATGATCAAGGTGTGTGTGTGGTTGTGTGTCTGTGTGTGTGTGTGTATGGGTGTGTGTATGTGTCTCGTATGACTATAGCGTACTCTTCCTTATTTCCTAATATAATATTTCTTTTATTTTTCAAATTTAATATTTTCCCTTACATCTATTCGCAACGCTCACTCGCCATGCTACCTTCTCTGATCCTATTTTCTCCTGCTCTAATTTTTCTCTCTATTTTCGATAATTGTTCGCTCCCCTTAAGTAATTAACTTTCCTTATTGCTCTTTTTATTTTTCTTTGGTTTTCCAATATTTTCTCATAAAATAACTTTATTTTAATTCTCCTTCGTTTTTTGTTTCTTAACGTTCCGTGTTCTAGACGTTTCCGATCCGTGAGGGATGTACTTGGTCCAGCAGTACTTGTTATCTTCCAAAAAATGAAGAGAGCTTTCTAATGCCGTTTGGACGCGACTCCGTTTTTTCCTTGTTTCTCAACGTTCCGTGTTCTAGACGTTTCCGATCCACTAGGGATGTACTTGGTCCAGCAGTACTTGTCAATCCACGAGGAATTAAAGAAGTGATCTTTCCAACGCTTTTTAGGCGCGACTCTGTGTTTCGCTTGTTTCTCAACGTTCCGTGTTCCCAGCGTTTCCTTCCACTAGGGATGTACTTTGCCAAGCAGTACTTGTCAATTCACGAGTGACTCAAAGAGCGCTCTTTCTCCAAAAATCTTGTCCTTTTATACCCTGATTTTACCGCTTTTCAAATCCCCTTCTTATCCGTCTTTAATTCAATTAGTTTGTTTTATCCGGTTTCTGCCGGTTTCTCCCCTTAATTCGATTAGTGTAACGTCTACATAAATTTTTCGTGTACGACGGTTAGTCTCCCTCTCTTATTGTCCGCCATTAATTTAATTAGCGTTGGTTCGACCAACATGGCGGATCTCTTGGTCTGTTTTTCTCTTTTACCCCTTCCCTTCCCCGAAATCGGTTGACTCCTAAATACGCTTGGGGCGATAGTTTCTTGGTTTCTTTATGAGACGGCCTTTTCCGTCTCATCGTCCCCCTTGACTCTTTGTGTTTTGGATCACTTTCAGCGATCCAACTCACGAAGAGTCAAAAAAAAAAATTTTAAACCAAGGTCTATACTTCTCTTTGTTTTGATTTTCTTCGTTCCTACCGGTCTATTTCCTTGAAGGTCGGCCTCCGGTCTCCTTCTTCGTCTTCCCCTCCCCCTTAAACTAACCGCTCGCTTATTTATCAGGGCCGCTGCCCATCGCTCGCAAAAAAAAAGGATTTCTCCTAACACATATTTGGGTTTTTCAAAAAGATTTTATTCAAGTGACGCGATGCTGATGCCGTCGTCGCTTGATTCCTCCTCCTCCACCTCCTGGTGAAGGCCAATTTCCCGCCAAAAGCGGTCCTCGTCGCTGTCGTGGTTCTCGTCCAAAACGAGGGTTTCGGCGTCGTCATCGTCGTCGTCGTAGTCGTCGTTGGCGTCGTTGGCGTCGTTGGCGTCTCGCTCGGTGTTCTCGGATCCGACGTTGTTGTTGGTGGCCCATTTTTGTTCGGCCTCCCGATGGTACGTTGTGTTCCCGAACAGACTAGCCTTGCTGTTGAGGGTGCGTGGGGTTGTGCCTACAGTTCTTTTTGCGGCTCCGATCTCGATAAAAATTTCGGCCATGGTCTTTCCGTTGTTTATGCCTTCGTTCTCGAGGTAAAGGTTCACCAGGATGGGCCCATTTAGATTTGGTCTGCCCACGACTTCCATGGTCCACGTCGCGTTCTGTACCCGGGACCGGCAATAATCGATTTCCTCACTTTCCCAGGATTCCTCCACCGGAACGAGGTTCCCATGGGTCACCGATATTGCCTGGAGCGGTTGAGTGAATGCTATGGCCGGGGCGGTATAGCACTGCTCTTGGTTTGCGTAGACACTATTTCCCCAGTCCCCCAGCCATAGTACGGCTCTTCCGTCCACGGTCTTCCGATGATATGTGGCCCGGTAGAAGGTGGCTTCGTGTCGCCACAGTATCGATGCTCCGGGGAAGAGCTCCTCTTCGACGCAAGGGTGGATTTCTGGTTCTTCCGGACTCATGTTCTGCCATGTTCCAATAATGGACGTCCCTCTCCCATCGCGTTCGCTCAGGTGTATCCCTAATTCGTTTGGACTGATTAGTCCCGCCACGGTGACTCCGCGGTATCCTCCTCTTAATTCTTCGACGGGGTAGTTGCGATACATCCTTTCGATTGTGAGATTGACGGTTGACTGGCGAGCGATAGCGTCGATCCTTGATTAATTTCTCCTCCCCTCCTATTTACCATCCCGATGATTTTTCGGGGTACCATTCTTGAATATTTTCGTCTGAAGCCTCGAATAATTCGAATTCATCGACGTCCAGCGCGCTGTATCGATTCTGTTTTATCGTTCGATTTTCGTAGATCTGGATTCTTTTGTCTCCGGTTACTGATTGGTCCTTTACATTTTCTCGTTGTATTTCTGCCGGTTTTCTCTTTTTAACCTCTCGCTGCGACTTTGACCACCGTTTTCTTTTTTCAGATGTCTTACTTGAGGACTGTTTAGTATTATTTTTATCTCCCTCCATTTTCTTTTTAACTGATTAATTATTGGCGCGACATCTCTTTATATACTCCTCGTCCCGTGATTAATTTCTCATAAAACTCTCCGCTCCCTTCGAAATTATTTATATCTCATTTCTCTTTTCTTCCGCTAGATATCGCTTTAGGAGACTTGCGTGGAATTTTCCTCGTTCTTTTTTGTTTTGTGTGTCTTCTAAGAGGTATGTCGCTATTCCCACACATTTTTTTATTGTATATGGTCCTTCGTATAGGGGCATAAATTTGGCGGTTTTTTGTTTCGCTGGATCCGATACATTTAGTGCTCGGACCAATACCCGCTCGCCAATTTTGAACGTGACTGTGTTGTGTGTGTTATTAAACCTTTCGGCCCTTTTTGCTCCTTTTTTCTTTATCCTTTCTCGGACTAATTCGATTTTTTGGTCGTAGGTGAGAGTTGGTTCTTGTTCCTTTTTTAATGCGAGGACCCACTCTTTCCAAATACGATAAGGCTTCTTTTTTAATTGTAATTCGGTCGGCGTGAACTCGGTAGTTTCGTGCTGCGTGTCGTTAATGCAGTCTTGTATTATGGGTACCCATCGATACCATCCTGAGTGTTTTTCAGTGAGGAACGTTCTGAAAAATCGTCCGAGCTCTCTGTTTACGCGTTCGACCATATTTCCTTGGGGATGTCGTATCGATGAGAATTCCCCTTGAATTCCCTCTTTTTTTAGTTGTTCCAACCAAATTTTTGAAGTAAATTGTGTTCCATGATCGAATTGAATCCTTTTTGGCTTACCATATTTTGGGATGTAGTCCTTGAATATTCGGTTAATGGTCGCCGCCGTATTTGCCTTTTTTAATGGGTATAATTTAACGAACTTGGTGAATGTGTCAATGGTTACTAGGATGTGTTGTACTCCCCCGACCGATTTTGGCAGGGGTCCATAAAAATCTATGGAGACGAGGTCGTTCGGTCCTTCCGAGATAATATTTTGCATGTTGGCATAATTTGTTTGGACTGCCACTTTTACCCTTTGACACACGTCACACATGGCTATTGTCTGCCGTACTTTTTTAGCCATATGACTACACGTAAAATCTTCATTTATCAGGTGGAAGATTTTTCGTGCCCCTTGATGACCATAAATCTCATGGCATTCTTTTATGAAATTGTGAACCAATTCTTCCGGCAAGATGACTTTCCATTTGCCGGTTCTGTCATACTTTTGCAAGCATCCTTCATTTATCCGGTATTTTTTATTTTCCTCCTGGTTTTGGCAGTTTTTCCATGTTTCTTGGAGGTTTTCTTGGCTCTGTTGTAATTGTCCAATTTTCTTAAATTTTTGTTTAATCTCCCCCGATGGTTGTCGAGCAAGAATGGCCGTGAGTACGATTTTCCCGGGTGTATTTTTGTGCTCGTCCCCCTGGAAATCATACGGCCTGCTTAATGCGTCGGCGACCTCGTTGTTTTTTCCAGGACAGTGCTCGATTTCCAGATCATAGTCCTGAATTAATAGTGCCCATCTTAACATGCGATCCCCGATGAATCGTCCCGTTTTCAGAAATGTCAACGCCTTGTGATCAGTTATTATTTTGATCCGGGCACCCAACAAATGGTTTCTGAATTTTTGAAGCGCCCACACGATTGCCAGTAGTTCTTTCTCGGTTGTTGTATATCCTATTTCTGCTCCTTTGAATGTGCGGCTGGCGAAGGATATTACCCCTGTATCGCCCGTCGCATCTTCCTGGCTTAGGACGGCTCCAATCGCGTAATCACTTGCATCGGTTGTTAGGGTGTATTTTTGTTTCAGATCGGCATGTTTGAGCATTACGGTCTCCACAAAAAGTTGCTTAACTCGTGTAAATGCCCTTTCTTCTTCCGTCCCCCATCTCCATTTTTGTCCTTTTTTGAGTAGTTCTAGAAGAGGCACCGTTTCCCTAGCGTGTTTATCAGTAAACTTGCTGTAGAAGTTGACAAGTCCGAGAAATCCACGCAATTGTTTTATGTTCCTTGGTGGAAGGTAGTCCCTGATTGCTTGGATTTTTTCTGGTTGTGGTCGTATTCCCGTAGTTGTTAGAATATGTCCCAGGAACGATATTTCACGCTGGAAGAATCTTGATTTCTTGAAGTTCAAAGTCATGTTGTTGATGCTGATTCTCTCGAATAATTGGTGTAAATGTGTCAGATGGTGCGTTTCGTCTTTTGACATACACAGGAGGTCGTCTACAAAATTGATTACCGAGTTTCCAAGATCCTGAAGCACGATATCCAAACCTCTGATCAGGCTTGCCGTGCTCGTCTTCAATCCGAAAGGTGTTACCGTGAATTGGTAACATTTCCCGTCGTGCTGGAAAGCGGTATACGGTCTTGATTCCTCCTCCAGTGGTATTTGCCAGAAACTACTTGTCATGTCCAAACTCGACATGATTTTTACACCTCCACATCTTTGAAATATTTCTTCGGTTGGTGGGGCATTATCGTGGTCTTCTACGAGAAACGTATTGAGTTGTCTGGCATCCAGGCATAGTCGTACCGACCCATCCTTTTTTATAACCGTTACCAGTGGATTAATAAAGCGACTCCTTGCCCGTTCGATAACGCCATGGTCCAACATTCGCTGGATTTCCTCTTGTACTTTTTCTCGATATTGTATTGGTACGGGATATGAGCGATGGATGTATGGCTCTGGATCCTTTAGTACCAATTTGTGAATGTATGCGTGCATCCGTCCTGGTTTTTTACTGAAAATGTGCCTATATTGCCCGATTAACGCCTTGAATTCTTTTTTCGTATTCTCAGGTATATTCGGACAATTTTTTAATTTTTGATCGACTTCGTCTTCGGTCAGTTCATAATCTGTGATGCTTCCAATTTCCGAAATGTTTACCAATTCTTTATTGTCCTTTTTCCATACCCATCTTCCTTCTTCAAATTCCGCGACGATTTCATTTTTTACTTTGAGGGTTCCCTGGTGTGCGTTGATTCCAACTTGTAACTCTAGCATCCCGTCGACGCCTAATATGGCCGGTCCGCTCATTTTTGGGATTACTAACAGTTGTAGTATTCCTGTTGCGTCGTAGAGTTTTGCTTCGGCTATTATTTGTTTTTTTATACGGCCGGATTTTCCCCTGTATGCTCCGATGGCTTCTGTGCTTCTTACAGGTACTTCTGGGCAGTTTTTTAAATCTTCCTGGTGTTGGTTGTAGAATTCCTCTGAAATACAGGATATTTCGCTCCCGCTGTCGATCAATATTTCGGCGGTAATTCCTTCGAGGTCGATCGGTAAGGTAGGGCATCGTGGGTGAATTTCTCGTATTATTCCCCGTTGTCCGGGTTCTTCCATGAGGAATTCTTTTGGGTGCTCGTATGTGTCGTTCATTGTTATTTTCAGTGCCTTATTCTTATTTTTTTGTGTTTGTTGTTTTTCTTGGTTTCCATTCTTCCAGGCTCCTTTTTCGATGTGGTTGTTATGAATTATTCTGATCATCCCCATTGTTATCAGTTGCTCAGAATTTTCATTATCTTCGGGTTCCATTTTCTTCTTCCTTCTTTCCTTCTTCTTTTTGTTTCGACGCATCCTTTCCAAAGCTTCTTCCATGGCGATCTGTGCATCCTCGTCTTCTTCCGTTGCGCCTCGTGATATTTCATCCCGTGGTATCTGTACGGGCGCAACGTTTACTCGTTTCCCTGGTTCTGTGGGCTGGTTCTCGGTGTTTCGTTTTGTGCTGGGATATGGCTGGTACTTGGACCGCCCTGTGGATGCGGAGTCCATGGTGCAGCGGCGGGGTTAAGCGGAGCTCTGTTATTCCCGTGTCCCGTCTGCCACGGTTGTTGTCTGGGATATGGCGCTGGCATCGCGTTGTTATTCCCGTATCCCGTCTGCCACGGTTGTTGTCTGGGAAATGGCGCTGGCATCGAGTTGTTATTCCCGAATCCTCGATTACCCTGTTGTTGATATTGGAATGGTGGTGGTGGTCCCTGAGAACCTGGATTCCCTGGCCGCCATGGCTGGTTGAATCCCATTGGCCGTGGTCCCCCAAACGTTCCAAACTTTTGGTTTTTCCATGGGTTATTTTGTTGCCATGATGCACCGATGGGTTCTTGCCGATGGGGCAAAGATCTTTTTCCATTAAGTGGTCCTGCCCCATCCATGCTTTCTAACAATTCGAGGAATGAATCGATTGTCTTGATTCCGCTGACGCGTACTGCCATTCTGATTGATTCGTCGAAATGATTAGCGAGTTTCCTGATTATTTGTTCTTCAGCCGGGCCTTCACTCAAATCCTTGGCATTTCCGAATATCTGGGTTGCATATTCGGTCCGAGTCATCCGATGTCCGTCCCATTCGTAAGCCCCGAATTCGAGATTTCGGCGTACTTTATCCTGAATTTCTTGGCTCCAGTAACGTCCGCGAAATTTTTCCTCGAATTCGTTAATCGTTTGAACCCTCTCCTCGACAATTCTCCACCAATCTTTGGCGGTGTCTTTGAGAGATTGGCTGATCAAATAATGTAGGTCAGAGTTTCCGGTGATTCTCCAAAATTCCTTGAAATCTTGCAAAAAACGCATAGGTCGTTCTCTGCCGTCGCCATTATACGTCGGTGGTTTTTGTTTCGCCGCGTATGCTTGGCTCACGTTTAATCCCGCTCCCCAAGTAGTGTTGCACAATGTATTTGAGTTTTGTGCCCGGATATTTTTTTCACACTCCGTGATACGTTTAGAGTGCTCCGTGACCACTTGTCCCACATCCTTTGAAGAATGGAGGAGCTGAGATATAGTTCGCCGAATGGCTTCCATTCGAGTGTCGAAATCCTCGATTTTATCGTCGTTTTCTTTTCGCAGTTGATTATGGCTTTGCTCTATTAATTTTTGAGCAACCACAATCTTGCGTTCCGTGCGCTCCTCGATTTTATGCACTTCGTTTGTAATTTTTGTGTTGACTTCCTCGTGCAATTGTCGTGACCTTACGATGCAGTTATCGTTTTGCTGCTTGATTTCTGCTTTGGTCGTTATGCGCTCCCGTCGTTGCTCATTGCGGATACTATTCATTGCCTTGATGAGTGCTTTAATTGTGTCACTCTCTTCCGCACCTCTCTCATCAGTCTCGCCTGACTCTCCGCTGATGTTAAATGTCTCTTCGTTCGGTGTTTCTATCGGTCTGGGTCCGATCGCTGACAGTCGCCCAATATTTCGACGATCCCTTTGACGCGCCTCCTCTAATAATCCATCCGCAGTAGTTGATTCCCAATGAAGGGAGTTATCATTGTTTTGTTGCGCCATATTTTATTCTATTTTGCTCTTTCTTATTCGATTTTGGTTTATTTTATTTTATTTGATTTTGTTTTATTTTATTTTGTTCTAAATGATTTCATCTATTTCTATTTATTTTTATTTATTTACTTATTTATTTATTTTACACCTTTTTACGAGTTTTTCTTTCTTGTGTTCGAGCCCCACGTTGGGCGCCAAAATGTAACGGGTGTTATTTCGTTACAGATAAATTTATAGGTTCGGGGACTCGAACAGGGAAGAAATTAATTGAAACTCAGGTGTTTTGGGTATTTTAACAAAAAGTGCGATTTATTCAAGTTTTTATGGCTCTATATAATGTAAAAATAATAAAATAATAATAATAACGCTATGTGTGAGTGTAGTGTGTTGTTTGTGTTGTCTTTGTATTTTCCGCAATGTTTTTCTCGGTCGGTCAATTACTCTTTATTCGCATGGTACATTTGGTTCGGCGTGGTCGGTTATCATGGATCGATATTGATTATTCCCTGTTTCGCGACTCTCGATCTACGGGCCGTGCGCGCGCGCTCTCTCTCGTCACGCGCCGCGATCTATTTCCCTACTATAGCTCGGCCCTTCGCGCCGCGGGGATCGATGCTCTCTCCCGATCGATTATCGCGCGTCGATAATTAAACGCTCGGTCCTTGATCTTGGCGTGCGATGTCGCCACCGACTGGTCTAGGATAGTCTAATCGAGCAGTGTGCCGCGAGCACTCGACTGACCCTTTTTTGTATAGATTTCGGCGCTCTCGTAATTTAGGAATACCTCCTTGTCCTTTCTGTAATCCTGATCCATATAACTCGATGATCAAGGTGTGTGTGTGGTTGTGTGTCTGTGTGTGTGTGTATGGGTGTGTGTATGTGTCTCGTATGACTATAGCGTACTCTTCCTTATTTCCTAATATAATATTTCTTTTATTTTTCAAATTTAATATTTTCCCTTACATCTATTCGCAACGCTCACTCGCCATGCTACCTTCTCTGATCCTATTTTCTCCTGCTCTAATTTTTCTCTCTATTTTCGATAATTGTTCGCTCCCCTTAAGTAATTAACTTTCCTTATTGCTCTTTTTATTTTTCTTTGGTTTTCCAATATTTTCTCATAAAATAACTTTATTTTAATTCTCCTTCGTTTTTTGTTTCTTAACGTTCCGTGTTCTAGACGTTTCCGATCCGTGAGGGATGTACTTGGTCCAGCAGTACTTGTTATCTTCCAAAAAATGAAGAGAGCTTTCTAATGCCGTTTGGACGCGACTCCGTTTTTTCCTTGTTTCTCAACGTTCCGTGTTCTAGACGTTTCCGATCCACTAGGGATGTACTTGGTCCAGCAGTACTTGTCAATCCACGAGGAATTAAAGAAGTGATCTTTCCAACGCTTTTTAGGCGCGTCTCTGTGTTTCGCTTGTTTCTCAACGTTCCGTGTTCCCAGCGTTTCCTTCCACTAGGGATGTACTTTGCCAAGCAGTACTTGTCAATTCACGAGTGACTCAAAGAGCGCTCTTTCTCCAAAAATCTTGTCCTTTTATACCCTGATTTTACCGCTTTTCAAATCCCCTTCTTATCCGTCTTTAATTCAATTAGTTTGTTTTATCCGGTTTCTGCCGGTTTCTCCCCTTAATTCGATTAGTGTAACGTCTACATAAATTTTTCGTGTACGACGGTTAGTCTCCCTCTCTTATTGTCCGCCATTAATTTAATTAGCGTTGGTTCGACCAACATGGCGGATCTCTTGGTCTGTTTTTCTCTTTTACCCCTTCCCTTCCCCGAAATCGGTTGACTCCTAAATACGCTTGGGGCGATAGTTTCTTGGTTTCTTTATGAGACGGCCTTTTCCGTCTCAATATATATATATATATATATATATATATATATATATATATATATATATATATATATATATATATATATATATATATATATATTGTTATACATACGTATATACAAATTTATAATCTACAACACAAGTACTACTTTTCGTTAACTCTGACTCATATTGTGACGAGCGCATTTATTTTTCATCATTTCCTATTTTTATGTGCGCACATTCGACTCCCGTAGTATGCACCTACTCCCGCTGAACGTGCCTAGCAAGCGCGCCGAGCTCAACGCTCGCGCGCACTCGCTTTCTATCCTCGTCTCTCCATAACGCCCGCGCGCACTCACTCGCTATCCTCGTCTCTCCTTAACGCTCGCGCGCACCCGCGCGCCCTCGCTCCGTCTCTCTCTAGCGCTCCGCTAGAAGACCAATGTACTCTTCCTGCTCGCCTGATACTTCGCGCGCTCAATCGAGCTCTCCATCATCCTCTACACTTTCTCCTTCTCTCTCCGGGTCACCCACGTACCTTCTTCATACTTATATAACCCGCATCACAAAAACCTTTTTCCTTAACCGTGAATCTCGATTTCCGCGGATCCGCGACATAATTCGCGACCCACGAATCACGATTATCAACCCTCTCACCCCTATTTCACGTACTCGCGAAAAACCACGAGATTACGTAATCCACGGACTCGCGATATACTCGCGACCCCGCGACTCGCCTCGTACATAGAGTCGGTCTCTCTCTTACTCTTACCCGGCCTAATCTTCTCTTTCTTACTCATGGCTACTATGGCGAATAGACGCTACGTGACTTTTTCCCAAATTACTTTATTGCCCCTCGAGTCGAGCGAACGTTTCCCTTCAAGACATTTTCCAGAAAACACTCAAATTGCTTTATTGCCCCTTGAAACGAGCACGCGCTCTTTTTACAGTATAAGTCTCTTTTGTACGCTTTCCCATTTTCAAGTATATAATAGAAGACATTAACCAGATATTTTTCCCGAACTTTCCCAGCGCATGTATATCTCTTTCTCTCTCGCACTCGTCGCGTCTCTTCCCGACGCGCCGCCATGATGCAAGCCACGTGTTGCACGTAGGCTTCTACGAAATAGTAATTTAAACAATATCACATCATGCCGCATCCTAAGAACTAATTAAGAGATAAACAAATCGCTATCACTCCATGCCTTGTAGACTAAACAACCGCTCCAACACCAATATCACGCATCGCCTCTTTGTCTCCTTTGTCTCCAACCCTATAACATTATTATTATTTCCACGTGCAGAATACTCTAGAACAATTTCATACGTGCGCTAATTAATAAAGAAGTTATTCAAATAATAATTAACGCCGTCACAATGCGACTTACAACATTACTAGTAATTATAATAAATGTTTTACGCGACAAATAAATTATAAACGTTATTTTAATCAAGCGACAATCGTCATAATTCAGTATTATCAGTATAACAATATCTTACGCGCTATTTAAATAGCTAACAAACAATTAGCCATTATGAACATTTATATTTTTTCACGTACATACGAATAAAAGTATTATTCCTCGACTAGAACCGAATATTGAATACGATTACTTTCGCATAAATAATAGTACGCTCTATTTTATTAATTAAGAATTACACATTTATAATTATTCTATGCAACTCGTATATTCCGCGTCGTAATTATTATTCTCTCATTTAACCGCCGTATTTTGCAAATTACAATAACTTATCCTCATAGTATTACATCAAATCTGGTTCGCACGCACGCAAAGGAATAAACAACAACAACAATTGCAACTTATATAAAATTATATTTCTTCACTTAAAAAACAAACATCATTGTAACAAATTGTAAGACTAACGATAAATTAAAAACATTAATTTATCGTCAGTCCGACCATGACAAACCAGTATAGTTATATGTTGTAACATTTAAATAATAATAATTAATTCATCGTCGAACCTTCCGTTCAAACGATATAAGAGCGAGCGAGAAAGAACATCGACGTCGGCGTCTCCACCCCGCGGCGCACGCGCACCACGCCGTTCCACCGCCGCACCAATAGAAGGCCGAGTCCTCCACTGCTCGCTAGTTCTCCGGTCTCTCCACCAGTCCGTTGCGCTTCTCCGCTCGCCGCATTCGTGTCGGACCCGCACGCTGGAAAATCGGAACATTTCATTAACATTTATTTATTTTCACATTGTTATTTTATCGAATTGTAACTCGAAGTTTGAGTTTCAATTGCGTATCAATCTCATCGTATTCAGCATCGCAGAGTTGTGTGTAATTATATTTATTTCCAAGTTTGTAACTATATATACATATTCATGTACGTTTCTAGAATCAGTGAACAATTATTTCGCGACCCTTTATCCGTCGTCGAATATATTCTTCCGAATGTGTTGCTTAGTTTATTCGTTCGCCGTTTACAAAATTCACCTAAATCAACAATAACCTACCGTCGTTTTCGTGGCATTTCGTCTAATTGAAAATATTTCATTTTTCAACTTTATATATTGTGTGTGTAAATCACTCGTCCGTTACACGAACCAACCTATTATCCATCTCTTCCTGTTTTCCGAAGAATTGTTGGTTGTGCTACTTACTATTGCACGTCGACAATTTCTTACCTCGCTTAATTTCAAGACTCGATTTACCGGTTGTGCTACTTGCTACTGCACGTCGATTAATTCATGTCTTGACTCCACGCTTGCATGTCAATCCTACCTGTTCTCTCATTCTTCTCAGCCAACGGCCAATTGATTTTTCAATAAAATATTTATCAGTATTTATTTAATTTTCTAAATGCCAAGAAGACGAGGTGGTTCCAAGTTTCGTCTCCGCCGCGCAATAGCAATAGCCGCGCAAAAGCCACGGCCGGCATCTCGTGGAAATAATTCATCTTTGCTTACACAAATTATTCGCGACGCCGTAAAAGAACATTCGGTGAAAATTGTACCGAAAATTGTGTCGAACATTCTGTTCTGTGGTAAAGTCTTCCTTATCGACCCCCGTGGGTACATCCGGGCAGTGACTCGATCAACCGGCAGTGACGTTTCTGCCGCGTCGACAACCATCGTTACAACATCGAACGTCGAGATTGTCATCGTCGACTAATACTCCCGTCGTCAACGTCGTTTCTATCCACTCCACGAGTTCACGCCGCGGTCGGCCAACAGGAAGCCGTCGTTACCTGCAGCGAGTCAGCACATAGATGGGTGGATGCTCGTCGAAAAATAAGAAACCTGCTACCTCACCGTCTATCGTTGAAATCGTCGTTCACCTAGAGATCGTCATTACCGATGGTAGGACCTCTCTCCGGCTACCAGATCGTCCGTCGATAAATCCGCTACGCACCGCCGCTCGTAGGGTAAGTCGCACGTTCACGTTACCACTCACCAACTTCTTTACCGATTGCCCTATCCCCGCGAGTGATTCTTAGCTACCGATCAAACTGTGGCTCGATCCTCATCCCTGTTGGGCACATTCCCGACTAAAGGCAGGATCTTAAGGCTGGCGTCCGTTCCTGTAAAACAAAGAAATATTGCATTAATTAAATAATCAACGTAAATTCAATCTAGTAACCGAAATCGCGTATTTCATTTTTATTATTTTTTTTTACCTAAAACAAATTCCCGGACGTAACAGGATACATTTTTGGTGGCAGCGGTGGGATACACTGAAAGTCACATTTTGATCGATTCCCCGCCGAATATAAATAAACCATCGTAATTTCGACTAACGTTATATCGCGATAAAATTCCTCGTCAAACATAAATTAATGATCGTGATTTGATCAAATTCCCGTCAAATATAAGTCAACTGTCGTAATTTCAATTAAAAATCACGTTTCGTAAAATATAAATTTATTACGTAATTTCAAATTCATCGCGAATTCCAAAAATGTCTACCACGAGATCACAAGCTCGCGCTTTAAACGAAGAAGAATTGCGCATACTCCACGAACAAATAGATCGAAAACGCGAAACGTTACAAGATCAAGAACGCGCTCTCCACGAAAAAGATATAGAAACTCGAGAGCGAATTAAAACCCTTCAAACCCTCGAAGATGAAAGAAGTCGGAATATGTCGGCGATACCCGATATTGCCGAAACACAGGAACAATTTTCTTCCCTCCATAGGGCACTTTCACAAATAATTTCGCGATTCGGGGACTTACAGGCCGAAATTCATGAAATAAAAAACGAAAAGCGCTTCGCGCCTAATCACGAATCTCCAATCCCCGAACGCCGTAGCCTTCGCGATGAGCATAACATCGACAACCTACCAAGGAACCCCAATTTAAAATTCAAGGACGCATTAGAATCAGTCCCTACGTTCAACGGGTATAACATCCCCGTCTTACGTTTTATTCGTTCGTGTAAAAGAGCTAGGGATATGTTTTCCCCTCATCTCGAATCAAGTCTCACGCAATTATTGCGCAACAAATTAAAAGGCCACGCCGCAACTGCTTTGGAAGACTATACTTTTGATAACATCACCGAATTCGCGGACCGCCTCAAAACTTTATTCGAAGCCGCGAAAACCCTCAACGAATTCCGAGGCGAACTCGGAAATATCTCGAAGGGTAAATCCGAACACATCATTGACTACATTAGCCGCGTAAAGGATCTCCACACGGCAATCTACGAGGCCGAGGTAGACAATCACGGACTCGTTCATACAAATCACTATAACACGCTAAATAACGATACTCTCGATTGTTTTATTAAGGGGCTTCCCCCCGATTTTCGCATACGACTAAAACTCGAAAGTTTCGTCGATCTGGAAGACGCGTTTACCAAAGCTGTTAAGGTCGAAAAGGACATGGAGCGCGATCGCGCTCAGTTTAAAGATAACCGCACGGAAATCAAACCAAGCGTTGCACCCGTCAAAACATTCTCCCCTTCAAGAAGAACGACGTGCACGCATTGCGCTCGACCTCACCCCTCGGAAAACTGCTGGCAAAAGTTTCCCGAGAAGAGGCCCACGCATATACCCGCGTATAACAATGCGCGAAACGCGAGAAACAGTAACGGTAACGATAACAACGTTAATAACGGTCCGCGCGCCAACAACGATCGCGATAATAATAGGCCGCGCCCTCCGTGTAGTTATTGCCAGAAACCAGGCCTTTCCGAAGCCATGTGCTATCGGAAACAGAACGACGAACGGAACAAACAAAATTCCGATCCAAAAAACTCGAACAACCGTCCCCTGGACAGGGCCTCCCCACGGGACGAACAGCGCCAGGAGCGCCCGGTACGAATAATCGACGCCGAACCGTGCGAACCGTCCGGGTCCTCTTAAGTAATTCGGAAAGTTCTCCCTCGGTATTTTTGGATTGCCCGCAATTAGCCGGTCCTACGGAATTTTTGATCGACTCGGGCGCCGAGGTGAATTTAGTTAAAAAACAAGTCGTAAATACTTACATCAATGATTACAAAATATTAAGATTGGACGGCATTTCGCCGACTCCCGTAAAAACTTTGGGATCTGTAGTACTAACGGTGAACAATATTCCCGTAAAATTTCACGTCGTAAGCGATTGGTTCCCTATCGAGCAGCACGCTCTTCTAGGAACCGAATTTTTGGCTGGAAATAAGGCCATTATTGATTGGAAACACGAACAACTAAGTTACGGTGATCAAGTGATTCCTTTTGTATCGAAGCAAAGTATATCCATTCCCAAACGTTCAAAGGTTGTATGCTACGTCAAAGTGAAAAATCCCGAAATTAAAGAAGGATATATTCCGAGGCTCCATTTTGGAGAAGGGATGTTCATGGGCGAAGCACTCGTGACGATTAAGAATGGGATTGCACATTTAATGGCTCACAACGCCACTGAAGACAATCTTTCTATGGAAATTCCGTACGTAACCGTTCAAGAGTTTAGCTGTAAAGTTTCCACGGATATCGATTTGACCACTTCAGCCTCGATAGCTCGAAAAGGGCCGGAGGCCAATGAAGCGGGTCCTCTTGCCTCTCTCCCTTTTCCGGAAAAGGTTATGTCGGAACGGGAAACTTTTGATTTTCTTGCCCCAAGGAAGAGGGTATTAGTAGCTGAAAAGGAGAATAAATTACAAGAAATTTTGGGTCTATTGCGCTTCGATCACCTTAACGAGGAAGAACGTAAAAATGTAAATTCAATCGTTGAAGAAAACCTGGATCTATTTTATATCCCGGGATCTCCTCGTGGTTTCACCAACGCTATAAACCATCGAATAATTACAACGGACGATCAACCCGTTTTTACGCGTCAATATCGTTTCCCCCCTGTCCACAAACAGGAAATCACGAAACAAGTAAACGATTTGATATCAGGGGACATTATCGAACAATCAACTTCTCCGTATAGTTCACCCCTCTGGATCGTGCCTAAGAAAGCCGATTCCCAAGGGAACAAAAGATGGCGGATGGTCATCGACTACCGTAACCTGAACGAAAAGACGATTGGGGACGCTTACCCCCTCCCGCAAATTTCGGAAATTTTAGATCAATTGGGGAATGCTAAATACTTTTCCGTATTTGATTTGGCTAGCGGGTTCCACCAGATTAAGGTGCACCCTGACGATGCACACAAAACCGCCTTTTCGACCCCTTTCGGTCACTATCAATTCACTCGTATGCCATTCGGGCTCAAAAACGCGCCCGCCACATTTCAACGCTTGATGGATCAGGTTCTCACCGGTCTACAAGGCAACGAGTTGTTCGTGTATCTTGACGACATCGTCATTTACGCACAAACCCTTGACGAACACGCGAAAAAATTCCACAAACTCGCGAAAAGATTGAGACGGGCAAATCTCAAATTACAGCCTGATAAGTGCGAATTTTTGAGACGCGAAGTGGCCCACCTGGGCCACATTATTAGCGAAGATGGGGTAACACCTGACCCTAAAAAACTCGAAGCTCTCAAGGATTATCCCAGACCAACTACACCAAAGAAAATGAAACAATTTCTAGGTCTCGCGGGATATTACCGTCGTTTCATTGAAAACTTTTCCGGGATCGCAAAACCGCTGACATTATTATTAAAAAAGGAGTCCCATTTCAAGTGGACTGATACCCAAGAAAAGGCATTCGTAACGCTACGCGATGCCCTCTGTAAAGAACCGGTACTCCAGTATCCAGATTTTTCGAAACCATTTATCATTACGACCGACGCATCAGATATCGCGGTCGGGGGTGTCCTTAGCCAAGGAGAAATCGGCAAGGATCGACCCATCAGTTACGCGTCACGTACACTGAATAAACATGAACTCAACTATTTAACAATAGAAAAAGAACTTCTTGTCATTCTGTATTGCGTAAACCATTTCAGACCTTATGTCTATGGGCAAAAGTTCGTATTAGTCACCGACTACAAGCCCCTCGTGTGGCTTCACTTGGTAAAGGACCCGGCCAACAGGCTGGTCCATTGGCGACTTAGTCTTGCAAACTACACTTACAAAATAATTTACAAGCCAGGGAAAGCAAACAGCAATGCTGACGCTTTATCTCGAAATCCTCCTACTCAAAAAACGATTTTCATGACAAAACATACGCCAAACCAAAACGTCTCTTCGGACGACGAGAGAATCTTCTCTGCAGCTAAGAAAAGAAAGAAAAAATCAAAAGAAACAGAAGCCCATACGAGCACTGCTCCAAGAAGGCTATCATTAGACTCAGTATCAAACGAAACCTTCCGAGGCTTCAATTATCATGAACAAATGCAATCAAACGAAAAAGCAAAACGAAACTTACCTTTTGAACAGATGGACGTGGAGGAACCTTCCAGTGTACCCCCTCTCCTCCTTTCACCGGGAACCCTTCCGGATGTCACACTAGATTTCCCTCCGGAACTCGACCTCGCTGTTCCACCTGATCTTCCGTCAAACCCATCCTTGGATCGTTTTTCGGTCTCCCCCTTCAGGGAAGACCAACCTGAAAAGGAAAATGAAAACGACAAAGAAAATTCAAATGATAATGAAGGTATACCCGAAAGTGATGACGAGTCAGACGACGATTCCGAACAAAGCAACTTAATCGATAACGAAAATCCTCAATTCGGAATTAGCGAAGAAAATCGCAACTTGTCTAGCGTGTTGGAGATCATAGAAACCCGCGATAGATTACACATGCAAAAGGATAATTACGTCGTCTTCGTAACCATGACCGCTTGACGAAGGTGCTAAAGACCTCCACGAACAAAACATCTTCCCGAAATTAGAAGAGTTGGCGTACCTGCGAGTAAAATTCAGAATTGTAAAATCGAAACAAATAATCGCACTACCCATTTTAGGTAGTATTCACAACAACCTCGAGACCCGTGATCTCCAGGAAATTTGCGACCCCCTAAAGGACGCGATTCGCGAGTTATGCCTTAAAGAAATCTGTATCGCCAAAACGCCCTCTATCGGCAACGTGCCGTGGGCCGTAATAAAAAACACTTTGTACGAAGCGCTCCGCGAAGAAAATATCTCGCTCGTTATTTGCAAGCCGTTAGTTCAAATTCCTCCCGAAGAAAAGCGGCTGGAAATTATTAAAGAAAAGCACGACTCGCTAATCGGCGGCCACAGAGGAGTAAACAAAACGTACAAACGTATCCGCGAATATTATTACTGGAAAAATATAAAAGTCCAGATCCAAGAATATATCCAACATTGTCGAAATTGTCAACTCAAAAAATTAGTTCGCGTAAAGACCAAGCAACCCATGATACTTACCGACACACCTGGGGCCGCATTCGATAAGATCGCCATGGACGTTGTAGGACCCCTTTCTTTGACGAAAAACGGCAATCAATACATATTGACTCTCCAAGATCTTCTTACGAAATATTTATTGGCTATACCACTGAGCCGAACTTCATCGATGGACTTCAGCACCGCATTTGTGAAAAACTTCATCTCGCGATTCGGCGCTCCCCGCGCCCTCCTCGCCGATCAAGGACCCATCTTCTGCAGCAGTCTCATGAAGGCTGTGGCGAAAAAATTCAAAATCAAAGCCTACCAAACAACGGCTTTCCACCCCCAAAGCAATGGATCGATTGAACGTTTTCATCACGTACTCATGGAATACCTGAAACAATACGTTAACGAGAATTCCGATTGGGACGAGTATTTAGACCTAGCTATGTTTTCATATAACACGAGTCGTCATGAAGGCACTGGGTATACCCCGCACGAACTCGTATTCGGCAGGTTAGCTCGTCAACCTTCGGCCCATCACCAAATCGAGGAGTCACAGGATCCTTCTTACGCCGAATACCTCACCGACCTGTTTAACCGTATAGATGGTCTACAAACGATGACGGCCGAAAATCTGAAACATGCAAAGGAAAAATCAAAAGAGTACTACGATCGCAACATCAACCCAAAGTTTTTCAAGGTTGGCGATCGCGTGTTAATGCTAAAAGAACCCCAAAAAGGAAAATTCGGGGATCAATATTCCGAGCCATGCGAAATAATCGAAATTTTATCAGGGGGTAACGTTAAAATCCTTTACCAGGGCAAACCTCGCATCGTACATACGAACAAATTGAGGGCCACCCGTCTGTAACCAAAACTCTCGTTATTGGTTACAGAATGGAGCCGAAGACAACACTCATCTTTGCTCTCCTCATGCGCACCGCCGTCTGCCTCATCGGGTATGACTGCGGCGCCCCTACGCTTAACGTCACCACCGTTTCTCTCACCGACATCGGAACTTGCGACATACCTATAGTCGATCCAACCCCGATACCCGTGAGAATCCAACTGCTGCAGCTCTCGGAATTTTCTACGACCGAGGTCGTTCAGTGCAAGGTCGAAATCGACAGGACCTTGTACAACTGCGGCATGAACTCGCATAATTCAATAGTACAAAATGGTCGTCAAATTTATCTTCACGAATTAGACGACAAAACTTGCCGCAAGGTACACGAAACGGGAATCATCCAACTAGGATTTTCCGCTTTTATCACCGGACTAAAAAGAAATAGTACAACATCGAGGAGTCTTACGCTTGCCGGAACTCTCACCAACGACGGAAGTTGCACCGGCGCCCAATACATCGACCCTTTTAGCACCTGGAGCAACGTAGTGGTTCAGGCCTCCGCCAAAATTACCATCTCTAATTACGAGGCATCGGTCAACATGGCGAACAACCGCATCATCCTCCGGAGCTCGACCCAATGTCAACTGTCCGAAGGTCAATGCACGGACGTCGAAGGGAACCAAGCTTTTTGGAAAACGGAACCTGTGGACACATGTCTCTTCAATCGATACGACGTTCTTTACGATGGCATGGCAACAAAACTTCGCACTATCGAAAACTCCATCCAGACGCCTGATGTGTATACGTTAACTACCCAAGAAACTACGTTCGCTCTGGCCGTTAGGAACGAAAAACCCATCTGCGGTTACACCCTTATCCGAACGGAACACCCAAAATTATTTATTCTTGAAACTCGCGATGGACAGACATTCGCCTCGCGTCGCAAGGTCCTCGTCAGTAATCTAGACATATTTTCCTATGTAAATTCGAAATTCATTTATGTGGAAAATCATATCAAAACCCAAATAAAGGCACTGTACAAGGACGTCTTGACACAACGATGCAATTTGGAACAACAAGTACTCCGCAACGCTCTGGCAACCGCATCAATATTGCCGGAAAAATTCGCCCGAGCCGTCACCAGAAGTCCATGGTACATGGCCGTCATCGCCGGCGAAGTAGCCCACATCATCAAGTGCGTTCCCGTGGAATGCACCCTTCGCACGACCGAGGAATGCTACCTCGAATTACCTGTAACTCACCACAACCAGTCGTATTTTCTTCCGACAATTTCACGCACACTCATCAAGGCCGGAACCCACATCGAATGTAATCCTCTTCTGCCGGCACAATACCTCATCGACGGGGCGTGGTACCGCTTCGCCCCGCATCCAATTGAAGTTCCACCTCCGCAAGTACTACGGCCGATGACTACTCCTACGTGGGGTTACACGCCAGTAGGAAACCTCGCAACAAGTGGAATTTACACAAATGAAGAAATGGAGCAACTACGCGACCGAATTATGTTCCCTGCCGAAAGACCAGCGCTATTGAATAATTTGGCTCGTGGATCAGCTGGATACACCATCCCTCCAGGAGCCGTATCCCTCAAAAATCTTTTGGACGAAAACACCTTGGAGCACATCGCAGCCAACGCTTTCGAAAACCTTTGGAACGGTTTCGAGAAATTCGGAATTATCAGCGCAGGCTTTCTCGGCATTATGGCCATCTACTCAATTATAAAATCAGCTATCGATACCATCATTCATGGGTACACCCTGCATTCATTATACAGATGCAGCTTCGTGTTGTTTGGAGCCATCTGGAACTCCATCACCAACCTACTCGTGACCAGGGCCCACAAGAGGAATCAAAGGGATGAAGGACTCAACTCCGAACCATCCCCTAGGGAATTGGTTCCCCCAGACAACAAACCGGAACCTAAACCTTCTACATCGACTAGGAGATTGTCGGGCATCGACGCCGTCCTGCTCGAGCGCCTTTGCGCCGGGCCTCAGCCATCCAGTGGGTGTCTTCGGCTTAAAGGGGGGAGGTGTTACGTCCTGGCGATCTTACCCTCCACAATATATATATATATATATATATATATATATATATTTATATATATATATACATATATATATATATATATATATATATATATATATATATATATATATATATATATATATATATATATATATATATATTTATATATATATATATTTATTTATATATATGTATACACGAACATATACGGGTATATAGACTTACACATACATACCCTTTTTATTCAGTCGTACATACGCGATTTAATATATCCGGGTACCTACGTATGCATAGGACCCTATAGCACATGAGGAGTTATACGTAGTCACATACACATTTATATATATACGTATAATATATATATATATATATTATACATACGTATATACAAATTTACAATCTACAATACAAGTACTACTTGTCGTTAACTCTGACTCATATTGTGACGAGCGCATTTATTTTTCATCATTTCCTATTTTTGTCTGTGCACATTCGACTCCCGTAGTATGCACCTACTCCCGCTGAACGTGCCTAGCTAGCGCGCCGAACTCGACGCTCGCGCGCACTCGCTTTCTATCCTTGTCCCTCTTCAGCGCCCGCGCGCACTTACTCGCTATCCTCGTCTCTCCTTAACGCCCGCGCGTACTCACTCGCTATCCTCGTCTCTCCTTAACGCTCGCGCGCACCCGCGTGCCCTCGCTCCGTCTCTCTCTAGCGCTCCGCTAGAAGACCAATGTACTCTTCCTGCTCGCCTGATACTTCGCGCGCTCAATCGAGCTCTCCATCATCCTCTACACTTTCTCCTTCTCTCTCCGGGTCACCCACGTACCTTCTTCATACGTATATAACCCGCATCACAAAAACCTTTTTCCTTAACCGTGAACCTCGATTTCCGCGGATCCGCGACATAATTCGCGACCCGCGAATCACGATTATCAACCCTCTCGCCCCTATTTCACGTACTCGCGAAAAACCACGAGATTACGTAATCCACGGACTCGCGATATACTCGCGACCCCGCGACTCGCCTCGTACATAGAGTCGGTCTCTCTCTTACTCTTACCCGGCCTAGTCATCTTTCTCTTACTCATGGCTACTATGGCGAATAGACGCTACGTGACTTTTTCCCAAATTACTTTATTGCCCCTCGAGTCGAGCGAACGTTTCCCTTCAAGACATTTTCCAGAAAACACTCAAATTGCTTTATTGCCCCTTGAAACGAGCAAGCGCTCTTTTTACAGTATAAGTCTCTTGTGTACGCTTTCCCATTTTCAAGTATATAATAGAAGACATTAACCAGATATTTTTCCCGAACTTTCCCAGCGCATGTATATCTCTTTCTCTCTCGCACTCGTCGCGTCTCTTCCCGACGCGCCGCCATGATGCAAGCCACGTGTTGCACGTAGGCTTCTACGAAATAGTAATTTAAACAATATCACATCATGCCGAATCCTAAGAACTAATTAAGAGATAAACAAATCGCTATCACTCCATACCTTGTAGACTAAACAACCGCTCCAACACCAATATCACGCATCGCCTCTTTGTCTCCTTTGTCTCCAACCCTATAACATTATTATTATTTCCACGTGCAGAATACTCTAGAACAATTTCATACACGCGCTAATTAATAAAGAAGTTGTTCAAATAATAATTAACGCCGTCACAATGCGACTTACAACATTACTAGTAATTATAATAAATGTTTTACGCGACAAATAAATTATAAACGTTATTTTAATCAAGCGACAATCGTCATAATTCAGTATTATCAGTATAACAATATCTCACGCGCTATTTAAATAGCTAACAAACAATTAGCCATTATGAACATTTATATTTTTTCACGTACATACGAATAAAAGTATTATTCCTCGACTAGAACCGAATATTGAATACGATTACTTTCGCATAAATAATAGTACTCTCTATTTTATTAATTAAGAATTACACATTTATAATTATTCTATGCAACTCGTATATTCCGCGTCGTAATTATTATTCTCTCATTTAACCGCCGTATTTTGCAAATTAGAATAACTTATCCTCATAGTATTACATCAAATCTGGTTCGCACGCACGCAAAGGAATAAACAACATCAACAATTGCAACTTATATACAATTATATTTCTTCACTTAAAAAACAAACATCATTGTAACAAATTGTAAGACTAACGATAAATTAAAAACATTAATTTATCGTCAGTCCGACCATGACAAACCAGTATAGTTATTTAGTGTAACATTTAAATAACAATAATTAATTCATCGTCGAACCTTCCGTTCAAACGATATAAGAGCGAGCGAGAAAGAACATCGACGTCGGCGTCTCCACCCCGCGGCGCACGCGCACCTCGCCGTTCCACCGCCGCACCAATAAAAGGCCGAGTCCTCCGCTGCTCGCTAGTTCTCCGGTCTCTCCACCAGTCAGATGCGCTTCTCCGCTCGCCGCGTTCGTGTCGGACCCGCACGCTGGAAAATCGGAACATTTCATTAACATTTCTATATTTTCACATTGTTATTTTATCGAATTGTGACTCGAAGTTTGAGTTTTAATTGCGTATCAATCTCATCGTATTCAGCATCGCAGAGTTGTGTGTAATTATATTCATTTCCAAGTTTGTAACAATATATACATATTCATGTACGTTTCTAGAATCAGTGAACAATAGTCGGATGGCGCAGTGCTTTATTGCTCCATAATCGATCTCATGTGATTGTAGTTTATCCGTTGATCTTAAGTAATGCAGACACCTGCGAAATACTGGATTGTTGTTTAATTCGTCTAGCGCATATGACGGTATAGTAATTGTGTTAACTTCACACACCGATGGCATATATATATTTTTCAATGGCTGCCTCTGTTCTGCGCTCACGAGGCTTGATAGGTTCTTTATCTATGTGATATGTTATACATTGTTATCTTTGGTATCATGTATGTATAGCAAATTGATATGCTTTTCTTCTTCTTCTGATGTTGAGCCACGCGTATCCGAGCAATGTCTTCTTCGGTGGTATACACAATGATGGCTAAATTGTTTCGAAGCACAATTTTTTTATTTTTTATTTGACCTATAGTTACTGGAATCCAATATTCGATAGATTCAATACCGTTGAATAATGCATGTAAGAAGATCCGTGGTCACTGTTTCGTTGAGCTGGGTATACAGCTGTGACTGTCACCCATGCGAAACGTGTATCATCTCTTGATTGCACATTAATCGCAGCCTTCATAATCATTATTTCCCGTGGCAATGAGATATAACATTCAACGCGTATTGGTTTATACTTATTGACATTAATTGTAAGATTACATATTTTTCGTAAAGCTCAACCACTTCCACGTTGTTGAAATTCATCGAGCCGGGGTTAAAGTATAGACCATCACGCGTTCAAGTTGAGTTCTCGCCACATTAACCCATCACCGCTGTGTCCTACACCCATGCATATAAAATGCCTGTACATGGAATACTTCAATCCTTCCAGATGCGGTATTTGGAGCGTGGCTTGGTTGCGCAAGATTTCTTCTGATGGTTGATTGTTGTTCTCCATATTAACGAGTTGAAAAGTCTTCCCAGAGAGATATGTTAACTCACTGCTTCATTCAAAGTGCGGCCACTTTTGAGCGCTGCTGATGATTAAAAACGGTCTCCCATCAGAAAATATTTTTGTCGTTCCCTTCTAGCTCGGAAAATGTAATAGAATCACCTCCACCAGCGTTTTTTAATATCACGTTGATATCTTGTATTGCGGAAAGCATGAAAAATAAATTCATACACAGAACGAGCCGGTCGGGGTTCAACGGGAGCAAAAAAAATTAATAAATAAATAAATAAAATAAAAATAAAATAAAATAAATTAAAATAAATATAAATAAAAGGCAAAAAATGTAATAAATACCTCGTTTTCGTATATGTTTTTCGGATAGTCAAGATATTACTTGAGCGGAATGTTATGTTTTCAAAATGTTCCCTATGCTCGGAGGGGGGCTTCGAACGTCAACGTAGAAAAAAAATGCCTTAAGAATATGGCTGACTTGGTAAGTATTGTAAAGCTTCAAGTGTCACTTGAGGGTTAGTCACTTGATAGGTTTGATGTTGCTCTGCGAAGAGCCCTATGATTTGTGACCGACTTCATACGTACTGGAACACGCGGCAACATATATTGAAAACTCTATGATGCTTTGTATAATACGCCAGTTCAGTCTCCATAACCTAGACGCTGTTCTGTAGAGATCGCGAAAGTCAATGATTGGCGAGCCTGGCCAGCTTTCACCTCCACGAGTGCACACTTTTCTGGACAGCAGATGCCTACCCCTCAGGGATAGTTAAGGAAAAAAAAGGCGTCCCCTTCATGTATCGCTTCAAATTAACGAGATTTGCCTACCCATATATGACCATTACATGCGCACATCGTGCGTGTGGGTTTTATTTTCACACGGACTAAATAGTGTAGAAAGAAAAACACTGCATCGATGCTAATCTTTTTTAGTCTATAATAAATCAGGAGATTTATGGGTTTTCAACGGTCACTCACCACTACCTGACTCCCGCCCCCACAAAACACTCGCTGGCAGCGGCTTCCCCCTCTCGACAGTCGCTCTTCGGACCACATGGCTACCCCCTCCACAGAGACCTAGAGTCCCAGAGACTGGCATGACGTCACGTCCCCGCGCTGGACCCCCCCCGCCGCCAGGCACTTGGTTTCCCCGCGCTGGACCCCGCCGCCCCGCTCCCCCCTGAGATCCCAGCGTTAGAACCGCCCTAGCTCTTCTACTAGTGCGTGATAGTACTGCCGTACAATATCCATGAAAAAAATTATTTCGCCCCCTCCATCGCATGGCTAATCCTCAGCCATCTTTCCGTGTGTACTACGACTGCCCCGTACTGTGTGGAAGTGCTAGGCAACAAGAAGTGACCAATCAAAAGAAGGTACCACTGCTCGATTGTTGTGTGGTGGAGCTTGATTGAAAAAAAAAAAAATGATTCCGTGTTTCTCAAGCTTTTGCCTACATCTCATAAACGTCTTTACATATTGGAGATCTTGCCAGAATTTCATAAACAAATATTCGACAACAATGAAGCGGCGAGGGATGAGAAATCACACTGCTCGACTGTTTTACAGAACACTTTGCAAAAAAGTATCATTCGAGATTTCTGAACCTTCTGGCTACTTCTTCTATGCGTCCTTATGTGTACTGAAAGTCTCTAGTACGCCAAATAAATAATTCGGACAAAACCAATCATCAATGGATGAAAGGTCGGGCTGCTGAATCGTCGGATGGTATACTTTCGATCAACATTTTTTTTGCGCGCGTCCGTCCTTTCTGGCACCGTCTGTCATTGGGCCTTCCATGTACCAAAAGTCGCTAGTAGTTGAACGAAAAAAAATTCATCAGTCCCGATAAATCGGCTGAGCAGGAGAAAGATAAAAAATCAAATGTTGTAAAGTGCACCTCGTAGCAAAAAAAAATTGCGTGTCCCCGACGACTCTGCCGACATCTCATATCTATTTGTATGCGTACCAGAACTGTCGAGGAATTCAGAAACAAAACTGGATAACAATAAATGGTTCAGACACGCGAGGTGGGACTTCTCGATTATAGCATGGTACAGATTGACTTTATAATATATGATTTTCCATGTCTGAAGCATCGAGTTATTTCGTGCGAGAACTCTCTCGTGCTGTGAAAAAAAATAAACAACAATATGTCATCACGGGGTGACAGGTGACCCGCGGTCCATTGTTGTGTGGTGGGGCTTGAATAAAAATGGTTCTTCCGCGTGTCTGAAGCTACTTCTCACATACGTCTTTATGATTAGGAGAACTCGCCAGTATTTCGAAAACAAATATTGGCCAACAATGCATCGGCAAGGGATGAGAAGTCACACTGCTCGACTGTTGTACGGAATACGTTCCAAAAAAGTCATTCTGTATTTCTAAAACTTCCGGCTACTTCTTCCATGTGTCTCCATGTGTACTGAATGTCTCTAGTACGCTAAATAAATCATTAGCCGACAATCAGGCAACAATGGATTAGCGGCCCGATTGCTGTACCGCCGTGTGAGACACTTGCGATCGAAATAATTATTCCGCGCGTCCGAAGGTTTAGGCTCCTTCTGGCATCTTTTCTTTCGTATTCTCAAACTCTGTACCAGGCGAAAAAAAAAAATTAGTCTCAATAAACTAATAAACCATAAACGAACGTTGTATGGTACAGGCATAATAAAAAAATCGATTTCCCGTGTCTGAAGCTTTTAGTTACTCCTCGCGTATGTATTTATATGTACGAGACCATCCTCGTACTGTTAAAAAGAATATTAGACAACAACCAGTCATCAAGGATTGACAGGCAAAACTGCGTTATTCTTCTGACGTACAATATCCATGAAAAAAAAAATTCGCTCCTCTCCATCTCATAGCTGCGGCTCAGCCATCTTTCTGTGTGTACTACAACTGTCCAGTACTGTGAAGAAGTGCTAAGCAACGAGACGTGATCAAGCGAAAGAAGGTACCACTTCTCGATTGTTGTGTGGTGGAGCTCGAATGAAAAAAAAAATGGTTCCGTGTGTCTGAAGCTGTTGGCTACTTCTCATGAACGTCTTCAGGTATGGGAGAACTTGCCAGAATTTCATAAACAAATATTCGACAACAATGAAGCGGCGAGGGATGAGAAATCACACTGCTCGACTGTTTTATAGAACACCTTACAAAAATAAACCATTCGCGATTTCTGAAGCTTCTGGCTACTTCTTCCTTGTGTCTTGTGTACTCAAACTGTCTACTTTGTTAAACAAATCATTAGAAGCAAACCAGTCATCAAGTGATGAGAACTCAGGCTGCTGCAACGTTGTTGGCACACTTCCGATAAAGAATCTTATTTCGTGCGTCCGAAGTTTCTGGCTCCGCCTGACATTATTTCACGTGTGTACTCAAAGTCGCTAGTAGTTGAAAACAAAAAATTAGTCTCAGTAAATGGGCAGAGAAGGAGATAGATAAAAAATCACACTTCGTAGCAAAAAAAAATCACCTGTGCCTGAATTTTCTGCCCACTTTTTAGATCTCTTCGTATGCTTACTGCAACGCTCCAGAAAGTCAGAAAACATACTGGTCAACGATAAAATGTCCAGGCATGAGGGGTGAGATTTCTCACTTGTTGCATGGTACAGGTTTAATAAAAATTAAAAAAAATGATTTCCCGTGGCTGAAGCTTCCAGTTGCTTCTCACATATGTTTTTTGTGTACACGAACTTTGTGGTACCGTACAAAAAATATTAGACAACAATTGGTCATCAAGGGACGACAGGCGACACCGGACGATTGTTCTACCGTACAACTTTAATGAACAGCCATCTTTCTGTGTGTACTTTTACTCGTCAGTACTGTAAATAAGTGCTACACAACAAGAAGTGATCAGATGATGCAAGGCACCTCTGCCCGACCGTTTTGTGGCGTGGCTTCGTTGAAAAGAAAAATCTCTCGAACTCTTGTCCGCTACACAACTCAAAATGTAACGAACCAATGAAATAATTCGTTTTTTTCACTCATTTTGGAAAGATAACACACTCTTAAGAACAAACTCAACCGGTAATTACCAGAGTTCTTGACTACTCATTAAAAAAAAAAAAAAAAAAAAAAAAAAAAATATTAGATCAAATCCTTATACCTAAATTCTCAATAGTGATACATAAAAATTAACCCATAACTACTTATCTATTACAGATCAGATAAAATCGCCCATAAACGATATTAACTCCATCTACTGAGTACCTTTCACAGAACATTATTTTTATTCACACATAATGTCTCTGTTTGTTACAACTTCTTTCCAAACATGTGTTTAAAAAAGATCCGAAATTTCACTAGTTCGAGGTTAGTAAAATACCATATCGCACTCTTATATTTTCTCCACACTCCGTACATTTTACACACCAATACTTACACATAACACTAAGTAACGCAATAAAAGTCGTCATCCATACTTCATGTACATAATTATAGTTAAAACAGAACCAATATGATTGTCACACAAAATAACACAACATCTAGATGTTACGTAATTGTAAAATACTGTGTATCACTGTTTATACAGGGAAAATTAAATATACATATTCTGAAGAGGACCCGAACCAGAGGGCCGAAACGTAAAAGAAACATAATATCTTATTTCCATCGTTAACCTTGGAAGTCCTTCACTGGCCGGACCGAAGCCGAAACTCTAGCGATCTCTTGAAAAAAAAAATTGTTTCTTGTCTTTGAAGCCATTCGCTACTTTTCTTATACGTCTTCATGTGTAGGAGAACTCGCCAGTATTTCAAAAACAAATATTGGGCAACAATAAATCGGCGGGGGATGATAAATCACACTGCTCGACTGCTATATTCAATACTATCCAGAAAAACATCAGTCTCGATTTCTGAAACTCCTGGCTACTTCTTCCATGTATCTGTGTATATTAAAGGTCTCTAATACGCTAAATAAATCATTAGAACAAGACCAGTCATCATTCAGTGTATACGGAAAATCTCTAATGCGCTGAATAAATCATTAGAACGAGACCAGTCATCGATGGATGAGACCCCAGGCTGCTGTAACGTCGAATGGTGTATTTTCGATCTAAAATATTATATCTTGCTTCCGAAGTTTCTGGCTCCGTCTGACAATAGTTCTTTCGTGTACTAACAGTCGGTAGTAGTTGGAAAAAAATATTAGTCTCAATAAATCGGCAGAGAAGGAGACAGTTAAAAAAATCAAATGTTGAATTGTTCCCCTCGTAGCAAATAAAATGCGTGTGCCTGAATATTCTGCCGATATTTAACATCTATTTGTATGCGTACTAGAACTCTCCAAGAAATCAGAAAAAATTCGGGACAACAATGAATTGTCCAGGCATGAGATATGAGACTTCTGCATTGTCGCATGGTGCAGGTTTAATAAAAAAAATGATTTCCCTTTGTGGTACTGTACAAAAAATATTAGACAACAATAGGTCATCAAGGGATGACAGGTGGCACTGCTCGATTGTTCTACTGTACAACTGTAATGAAAAAAATTGTTTGGCGCCTCTCAAGCTTATGGCTACTCCTCTGTCATCTTTCTCTGTGTACTGTAACTTTCTAGTACTGTAAAGACGTGCTATACAACGAGAAGTCGTCAAGGGAGGACAGGTGCCCCGGCTCGATTGTTGTATGGTGGGGCTTGAATAAAACATTTTTTTTTGTATGTCTGAAGCTTTTGGCTACTTATCAAATACATCTTCATGTGTAGGAGGACTCGCCAGTATTTGAAAAACAATTTAATTTCAGATTAGCCAGTATTTTAAAACAAAATTTTTTTTTTTTCATTGCAGTTGCACGGGAGAACAATCAAGCAGTGTCAGCTGTCATCCCTTGATGACGTTTTGTTGTCTAATATTTTTTTAACGGTGCGACAAAATTACCGTACATATAAAAAAACACATGAGAGCAGTACCTACAGGCTTGAGACACGGGAAGATTTTTTTTCTTCTTAAACCTGTACCGTGCTACAATCGAGAACTCTCACCTCTCATGCCTCGACAATTTATTGTTGTCGAGAATTTTTTCTGAATTCCTGGAGATTTCTAGTACGCATACGAATATATGCAAAAAGTCGGCAGCACATTCAGTCACACGCATTTTTTTTTTCTACGAGGTGTACGATACACTATCTGATTTTTTATATATCTCCTTCTCTGCCGCTTTATCGAGACTAATATTTGTTTCAACTCCTAGCGACTTTTAGTACACAAAAGAACTAATGTCAGACGGAGCCAGAAACTTCGGACTCACGAAATAATATTTTTCATCAAAAGTTTACCATACGACGGTACAGAAGCCTGAACTCTTATCCATTCATGACTTGTGTTGTTCCAATGATTTATTTAGCATACGGAAGAGTTTCAATATACATAATGACACACGAAAGAAATAGCCAGAAGCTTCAGAATTCGAGAATGATTTTGTTCAGGAAAGTGTTCCATAGAACAGTCGAGCAGTGTGATTTCTCATCCCTTGCCGATTCATTGTTGTCCAATATTTGTTTGTGAAACACTGGCGAGTTCTCCTACACATAAAGACGTATGTGAGAAGTAACCAAAAGCATCAGACACACGAAAATGCTTTATTTTTTCAAGCCCCACCATACAACGATCGAGCAAGGGAACCGTTCCTCCCTTGATGACTTCTCGTTGTCTAGCACTTGTCTACAGTACTAAAGAGTTACAGTACACTCAGAAAGCTGACAGAGAAGTAGCCATAAGCTTGAGAGGTGGGAAATAATTGTTTCATTGCAGTTTTGCGGTAGAACAATCGAGCAGTGTCATCTGTCACCCCTTGATGCCTTATTGTTGTCTTATATTATTTCAAAGTACGTGTAAGCTCTCGTACATATAAAAACATATGTGAGAAGTAATTAGATGCTTCAGACAAGGGAAATCGTTTTCTTTTCTATTAAGGCGTTACCCCCACTTGTAGCGCAAAAAAAGGCCTTTTTCATAAATTTCTCTAAAGAAAACTACAAAACTTCTTTAATCGATCAATATACCATTTTAAAGAACACATCTTGAAGAACTTTCAGTAATTTTATTATTGAAAAATATTGCATCGTTTAGTGGCAAATGGCCGTCAATGAAATAATGTTTTTATATCCACGGTTTGCGGTGACCAACATTGCGGCGAAGCGGATCATCTGAAAAAAAAATGCGGATGGCTTTAGACAAATATAAGTATAAACTAGTCTTTAGTCGAAGGATTGTAAAAAATATTCATTTTTCCACTAAATGGCGGACAGTCAAAGTTAATGGTTCGATTTTAACGAAAAAAAGGCCATTTTTTGTTTTCGAAAACAATCGAACGATTAAAGACTATATTTTTATATATTAAATAAGCCTGCAAAATTTCAAGAAGATCGGTTCATTAGTGTTCGAGTAATCTTGGTCACCAACTTCAGAAATGCCATTTTGAGAAAAACGCGTTTAAAGTTTGAATTTCAGTTTACACGAAGAAAATATTTTTTTTTTTTAAACTTACATAGAGTAATCTATTCCGGGCCCATACAGAAGTTCTTTCGCCGACGATGCCGCTTGCAAAACGGAAATTTGGTGTTGCCTTCGTAACATTCTTCCTACACGAGTGCTCTCGGCCGCACGTCTCTCTGCCAGTGCAATCCGTGCTTCGTCCATTTTATCAGCGTATTCGTGCGCGTTGTGCCCACAGCTCACTCCGATTGAGTTCAAATAAAATAATAATGATGTTGAATCTTCGTTGAATAGTCCAACGGCAATATAAGCTGCTAAATTTACAACGATTGCTCCACTCGGGACGATTTTTGGGCTGATTTTCCAAATAAGTTGGTTGAAGCTTTCGTTGTCATTTTGATTTAAGCCACCGACGCATCTTTCGGGTAAAGTTTCCTTACTCAGATCGTTGTATATAGGTCTGATGGCATCCAATACATTTGATGGAAGTGGTTTGTAATCGTGTTGGAAAGCCTCGTTTCTCGCCTGAGCTCGTTGATACGAACACCACGATTCTTCACCGGTTGGACATCTCTCATGGTGTGGATTTGCATCGGTTGAACTGTAATGATCGAAGGTCGTCCATATTGCCTCACGCATGTCGTGAACAGAAGCAGAGTGGCGTCGAATAGCAAGTCCATAGTACACAGTGAGCTTGTCAATAAATTTTCCTGTCAGCTGTCCTTTACCACCAAGCTTTTTGTTTTTTTTTACTAAATTACGAAGGCGGGATCCCATACGCTTTTGGACGTGACCGATGCATTCTTTTTTTATAACTTCTACGTCGTCATAAGGATGAGAATTTACTAGCCCAGTGTACGTTTTCGTATCTCCGTCTCCAATATAGTAACGGTACAGGACTTTATATTTTTCTATTGAACGCGTAAAGATTTCTATAATGGAGTCCACCTCCATTTTTCCCGAGGAGCCTTCGTGATTTGCACTGCAGTTATCTTCGTGTGTTTCGTACCATTCTTCGTATTCCGCATCATTTAGCTTATGTTTCCACGATTCACACATTTTACAATACGCACTTTTTACCACAAGATCAAGTACTTTTCCACTGTAGTAGCCTATGACTGATGTGACTCCGAACAACGACGGAAACTGTTAATTGAGGAGTTGCATCGCCTTCTGCATTAGGTGTATCTTCAATTTCTTCTCGTACGGCTTTTGTAAATATTACATCTGCACATGTTTTCACAGACTCATAAATACTTTTCAAAACTATTGAATATGTAGTCTCGGTAAGAAACCTTGGCATGTCCATAAGTCCGCAAAATTTTTGTGCTCCAGCCAATCCTATGCCGAGAACTCGCATGGTGAATATAAATCGACGATTTATTTCATACGAATGTTCCAAAAAAGGAAAAGATGGTATCAAATTATCTGCACGTGAGTCACATTTCACAACGATTTTGAAGCCTAGTCCTCTTGCACTTGCCGTTTCAAATGTAATATTTCCATTACACGTTTTGCATTTCACTAAATTTGAAATAGCAGCAAACACAACCCAAGAGTTCAAAATGCGATATTCAATATTAGGACTTTGATTCACAGCCATATCAATATTATTCTTCAGTTTCTTCGCAGACGTGCTGAAACTTTCAGTTCCCGTTTCGGCCAGGTTGGGGTTATAAACTCCCTTCCTTTTTTTTGGTCGAGATTTCCGTACATTATCACTGCTTATTGTTTGTCGCGAACCTTATTTTCGATCCACTTTTGAATGTGAAATGAATAAAAACTGCGCTTTTATAATATTATTATTATGAACGGCGGAATATACGTCTTATATAGTCGAACATTCGAGCTACACTGACGAGTTTAGACCATAAAAGACTAAATACGTTTTTATCAATTCCAGTCTATTATATGAACGTTGCGAATGCCAGGTATACGACCCTTTTCATCGAACAATGCATTGAAGGTCGGAGGGAGGCTCGAGCGCGCCAGACGGCAGACTAGCCGGTCGCTTACACAACGGATTCTTCTCTTTCAACGCTCATATCTCAGTCAATTTTGTTCGGATCGACTTGAAATTTTCAGGACATATCCTCAGATACTTATACTTAAAAAAAACGCAATAAAAAAATTGATTTTTTCAAAATCGCAAGTGGGGGTAACCCCTTAAACCTGTACCCAACAACATTCGATTCTTGTTCTATGTCCCTTTTCCTCGTGATTTCTAGGGACCAATAGTTTTTTCAACCACCAGAGAATTTTCGAATAGGAAACAACAGATTTTAGAAGGAGCCAAACACTTCGGATGCAGGAGACAATGTTTTCGATCAGAAGTGTATCACACGACGGAACACCAGTCTGACCTCTCATTAATTGACGACTGGTTCTGTTCTAATGATTTATTTAGCATACTAGAAAGTTTCAGAACACATAAAGACACATGGAAGAAGTAGCCAGACGCTTCAGTCATCGAGAATGATTTTTTTCTGAAAAGTGCTCCATAGAACTGTGTAGCAGATCGATTTCTCATCCCTTGCCGATTCATTGTTGACAAATATTTGCTTTTGAACTCCTGGCTACCTCACCTACACATAAAGACGTATGTGAAACGTAGCCGAAAGCTTGGGACACGCGCAACGACTTTTTTTTATTCAAGCCCCACCACACAACAAGCGCACAGTGGTACCCTTCTCTCTTGATGACTTGTCGTTGTCTAGCACGTCTTTACAGTAATAGAGAGTTGCCGTACACACAGGAAGATGGCCGAGAAGTTGTTATAAGCTTGAGAGGAGCGGAGTGTTTTTTTTTCATAGAAGTCGAATACTTATTGTTGTCTAATATTTTTTTTACAGTACGAGAAAGTTTTCCTACATATAGAACCATATGTGAGAAGTAACTAGAAGCTTCAGACACGGGAAAACAGATTTTTCATTAAATCTGTACCATAAAACAATCGAGAATTCCCACCTTTCATGCCTGGGCCATTTATTGTTGTCCAGTATTTTTTATGAATTCTCTGACATATTCGGACACACGCGATTTTTTTTGCTACGAGATTTATATTACAGCATTTGCTCTTCGATCCATCTCCCTTTCTACCGATTTATAGAGACTGATACTTTTTCCCCCTATTACTCTCAACTTTTATCACACGATAAACTAATGTCAGAATGAGCCATAAACTTCGGACGCGCGAAATGGTATCTTTGATCGAATGTGTACCATACGAGGTTGCAGCAGTCTGACTTCTCATCCCTTGATGACTGGTTGTTGTCTAATGATTTATTCAGCGTACTACAGAGTTTCAGTACACATAAAAACACATGGAAGAAGTAGCCTAATCGTTCAGAAATCGACAATTACATTTTTCTGGACAGTGTTCCATTGAACAGTCGAGCCCTGTTATTTCTCATCCCTCGCCCATTCATTGGTGTTCAATTGTTACGTCGTGGGGCCCATTTTTAGTCGATAATTAATCGTCTTTTAATTTACCTTTCAGGATTTGAATTTACGAATGGGAAGTGTGCCACGAACGAACGGATTATAATGAATTAAGTCATTAGACTTATATGACGGTAAGTTACCGTCGGAGATGAAAAGCGCCACGTTTAAGCGGGAATGTGCCCACTTGGGATAGGCGCTTGGTAAAGTCGTTGGTGTATAATTTGACGCATGAGCGACAGGTAAGCAAATAAGAAAGTAGCGTGAAATTGTGCTTACCTTGGTGAGAAAGAGCGGCGGTGCGTAGCGGGTCAAAACTACTCGACCGTGTGACCGAATTTGTCCAGGAATCGCAAAGATGTTCCAGCTCGACCCGACCTGTCGTTGCCCTGACGGGTACCCGGTGCTCGTGCGAATGCGATGGGCCGGGGATGCCGATGTTTTTGGGAGCGGTCGGAGACTACGAGGACTGGATTAATTTATGAGGGATACATTCGCTTTGAAATATAAATATACATGTATAGGATTTATAATTATTTGAACCGCTGAGTGAGTGCAAGACGTGCCAGGTTACGGCACCGTCGACTCACTACGTCTGGCTCCACCTCCGCCCGGTTACGGCGATTGGCGGCCAGCCGCGAGAACAAATGTTGAGAATAACGGAAGCCGACGCCCGAACACTAAGCACCGGTGTGACCGTGCCAGTCGCTGACCTACCGAATTACGGCGGGTCGGCGCGTGTGGCGTGTTCGTGCGGCAAACCTTCCGAATTCCTCGGAAAATACCCTGTTTATACGTCCGATTTTGGACGGACGAGGGTTTTTTATTTGTTGAGCGAATGTATCGGGAAACGTATTCGTCTAACGCATAGATACAGATTTATATGAAATAAAATTTGGTACGCTGAGCGAGTCTAGTGCGTGCCAGATTACGGCACCGCCGACTCGCTACGTCTGGCCCACCTCCGCCCGGTTACGACGATTGGCGGCCAGCCGCGAATACAAATATAAAGGTCAAGGGAAATCGGCGTCCGAACACTAAGCACCGGATTAACCATGCCAGTCGCTAACCTGCCAGATTACGGCGAGTCAGCGGATGTAGCGTGTTCGTGCGTCAGCTTTCCCAAGCCTCATAAAAAAGGCACTTCAAGATTTGTCCAATTTTGGACAAGTATGATTTAATGAGTGAGACGAATACGTGTGTTGGGAAAAATGGCGTGAGTGAGAGGAAGAGAGAAAGAGAGAAAGAAATGCACTACGATGATTTGTTCGTTGCGTGTTTACACGCACGAACGAGAGCCAAATATATTTAAATTATTTGCTCGGAAAATGTTACACTTTTTCGCGGTCGCCGTATGTTGCGTGATTTTAATAGCGCGAAGAAATCGAATGTTATATAAACGATTGTGTATTTCACACGTAAATAAACGTAGTTACATTCAATAAGGAAAATATTATAAGTTTCGTTAATTTATTTGTTGCAGTGTTTGACGTCTTATGTTTCCTTTTATTTTTATTATGATTTAAACAATTAATGCCGGTTTTACAGAGACTTATAGTTACACTGACGAAGAGACCGGGGTAAACTCGAAAAGAATATAAAATAGAATAAAATAGGTGTACCGGTTTTCAGAGCGTCGACTCTGCGATGCGCGCTGTTGGAGAGACCGGACGGAACTGACTGGCCAGCTCCCGGAGCGCAATATGTATCCTCGCCCTCTTTGTCTCTGAGACAAAGGGCTTGGCGTCATTACCCTCGCTCTCGAGCTCGGTCCCCATGTAACCGAATATTAGCACTGATAACGTTATTTTTCTCGAGATGTACATGGGCAATGAAATGAATATTTTTCGTTATCGGCAGGATGTCCTGACTACGTGGTGACCAAGCTCCGAAGAGGTGTGTGAGAAAACTCGCGATGAAGCTGAGCGCTTGGGAACAGTTTCGCGGGTTATTCGAGGACTCTCGCGTCCCCAATATATACATAATATAGATATGACAATATTTCTTATTTCTAGGACCATTGTATTATGGTCAACACGAATATACATATATATGTTGGATACTAGTTCGGGGACTCGTGAATGTCCCCGAAATATACATGTCAGTATAGGTATTAATATTATTATTTGTACTCCGGAGACTCTCTTGGATGTCCCGAGTATATATATATATGTATATTGGTGAGTGTCACTTTGAGGACGTATGTCCCCGAAGTATGCATGAAAGTAGATATGTATGAAATATTGCTCCGGGACTTGGCTATATGTCCTGAAGCGTATAGAGTACGTATTGAAACGTTTCGCGTTCTACCGCGAATGCTTTTATTCGTGTTTCCTCGTCTACTGAGGAAAACGACGTAGCACGGCGAATATTCTGCCGTAGGATTTTAATGTGGGTTTCCCGTAGCCTCCTGAAGGACGATGTACGAGGTGCGTGCCGGAGTTGATGACTGGGATTTTGAAGGTATTTTGGAAGATGCCTCAGTGGTTTTGAGGGTCTCAGGGACACCTGTCAGAATCCGTCGTCATCGGCATTGATGTTTCGGATTTTCGTATTAGGTAAGGCTGATAAAAATAACAAGAGAGTGTTAGTTTTGTTAGTTCCGTGATTTGAGATTATTTAATTGAGGTATCGACGTTTACCGGGATGCGGAGCAGGTCGCGAGAAGCGCGGTCGTGTTTAGAGGGACAGAGATGGAGATAGTCGGGAGAGGTGTCGCGCGCACGTGTCTCTTGAGCGCGCTCTCTTATTCTCGTTCGTTCGCTCTCTCGCTCGCGCTCGCACAAACCGCGAGCGTCGTCGTCCACGCGTTACGCCGGATTCGGGGTCGCTTCTGTAACAGATGCGATCGCCCGTGAATTTACTGGGATCGGTTATTATGGCGGTACAATCGGTTGGCACTGGTTGCAAAGTGCAACGTAGTATACGGTTGCCAGCCCGTGATACTCACGCGCTAGAGAGCTAGCGTACAAATAATGTGCTTGCTCGAGGCGGATTCAATCCCCTCGAGTGCACATAGCGGGGCCGTCCGGAAGGGACGGCTGACCTCCTCGGTGCCAAGCAAGGAGGACGAAAAACCAGAGAAGCTGGTTGTAGAAGTTCCTCTCGTGCAGCGAAGCGCGATCGGCACTTCTCGGACTGCACGCTCCGAGTTTTATGTGGGAGAAACGCGTAGTTTGGCGATTGATTGTCGGAGTGACAATCAATCGGATGTTCGTTGCCTTTCCCTAACTAGCAATCACCACGACGACTCTATTTCGAGGTCGGACTTCCAGCGCAATGCTGGGGCTTCCCACGAAATAGAGTATCTAACCCGAAGCTGAGGTCGTCCTAGGATGGGACCAGGGCTACGGCAGCAAGGCCTCCATCCTGCGATCCGAGGTCTCGGATGACGGTGACTCCACGTAATATGTTGAATAATTAGCGACAGAGTGCCTCTCCGGCTCGCGCTCGCCCTTAAATAGCCCAAGGCCCGTCAGGAGAAATTCCATTTCCGCGATTCCGGAGACCCAAGTGGGAAATCACGCCGCCGAAGAACGCTCCGTTGGTGGGATTGACCGCGTTGGTTAGTTCGAGGACGTTAGCACATTGTACTCATATCGAGGGGTAAAATATGCCCGATGGTGCCTCTCTAGGATATTAGGCGCGCACGCGGTACGAAGAGGCGTCATGATGAGTTTAAATCACGTCCTTAGCAAGATAGGAGTGGTCGTGCGCGGAAGGCGAGAAATTCTATAAGACGCGGCGATTCGCTTGAGTCCGCGGTGGTCTTGTCCCTCGCAGTGGGCGGGGCCCCTTGCGAGGTGTCGCGGGCTTGCCCTGTTTTCTTGACTTGAGTGACACGCCCGGCCGGCGGCATGGCCTATGGTTAGATGCAATCGCATTACGTGTGACGGTGGCTTACCTATGTGGCCGAAACGTTACAGTATATGTGTGTATATATATATACATGTATAGATATTCACTAGAGTTATTACGAGGACTAATGCCTTCGAAGTATGCATAAGAGTATACGAATGGTATATGAGGACTCTGAGGTCCTGGAGTATGTATACATATATATATTCGTTAAAGTCATTTCGCGGACTTATGTCCCTAAAGTATGCATGGAAATAGACATGCGGAATTATTATAGGAGGTACTCCAGGGACTCTCGTATATGTCCCTGAAGCATGCAGGTACGTGTATATGTATGTATATATGAGACATTTCGATATGGTACTCCGGGGACCCATGTGCGTGTCCCAGAAGTGTACAGGCAAACAGATATGTACGCGTATATGAGGCTAATTGTAAAGTTAATCCGAGCACCCATGTGCTCGTCCCTGAAGTTACAGGTAAGCTTAGCGGTAATGTTATTATGGGAACTGTTTGTCCCTAACGTATACGGGTAGATATACGCATGCTAAATTTAAAGATATATTCACGAATATTTTATATAACGGGGTTTCTGAGTGAAATCGACCATATATGGGTCGTTCTGATTAACATGTACCCCAAGAAAAACATAAATGAGCGCGTTTAGCGCGAGGAAAAAATCTTAATAATTAATACAATTCGTACCAGATATAAATATTTGGAGGGCGAGAGTGCTAGGACGTAACACAATATCTGTTTTTGAAATACTGGCGAGTTCTCCAACACATCAAGACGAATATGAGAAGTAGCCAAAAGCTTGTGAGACACGAAACATCTTTTTGTTTCAACAGGCACTTCTTTACAGTAATGGATAGTTACAGTACACACAGAAAGATGGCTGAAAATTTGCCATAAGCTTGGGAGGCGCGAAATAATCTTTTTCATGGTAGTTGTACGGTAGAACAATCGAGCAGTGTCACCTGTCATCCTTTGATGACTTATTGTTGTCTAATATTTTTTTCAGTACGAGGAAGGTCTCGTACATATAACAACATGTGCGAGATGTAACTAGAAGCTTCAGTCGCGGGAAATTAATATTTTTTTATTAGACCTGTACCATACAACATTCGATTCTTTTCCTATCTTCCTCTCTGCCGATCTATTGAGACTAATATTTTTTTTTCAACTATTCGATACTTTTAGAACGCGAAAGAACAGATGTCAGAATGAGGCGAACACTTCGGATGCACGAAATAATTTTTTTGATCGGAAGTATTTATTGAATTGATTTGGAGTGATTATGGAAATACATTCGATTTTATGGCGATTTTCGTGTCCAAGTGCGGCAGCGACTCGATACTAGTGTGCGGTTTTACGTGCGCACATTTTATTTTATCCGGCTCCGTTATTCGGGGATATACTATATCTATACATTCATAACATGCTCGTCGTTCTCGCGAGGTCGTATTATTGGTGTGTACGACAATTTTCGACAAAAGCTAGCGATGATCGGCATTTGTTTCTCGATGGGCTCGTCGCGAGCATTCATTCTCGGCGTAACCATCATGGCCGAGGAACGGCGTGTTAGAATGCACGCGATAATAGCGCGATCGAATGGAAATTATTCGATGTGCGAGCGCCTGTATCGCGAAGAATACGGCGAACCGACTCCTTCGCGCCAAAGCTTTCGACGGTACGTATATATTACGGGATCCAAAACGTGTAACTTTGTGGATCTCGACTACATTGAGTTTCGGGAATGGGTATATTGAGTGAGAATCTTTCTGCAAAAGACTTGCAGAGACCATCGCAGAGCATGGCACGTTGAAAGCTCCGCGGAGACGGCGCGCGAAGCCAGTCACCGACGAAGTCCGGGCACCCGTACTCCAGGCCATCGAGGAAAACCCCGTGCAGAGTGGAAGAGGCCTCGCTCCTGCATTAGGTGCGTACAATGACAAAAACTTGCACAGTAGCATTCCCACTGTCCCCAAGCGAAATTCGCATTGCTTTTTCTTTATAATTCTTGAAAGTCCAGATATTAAAAGACATTTTGGCGAAATTTTTATTCACAAGTTCGAAAATTGACGGTGTTAGAGTCAGTTTAGTGGAATCAGTTAGCGCGACCGGTTACTGCCCTCAGTCCCTACAGGTGTGGCATCGTTCACAATAGATAATGCGCAGGCTCTTATTACTTTGTGAAATATAATGAAGATGATGAAACGTCAAATCGCCAATCGCGCGTCGCTAGATACTTTAATGTTAGTATCAATATTCTAGAAAAAAAATATAACTTTGTATAAAAAAAAACGGAACTAAAAGTTTTTATGCGCTTCTCTTATAAGCACTTTTTTCGACCTTCTCCCAGCGAATACTCGAAAACTTATCGACCGATTTTCAACTCTTTTTTGAAATTTTTGTAATCGCAGTGACTACGGTTGCACGTAGCCGATTTTGTACATTTCGATAATTACTATTTTTAAAGACTACTTCAATACAAAAAAATAGGGGCGCGCGGGTACTCGATTTAATCGGGTACCCGACGGGTTACGTTCTTGCATTACCCGCCACTATCGGGTATCCGAGTTCGGTTATCGGGTACTTTCAAATTTTGGGTACTCGTAAACGTCGAGTACTCTTAAACTTCGGGTGTTCGTGAACGACTCCAAGATCCATATCTATTATTTATATTTATATTTATATTTATATTGTATCTAGGCGTATCGATCAAATAATTGGAGAAAACGAAAAATCGAAGGGGATAAAACGAATAAATGATTATACTATAAACATCTTTTTTCGTCTCACTTTTCCATTCTTGCCCCGCGTGTGTGTACGTGTGTGCGTGCGTGCGCGCGTGTGTGTGTGTGTGTGTGTGTGTGTGTGTGTGTGCGCGCGCGCGCGTGTGTGTGTGCGTGTGTGTTTGTATGTTACGGCCGAGTGAAAAACGGCCAATTTTGGCGTACCGTATCGTAATAGCGCGGGAAAGTTGCGTTTTGCCCTCAGTACATAGTGGGCGAAGGGAAAAAATGTACATTAAATACTTTCCCTTCCGGCAAACGCCTTAAGGTTTTCAATTTTTAACCTGGGTTTTAAATGCAGAAAAAATCCCCAACGGACCAAGATTCAACGCCCTGCGTTTATTCAAAGCGAGAAAAATGTAGCTTCCATTTGACGTTTAAAAATTGAAAATATCTTGATTACTTTCGGAGACATAAGCGTTTGTAGAACAAGTTTTTTCTCGGAAAAAAATTAAAAAGGGACCAAAAATGAAATTCAGAAGAATGAGTCGTCGAAATTACCAGTTAGCACTAGACAGAATTAATAACAATTCAACGAAGAATCTTGCCTTCATTCAGTTTTTCTGCAGTGAAATATCGCGATATTTCCTGAAATGCGAGTGTCGTAAAAGAAGTTTGCCGGAAAAAATTGTAAATATACACATAACAAAAGGACTCAAATTATTAAATCAATTATTTGTATTTCTTATGAATTCCAACCTATCGGTGAAGTGTAGAGCTAGGGTCTATTTTGTCCGTTTTGGTACGTTTTCGCGGTGATATCTACTATGAAACGAAATTTGAAATTATGTTTCGGCAACAAAGCTTATCGAGTACCCGATATAATACGAGTGCTCGAAAAACTCGGGTAGTCGATAAAGTTCGAGCATGCCCGTCCGATCACGGGTCCCCGAGAAAATTCGGGTACTCAATCCGAATAATAGTCAAATTACCCTACCTGACTAGACCAATTCTGCTACCCGCATACTCCTCCAAAAAGGGTCTTGAAAATAGACAAAAAATGTGAAACCGTCGGCGTTCTGTAAAAAATCAAACCGGAATTAAAAAAAAACGGCTACGCATAAGGATAGCTACATTTGTATAGGTATTGATAAATTGTTGACTTTTCATTTACAGATAATCTTTCATAAAGACATCGATAATAAAATGACGAGAAATCTGCTTTTCACCGTCATGTCAAAGCATACATATCGATAAACTTCAAAGATTTTTTAATATAAATTGGTATAATACTAGACGAATATGTACTTCATATTTATGAAACAAATTGTAATTGACGACAAAGCACCCAGTACGAACCGAAATTAAAGAGGCGGAAGGGAGTTCAAGTCACGCGTTACGGTTCTGTTTCTTCGGGGCGGGGGGGGGGGGGGGCAAGATTTGGAAAATTCAGTGTTACGTAATTTATGTACGCTCCGCAATGAGAAAGAGAGAGACCTGCGATTAAAATAAGAGAGAATACGAGGGAATCAAAGAGAGATCGAGAGATAAAGAGAGAGATCGAGAGAGAATGTGAGGGAGAGTGAGATAGGATACGAGAGAATCGGATATAATCTGATAGGGAGATCGAGAGAGAATGACAGAGAGCCAAACTCAAGTGTTTGAAAAAAAAAAATGTTTCACTAAAGCGCGTAGCATTCATGGCGCTTTAGTGAAAGTGAGTTTCGACGGCCTCGCGATCTTAGCCGTAGAAAATAAAACCGCCTATGAGACGAGCTTTGATGAGGCAAAAGATTCTGTCGCGGAAAGGAAAGCTCGACGCGTAAAGCTGTAGCAAGATTAGATAGTAAAAGTTGCTGTGACCTAAAGATTGGAGGTGTGTGTACAATCTGGCTTGTGCGTTGTCTACACTGGTTATACGTGGGTCATTTGACAAGTACCTAGCCTCACCGCTAGATGGTGCCACTATTGCAAGAGAAATACACTATAGTGTAGTACCGTCTTGTAGACGGCTACTGACAAAATTTCAGCCGGATCGGACTTGTAGTTCTCTTTTGAGAGCGTGTGAAAGCAAGTGTGTCCGTTGATTTTTGAAAGAATGGAGAAAGAACAATATCGGTCGGTGATTCGATTCTTGTTTTTGGAAGGGAAATCGCGCAGTGAAATTGAAGAACGCTTGGATGCAGTGTATGGGGATACTTCTCCTTCGATGGCGACCGTTAAATTTTGGTATAACGAGTTTCAACGTGGTCGTACGTCGGTTTTTGATGATTCACGCCCAGGTGCTCCAAAAACAGCCACTACGGAGGAGAACGTGACAAAAATACACGATATCGTTTTGTCAGACCGCCGATTAAAGGTGCACGAAATAGCTGTGATATTAGGCATCTCAGCAGAACGCGTGTGGCATATCCTACATGAGACTTTGGGCATGAGGAAGCTGTCGGCAAGGTGGGTGCCGCGTTTGCTGACTGCAGAGAACAAGCGCATTCGTGTGACCACTTCAGAGCAGTGTTTGGAGCTGTTTAATCGCAATCCAAAAGAATTTTTGTGTCGTTACGTGACCGTCGACGAAACATGGATTCACTGGTATACTCCAGAGACCAAGGAGCAGTCAAAACAGTAGACCTTACCCGGTGAACCTGCTCCAAAGACGGCGAAGACGGTCCCGTCGGCTGCAAAGGTGATGGCCACTGTTTTCTGGGATTCTCAAGGTGTGATTTTTATTGACTTCCTGGAGAAGGGCAAGACGGTCACGGGACAGTACTACGCCGAACTATTGAGCCGATTTAACGCCGTATTAAAAGAAAAACGGCCCTATATGTCGAGAAAGAAAGTGCTTTTCCACCATGATAATGCACCGGCTCACACCTCCGCGCTCGCCACGGCTAAATTGGTCGAATTACGCTATGATCTGCTGCCACATCCACCGTATTCTCCAGATTTGGCTCCGTGCGACTTCTTTTTGTTTCCGAATCTAAAAAATTCACTCGCCGGGAAGAAATTCTACTCCAATAACGAAATAATCGCCGCCACGGAGGCCTATTTTGCAGACCAAGAGATAACATTTTTTTCAACGGGGTTAAAAAAATTGGAACACCGCTGGGCCAAGTGTATTCAACTAAAAGGAGACTACATTGAATAATAAATTTTATTTTTAGCAAAATTTTGGTGTTTTCATTTGTAGGCTAGGTACTTATCAAATGACCCACGTATGCATTCTATGTTAATATCACAGACAAGGAAAAGTTATTAGCAAATAGGTAATAAATGGCGCAAATGTATTTAAGGGTTCTCATTCCCGGTCACGAAAATCTCACCCAGTATATTTGTTTTGTGAGTTTTTCAAAATCATTAATCTCCAATGCTGAAGGGGGTGGGCGCCAATGTCAAGTTTTTGCCTCAGCTCGGATAAATCAAGGGGAGGGAGAGAGGGGGGGGGGGATGACAGTTACATATAGTATGTACGTTTCTTTGTCTAGATGTGAACCGCGAAACGGTGCGAAAAATATTGCGGCAGCGGCGGTACCCATATCGAGCGCAGGCGAGCCAAGAACTGCACGCCGATGATCACGAGCGAAGGCTCGAATACTGCGCGTGGGCCCTTGGTCAGGAGGTACAAGACCCGGACTTCCTCAAATTTGTATTATTTAGTGACGAGGCAGGGTTCACAAACCGCAAGATGGTCAACCGTCAAAACGTCCGGTACTGGGCTGAGGAAAATCCAGGATGGGTCATCGAAATCCCTCTGCAGAACCGTTGGCGGGTCAATGTGTGGACCGGTGTTCTCAACGATAGAATTGTCGGTCCATGGTTTTTTGAAGGCAATATGGACAGCGTTAAGTATGAAGAACTGTTAACAAACGTTCTCCCCGACCTTCTAGAAGACGTTCCTTTGGCCGTTCGGCTAAGAATGTGGTGGGAACAAGATGGACACCCGGCTCATACAGCACGAAACGTGCGAGCCTTTCTGCGTCAGCGTTTTCCTAATCTGGTTCTCGCTTTACATGGAACGATTCCGTGGCCACCACGATCTCCCGATTTGACACCCCTCGATTTTTTCGTATGGGGAACAATAAAAAACATTGTCTACAGGACAGAACCGACTACGGAAGACGATATGCGAGAGAGAATAAGGGGTGCATTTGCATCGATAACACCACGTATGCTGCGGCGGACTAGAGCCAACGTGACAAAAAGACTAGAATTATGCGTAGATAGAAAAGGGGCCAACATTGAGCACGTTAATAAGCGATGGAACCGATAATTCCATTTCTTCGGGAGGTGCTTAATGTGAACTCATTCTCTTCCATGATCAGTTCTTATCTTTATGATATGTTCACTGTGGTCTGCAACAGTAGCCGACTCTCTGTCATATCAGCTGTCACAGTCGATTCTGATATTGTAAAGTGTTTTGAGTTCACCAAACAAAAGAACATTAGGGGTTCTTATTGGAGGATTTTGCTGACGACGAAACGTTCCGTCTAAGTCGAAAAAACGATTTTATAATTGAAGAAGAAAGACTGACAAGCTTCTGCTATATGAACGGCGAAATACCACATCATTCTTTACCGAATGTTAAAAAAAAGGCGCGCATTCTAAAAGATCGTTTACTTTACGCTACTCATAGGGCTCTCAAAAAATCATGGATAGCCTATCATTGAATCCTCCAGTCAATATATTTTCCCGCCACCGACGATGCAGAGGCATTTATATGATCGATACAAGATAGACCGAAACCCAGAACCGAAAGTTTCGATAGCGTTAGGTCTTTTGGTTTGGTGGCTCTGTCTCGGCATGTATCTATTGTACATATTGGCTTCGTGTTCATTGTTGTTCTGTTATGTTATTGTTTCGTTTTTTATGTGCATATTGTACATATTGTCAAAATTGTATATATTGCGTTTATTGTTGTTGTTGTTAGAGTTTTCTTATTGTAAATATTAAAGCATTTATATCAAACTCTATATAGTGTTCTAACTTTGTTGCGTTTTTTCAATGGAAATATAAAATAGATTATCCGAAAACGAATCACCCGATTTGTTCCTCGACTTTCTACTATTTCCGCTAAGAGTGAGTAGGAGAGACGCGCGTGGTCGCAAGCTGTCAGTACGACGACAGGATCATTGTTTACGTCATGACGACGATATTGGCGTCGCGCTTGGTGTTTGTGAGAAACATTTAACGTTGTTCGAACATCCTCGTCATAGCAGTCCTGAATATTATCTAAGATCGAACAAATTATTCCCAAGGCGTGCACGGTGCGTTCTTGAAGCCGAGATAGTTGCCAAGAAGGGTACAAAAACAATTCGGACAATGGTTCGCCCAAATTCGTTCTCGATTTCATCGTCGCTCATGTCAGAGCGAGTACATCGCTTGACCGATGCTTGAAAGCTGCGCAAGTGAAACCGCAGTGGCGTTCTGTAGACGACGTAGATGAAATCGACTCCGCGCCTGGTGTTTCGGCGGCCCTCTAAACGTACTTGAAATGTACTCATCTTAACTCCCGTCTATTATTTTTTAAGTTTCGTTGAATACGCCCCGAGGCGTGCGAGATGGCTCATCAGAACGAAGCTCAAGTGATTATCATAGATGAAAATATATGATAACCACTATGAGATACGTGAAAAAGTTGCCTCGATAAAACACATTTCGTATTGGATTTTGATGTATTCTATTTTGACTCTCCATTGCCTTTGAACATTTTTTCTTTAAGCCGATATCTCCATGCATGCGATTGTCGATGAACATAACGATTATTTGTTGAAGAATACACATTGTGGTGTTTAATTTTGACGACGTAAGTTTTTTCGACATTATGCAAAGGCAAAGAATCCAACCACTGTAAACGCGATTCCAATAAATAAACATGAAACATTGTTCTAACAAATCGTCTTGCACATTGCATTCGACTCCAAAGTGCAAACAAAATATTTATTGTTTGCTCATTTATCGAAGGTAAAAAGGGTAAAAGCCGGATCTCTTGTAAATCTCCGTTTGGATCAATGTTGTCTGCAGGTGGGAATTAATCCAAGTGCAAATGCAATTGGTCTCGTCGTGGAACAATGTCTTCAATCAGAAAACATTGCGCAATAGATTGTTTTCGTTTCTATGTACTGAACTACTACTACTGCAGCAGTAGTAGTTCTGAAACGCTGTTGTCCGTAGCGAGGGAGGTGATTTTTTACAAAAAAATTACCGGAAAGGACTTCAAACCGTGATATCGCGATTTCGATATTAGAAGGTAAAAGATCACACGAATAAATATTTTTTCATATTGGTTTCGTCTCGATCCTATCCAAAACGTTTAATACGTGCGTGGGCATAAAAGATTTCAAAAAACAAGTTTCGTATCTCGTGTCAATTTCGTTTCGATCGATGTTGTTTACAGGTGGAAATGTATCCACGTGCTAGTGCAGTACTCTCCAGTACTGTAAATACGTGCTAGACAACGAGACGTCATCAAGGGAGGAAATGTACCACTGCTCGATTGTTGTGTGGTGGGGCTTGAATAAAATAAAATTGCTTCGCGTGTTTGAAGCTTTTGGCTACTTCTCACATACATATTTATGTGTAGAAGAACTCGTCGGTATTTCAAAAACCAATATTGGACGACAGTGAATCGGCGAGGGATGATAAATCAAACTGCACGACTATTCTATGGAACACTAACCAGACAAAATTTCTCTCAATTTCTAAAGCTTCTGGCTACTTCTTCAGCGTGTCTGTGTGTGTACTGAAACTATCTAGTACGCTAAATGAATAATTAGGCCAGGCTGCTGTAACGTCGTATTTTAAACTTTCGATCAAAAATATTATTTCCTACGTCCCACGTTTCTGGCTCCGTCAGACATTAATTATTTCGTATACTAAAAGTCGCTAGTAGTGGGGAAAAAATATTAGTATCAATAAAGCGGCAGCGAAGGGGATAGAAAAAAAATGAAGTGTTGGATTGGACACCTCGTAGCAAAAAAAAACGCGATTATTATCTGGAAACGAAATTATTTTGTCCGAAGGTGTTGGCTACATCTCACATACGTTTTTGTGTGCAGGAGAACTCGCCAGTATTTCAATAACAAATATGGGACAACAATAAATCGGCAAGGCAGACGAGGATTGACACTGCTCGACTGTTGTATGGAATACTTTCCAGAAAAAAATCATTCTGTACGCCTGAAGGTTCTGGCAACTTCTTCCATGAATCTCAATGTGTAATGAAACTCTCTGGTACGCTTAATAAATCATTAGACAACAATCAATCAATAAGGGATGAGAGCTCAGAATGGTGTCCCGCCATGTGTTACCTTCGCATCGAAACAATTATTTCGTGCGTCCGAAGTTTTTGGCTCTTCATGACATCGGTTTTTTCGTGTTCTAAAAGTCTCTAGTAATTGAAAAAAAAAAATTGTCTCAACTACTCGGCGGAGATGGAGACAGAACATGAATCGAATGTTGTATGGTACAGGTTCAATTTAAAAAAATCGATTTCCTATGTCTGAAGCTTCCAGTTACTTATCACAAATGTTTTTTCTATGTACGAGACCTTCCTCGTACTGTATAAAAAAATATTAGACAACAATCAGTCATCAAGGGATGACCGGTGAGACTGCTCGATTGTTCTGCCGTACAACTTCTACGAAAAAAATTCTTTCGCACCTCTCTAGCTTATGGCTACTTCTCAGTCATCATTCTGTATGTACTGTAACTCTTCAGTACTATAAAGAAGTGCTCGACAACGAGAATTGATGAAGGGAGAGAAGGCACCACAGCGCGATTGTTGTGTGGTGGAGCTAGAATTGAAAAAATTGTTTCGTGTGTCAGCAGCTTTCGGCTACTTCTCATATACGGCTTAATGTATAGAAGTACTCGCCAGGATTTCAAAAACACATATTGAACAACAATGAAGCGGCGAGGAATGAGAAATAACACTGCTCGAGTGTTCTATGGAATGATTTTCAGAAAATAATCATTCGCGATATCTGAAGCTTCTGGCTACTTCTTTCATGTGTCGTTCTGTGTACTCAAGCTCTCTAGTATGCTAAATAAATCGTTAGACAACAACTAGTCATCAAGGGATGAGATGCCAGGCTGCTGAAAGGTCGTATGGTACACTTCCGATAAAAAAATCTCATTTCGTGAGTCCGAAGTCTCTGGCTCCGCCTGACATTAGTTCTTTCGTATACTATAAGTCGCTTGTAGATAAACGAAAATGTCAATGTGTCAATAAAACGGCAGAGAAGGAGATAGATGAAAAATCAAATGCTGTACTTTACGCCTCGTAGCAAAAAAAATGCGAGGGACTGAATATTCTGCCGACTTTTTAGATCTATTTGTATGCGTACTAGAACTCTCCATAAATTCAGATTGAATACTGAACAACAATAAATTGTCCGGGCATGAGAGGTGAGACTTCTCGATCGTTGCACGGTAAAGGTTTAATAAAAAAACAAATGATGTCCGGTGTCTGAAGCTTCTAATCACTTCTCACATATGATTTTGTACGCCCGAGAACATCGTGGTACGGTAAACAACCATTATATACCAATAGGTAATCAAGGAATGACAGTAGACATTGCTCAATTGTTCTACCGTACAACTGTAATGAAAAAAAATATTTCTCGCCTCTCGAGCATATGGGTGCGTCTCTGTCATCTTTTTGCGTGCACAGTAACTGTCCAGTACTGTAGAGAAGTGCTAGACAGCGAGAAGCCATCAAGAAGGCATGTGCGATTGTTGTGTGGTGGGGCTACGATATTTTTTTTTTTCGAGTGTCAGAAACTGTTGGCTCCTTCTCATATACGTCTCAATGTGTGGGAGATCTCGCAATTATTTGAAAAACAAATATTGGACAACAATGAATCGGCGAGGGATGAGAAAGCACACTGCTCGACTGTTGTATGGAATACTTGCCAGAAAAAATATCATTCTGTATTTCTAAAGCTTCTGGATACTTCTTCCATGCTTCTTTCTCCATGCGTACTGAAACTCTCTAGCACAATAATAAATCATTAGACAACAACCAGTCAACACGGGATGAGATGTCAGATTGCTGTACCGTCGGGTGATACACTTCCGATGAAAATAATTATTTCGTGCATCCGAAGTTTTGGGCCCCTTCTGACATCGGTTCTTTCTTTTTCTAAAAGTCTATAGTCGCTGAGAAAAAATATCAGTCTCAATGAATCGGTAGAGCGGGCGAAAGAAGAAGAATCGAATGTTGCATAGTACAGGTTTAATTTTAAAAAATCGATTCCCCTTGACCGATGCTTCTGCTTACTTCTCACATATGCTTTTTATACTTACGAGACCTTCCTCGCACTGTAAAAAAATTATTAGACAACAATGAGTCATCAAGGGATGACAGGTGACGCTGCTCGATTGTTCTATGGTACAACTGCACTGAAAAAAATTCTGCCGGGCCTCTCAAGCTTATGGCTAATTCTAAGTCATCTTCTGTTTGTACTGTAACTCTCAAGCACTGTAAAGTAGCGCTCGGCAACGAAAAGTGATGAAGGGAAAGAACGTACCACAGCTCGATTGTTGTGCGGTAGAGCTTGAATTTAAAGAATTGTTTCGTGTGTCTGAAGCTTTTGGCTACCTGTTATATACGTCTTTATGTGTAGGAGAACTCACCAGTACTTCAAAAACAAATATTGGACAACAATGAATCGGCGAGGGATGAGAAATCACACTGCACGACTGAAGTATGGAATACTTCAGAGAAACAAATCATTCTCGATGTCTGAAGCTTCTCGCTGTTTCTTCCATGTGTCTTTGCATGTACCGAAACTTTCTGGTACGCTAAATAAATCATTACATAACAACCCGTCATCAAGGGATGAGAGGCGAGGCTGCTGTAACGTCGTATGGTACACTTTCGAACAAAAATATTATATCGTGGGTCCGAAATTTGGGCCTCCGTCTGACATTAATTCTTTCGTGTACTAAAAGTCGCCAGTGGTGGAAAAAAAATATTAGTCTCAATAAATCGGCAGCAAAGGAGGATCAAAACTCAAATGTTGTATTGAGCACCTCGTAGAAAAAAAAATCGCGGGCGCCTGAACTTTGTAGATTTATTCGTATGCGCACGAGAACTCTGAAGGAATTCAGAACAAATACTGGACATCAATAAATTGTCCAGGCATAAGAGGTGAGACTTCTCGATTGTTGCATGGTAAAGATTAAATAAAAAAAAGTATTCCCCGTGTCTGAAGCTCCTACTAACTTCTCACATATGTTTTCATATATACGGGAATATTGCGGTACCGTAAAAAAATATTCGACAACAATAGGTCGTCAAGGGATGACAGGTGACACTGCTCGATTGTTCTACCGTACAACTTTAATGAAAAAAATTATTTTGCGCCTCTGAAGCTTATGGCTACTTCTCTGTCATCTTTCTGTGTGTACTGCATGTAACTCCGTAGTACTGCAGAAAAGTGCTAGACAACGAGAAGTCGTCAAGGGAGGAAAGAAACCGCTGCTCAATTGTTATGCCATGGGACTTGAATATAAAAAAAAAAGAAAGAAAAAAAATTCGCGTGACTGAAGCTTTTGAATACTTCTCATATACGTCTTTATGTGTAGGAAAACTTGCCGGTATTCCAAAAACAACTATTGGTCAACAATGAATCGGCAAGGTATGACAAATCCGACTGCTCGACTATTGCATGGTACAGCTTTCATAGAAAAAAAATCATGCTGTATTGCTGAACCTTCTCGCTACTTCTTTGACGTGTATTTATGTGTTCTAAAGCTCTCTAGTACTTAAAATAAACCATTAAACAACAATCAATTAACAAGGGATAAGAGGTCAGTGTGCTGTACCGTCGTGTGATACATTTTCGATCGAAAAAATTATTTCGTGCGGCCGAAGTTTGTCGGCTCCTTCTGACATCGGTTCTTTCGTGTTCTAAAAGTATCTAGTAGTTAAAAAAAATATATTAGTCTCAATAAGTCGGCAGAGAGGGAGATAGAACAAGAATCGAATGATGTATGGTACAGGTTTAATAAAAAAAATATCGATTTCCCGTGTCCGGTTTCAAAAGAAATAAGATCTTGAGAGCGTGAAATGAATTTTTCACTTTTCGATACGTATGGACTTTGGAAATCCAAACATGTTGCGACTTTGTTTGTGGTTCCTCTTAAGAATATGTGAATACCACCGTCGCACTAAAACGTAAAAATTAGCGCGACTTTATCGAAGAACCTTGCATCTTTATTTATTTCACTTGTTGACAATTTGATGCTGTCCAATACCACTGCTCGATTGTTGTGTGGAGGAGCTTGAATTAAAAAAATGTACTTTCGTGTGTCTGAAGCTTTCAGCTACATCTCATATACGTCTTTAGGTGTAGGCGAACTCACCAGTCTTTCAAAAACAAATATTGCACAACGATGAATCGACGAGGGATGAGAGGTAAGACTTTTCGATTGTTGTATTGTACAGCTTTCATAGGAAAATAAAATCATGCTGTACTTTTTTCATGCGTATATACCTTTCATGCGTACTTCGGACGCACGAAATAATTTTTTGATCGGAAGTGCATCACACGACGTTACAGCACACTGGCCTCTCATCGCTTGTTAACTGATTGTTATTTAATAGTTTATTTTACGTACTAGAATGTTTATGCTTTAGTACGCATAAAGACACGTGAAAGGAGTAGCCCGATTCTTCAGCAATACAGCATGATTTTTTTTTCTATGACAGCTGTACCATACGTCAGTCGGGCGGTCGGATTTCTCATACCTTGCCGATTCATTGTTGTCCAATATTTGTTTTGAAGTACAGGAAAGTTCTCGTACACATGAAGACGTATATGAGAAGTAGCCAAAAGCTTCAGACACACCAAAAACATTTTTTTATTCACGCCTTACGACACAACGATCGAGCAGCGGTACCTTTCCTCCCTTGACGATTTCTCGATATCTAGCACTTCTCTACAGTACGAGAGAGTTACAGTACACACAGAAACACGACGGAGAAGCAGCCATAAGCTTGAGAGGCGCGAAATATTTTTTTCATTAAAACTGTACGATTGAACAGTCGAGCTGTGTCACCTGTCGACCCTTCATGATTTCTCGTAGTCTAATATTTTTTTTCCAGTACGAGGAAGGTCTCGTACATATGAAAACACATGTGACAAGTAACTAGAAGTTTCAGACACGGAAAATGGATTTTCTTTAGCAAACCTATATCATACGACAATCGATTCTTGTTGTATCGCCCTCTCTGCCGAATTATTGAGACTAATATTTTTTTTTTAACTACTAGAGACTCTCACAACACGAAAGAACCGACGTCAGAAAGGGGCAAAAACTACGGACGCACGAAATAATTTTTTTCATCGGAAGTGTATCACACGACGGTACAGCAGCCTGACCTTTCATCCCTTGTTGAGTGATTGTTGTCTAATGATTTATCCAGCGTACTAGAGAGTTTCAGTACACATGGGCACACATAAAAGATGTAGCGAGATGCTTCAGAAAGGGAGTACGATTTTTTTCTGGAAAGTTTTCCATACAATAGTCGAGCAGTCGGATGTCTCATCCCTTGCCGATTCATTGTTGTCCAAGATTTGTTTTTGAAAGACTAGCGAGCTCTCCTACACATAAGTACGTAGTTGAGAAGTAGCCGAAAGCTTCAGACACACGAAGAAAAACACATTTATTCAAGCCCCACCACACAAGAAGCGTGCAGCGATACCTTTCCTCCCTAGGCAACTTCTCGTTCTCTCACACTTCTTTACAGTGCTAGAAAGTTACAGTGCACGCAGAAAGATGACAGAGAAGTAGCCATAACCTTGAGAAGGGCGAGATATTTTTTTTTAAGTTGAAGGGTAGAAATATCGAGCAGTGTCACCTGTCGTTCCTTGATGACGCATTGTCGTCTAATATTTTTTTACAGTACCACAAAGTTCTCGTACATGTAAATACATGTGAGAAGTGACTAGAAGCTTCAGACACGGGAAATCGATTTATTTAAATTAAACCTGTACTATGCAACGATCGAGAAGTCTCACCGCTCATGCCTGGACAATTTATCCTTGTTCAGTATTCTATCTGAATTTATGTAGAGTTCTACAACGCATACAAGTACATCTAAGAAGTAGGCAGAATATTCAGGCGCACGCAATTTTTTTTACTACGAGGTGTACAGTGCATCATTTGATGTTGAAATTATCTCCGCCTCTGTCGATTTATTGAAACTAATATTTTTTCAACTACTAGCGACGTTTTGTACATGAAGCAACTAATCTCAGACAGAGCTAGAAACTTCGGATGCACGAAATAAGATTCTTCATCGGAAGTGTACCATACGACGTTACAGTAGCGTGACCTCTTAGTAGCCAAAAGATTCAGACACACGGAACCATTTTCTTTCATTCAAGCTCCTCCACACAACAATCGAGCAGTGGTACCTTCCTTCGCTTGATTACTTCTCGTTGTCTGGCACTTCTTTACAGTACTGGACAGTTGTAGTACACACGGAAAGACGGCTGAGAAGTTGCCATGAGCTTGAGAGGCGCGAAAATATTTTTTTCATGGATATTGTACGGCAGATCAATCACGCAGTTTCACCTGTCGTCCCTTGGTGAACTGTTGCCTAATATTTTTTTTTTTTAACAGTAGGAGGATAGTCTCGTACATATAAAAATATATGCGAGGAGTAACTAAAAGCTTCAGACACGGCGCACGCAATTTTTTTTACTACGAGGTGTACAGTGCATCACTTGATTTTAAAATGATCTCCGTCTCTGTCGATTTATTGAAACTAATATTTTTTCAACTACTAGCGACGTTTTGTCCATAAAACAACTAATCTCAGACAGAGCTAGAAACTTCGGACGCACGAAATAAGATTCTTCATCGGAAGTGTACCATACGACGTTACAGTAGCGTGACCTCTTATCGATTGATGACTGGCATTCTTCCAATGATTTATTTAGCATACTAGAGAGTTTCTGTACACATGAGGAAACATGGAAGAAGTAGCCAGAAGCTTCAGAAATCGCGCATGATTTTTTTCTGGAAAGTGTTTCATAGAACACTGCTCGATTGTTCTACCGTACAACATCCATGAAATATATATATATATATATATATATATATATATATATATATATATATATATATATATATATATATATATATATATATATATATATATATATATATATTTCGCGCCTATCAAGCTTACGGCTACCCCTCAGCCATCTTTCTGTGTGTACTCAAACTTTCTAGTACTGTAAAGACGTGCTAGACAACGAGATGGAATCAAGAGAGTAAAGCTACCACTGCTCGATTGTAGTGAGGTGGGGCTGGAATAAAAAAAATTGTGTCGTGTTTCTGAAGCTTTTAGCGACTTCTCACAAACGTCTTTATGTGTAGGAGAACTCTCCAGTATTTCAAAAACAAATATTGGCCAACAATGAATCGGCAAGGGATGAGAAATCGCAACGCTCGGCTGTTGGAAGGAATACTTGCCAAAAAAAGTCATTCTCGATTTCTGAAGCTTCTGGCTATTTCTTTCATGGGTCTTCATGTGTACTGACACTTTTAAGTATGCTGAATAAATCAGTAGATGACAATCGGTCAACAAGGGATGAGAGGTTAGACTGCTGTGCCGTCGTGTGATACACGTCCGATCAAAAAAATTATTTCGCGCGTCCGAAGGTTTGGCTCCTTCGGACAACCGTTTTTTTCGTGTTCTCGTAGTCCGTAGTAGTTGAAAAAAAAAAAATTAGTCAATAAATCGGCAGAGAGGGAGATGGAACAAGAATCGAATGTTGTATGGTGCAGGCTTAATAAAAAGGACCGATTTCCCGTGTCTGAAGCTTTTAGTTACTCCTCGCATATATTTTTATATGTACGAGACTATCCTCCTACTGTTAAAAAAAAATATTAGGCAACAGTTCACCAAGGGACGACAGGTGAAACTGCGTGATTGATCTGCCGTACAATGTCCATGAAAAAAATATTTTCGCGCCTCTCAAGCTCATGGCAACTTCTCAGCCGTCTTTCCGTGTGTACTACATCTGTCCAGTACTGTAAAGAAGTGCCAGACAACGAGAAGTAATCAAGCGAAGGAAGGTACCACTGCTCGATTGTTGTGTGGTGGAGCTTGAATGAAAAAAATGGTTCCGTGTGTCTGAATCTTTTGGCTTCTAAGAGGTCACGCTACTGTAACGTCGTATGGTACACTTCCGATGAAGAATCTTATTTCGTGCGTCCGAAGTTTCTAGCTATGTCTGAGATTAGTTGCTTCATGTACAAAACGTCGCTAGTAGTTGAAAAAATATTAGTTTCAATAAATCGACAGAGGCGGAGATAATTTCAAAATCAAATGATGCACTGTACACCTCGTAGTAAAAAAAATTGCGTGCGCCTGAATATTCTGCCTACTTTTTAGATGTACTTGTATGCGTTGTAGAACTCTACATAAATTCAGATAGAATACTGGACAAGGATAAATTGTCCAGGCATGAGCGGTGAGACTTCTCGATCGTTGCATAGTACAGGTTTAATTTAAATAAATCAATTTCCCGTGTCTGAAGCTTCTAGTCACTTCTCACATGTTGTCAACAACAATGGGTCATCAACGAACGACAGGTGACACTGCTCGATATTTCTACCCTCCAACTTAAAAAAAAATATCTCGTCCTTCTCAAGGTTATGGCTATATCTCTGTCATCTTTCTGCGTGCAATGTAACTTTCTAGCACTGTAAAGAAGTGTGAGAGAACGAGAAGTTGCCTAGGGAGGAAAGGTATCGCTGCTCGATTCTTGTGTGGTGGGGCTTGAATAAATGTATTTTTCTTCGTGTGTCTGAAGCTTTCGGCTATTTCTCAACTACGTATTTATGTGTAGGAGAGCTCGCTAGTCTTTCAAAAACAAATCTTGGATAACAATGAATCGGCAAGGGATGAGAAATCCGACTGCTCGACTATTGTACGGAAAACTTTCCAGAAAAAAATCGTACTCCCTTTCTGCAGCATCTCGCTACGTCTTTCATGTGTGCCCATGTGTACTGAAACTCTCTAGTACGCTGGATAAATCATTAGACAACAATCACTCAACAAGGGATGAAAGGTCAGGCTGCTGTACCGTCGTGTGATACACTTCCGATGAAAAAAATTATTTCGTGCGTCCGTAGTTTTTGCCCCTTTCTGACGTCGGTTCTTTCGTGTTGTGAGGGTCTCTAGTAGTTGAAAAAAAAAATATTAGTCTCAATAATTCGGCAGAGAGGGAGATAGAACAAGAATCGAATGTCGTATGGTATAGGTTTGCTAAAGAAAATCCATTTTCCGTGTCTGAAACTTCTAGTTACTTGTCACATGTGTTTTCATATGTACGAGACCTTCCTCGTACTGGAAAAAAATATTAGACTACAAGAAATCATGAAGGGTCGACAGTACGTAAAATAAACCATTAAAGAACAATCAGTTAACAAGCGATGAGAGGCCAGTGAGCTGTAACGTCGTGTGATGCACTTCCGATCAGAAAATTATTTCGTGAGTCCGAAGTACGCATGAAATGTATATACGCATGAAAAAAGTACAGCATGATTTTTTTTCCCCATGACAGCTGTACCATACAACAATCGAAAAGTCTTACCTCTCATCCCTCGTCGATTCATCGTTGTTCAATATTTGTTTTCGAAAGACTGGTGAGTTCGCCTACACCTAAAGACGTATATGAGATGTAGCCGAACGCTTCAGACACACGAAAGTACATTTTTTTTTATTCAAGCTCCTCCACACAACAATCGAGCAGTGGTATTAGACAGCAATAAATTGTCAACAAGTAAAATAAATAAAGAAGCAAGGTTCTTCGATAAAGTCGCGCTAATTTTTACGTTTTAGGCGACGGTGGTATTCACATATTCTTAAGAGGAACCACAAACAAAGTCGCAACATGTTTGGATTTCCAAAGTCCATACGTATCGAAAAGTGAAAAATTCATCTCACGCTCTCAAGATCTTATTTCTTTTGAAACCGGACACAGGAAATCGATATTTTTTTATTAAACCTGTACCATACAACATTCGATTCTTGTTCTATCTCCCTCTCTGCCGACTTATTGAGACTAATATATTTTTTTTTAACTACTAGATACTTCTAGAACACGAAAAAACCGATGTCAGAAGGAGCCAACAATCTTCGGCCGCACGAAATAATTTTTTCGATCGAAAATGTATCACACGACGTTACAGCACACTGACCTCTTATCCCTTGTTAACTGATTGTTGTTTAATGGTTCATTTTAAGTACTAGAGAGCTGTAGAACACATAAATACACGTGAAAGAAGTAGCGAGAAGGTTCAGCAATACAGCATGATTTTTTTTCTATGAAAGCTGTACCATGCAATAGTCGAGCAGTCGGATTTGTCACACCTTGCCGATTCATTGTTGACCAATAGTTGTTTTTGGACTACCAGAAAGTTTTCCTACACATAAAGACGTATATGAGAAGTATTCATAAGCTTCAGTCACGCGAATTTTTTTCTTTTTTTTTTATTTTCAAGCCCCATGGCATAACAATTGAGCAGCGGTTTCTTTCCTCCCTTGACGACTTCTCGTTGTCTAGCACGTTTCTGCAGTAGTACGGAGTTACATGCAGTACACACAGAAAGATGACAGAGAAGTAGCCATAAGCTTGAGGAGCAAAATAATTTTTTTCATTAAAGTTGTACGGTAGAACAATCGAGCAGTGTCACCTGTCATCCCTTGACGTACTATTATTGTCTAATATTTATTTACGGTACCGCAATGTTCCCGTATATATAAAAACATATGTGAGAAGTTAGTAGGAGCTTCAGACACGGGGAATACTTTTTTTTATTTAATCTTTACCATGCAACAATCGAGAAGTCTCTCCTCTTATGCCTGGACAATTTATTGTTGTCCAGTATTTGTTCTGAATTCCTCGAGAGTTCTCGTGCGCATACGGATAAATCTACAAAGTCGGCAGCATGTTCAGGCGCCCGCGATTTTTTTTTCTACGAGGTGCTCAATACATCATTTGAGTTTTGATCCTCCTTTGCTGCCGATTTATTGAGACTAATATTTTTTTTCCACCACTGGCGACTTTTAGTACACGAAAGAATTAATGTCAGACGGAGGCCGAAATTTCGGACCCACGATATAATATTTTTGTTCGAAAGTGTACCATACGACGTTACAGCAGCCTCGCCTCTCATCCCTTGATGACGGGTTGTTATGTAATAATTTATTTAGCGTACCAGAGAGTTTCAGTACATGCAAAGACACATGGAAGAAACAGCGAGAAGCTTCAGACATCGAGAATGATTTGTTTCTGTAAAGTATTCCATACTTCAGTCGTGCAGTGTGATTTCTCATCCCTCGCCGATTCATTGTTGTCCAATATTTGTTTTTGAAGTACTGGTGAGTTCTCCTACACATAAAGACGTATATAACAGGTAGCCAAAAGCTTCAGACACACGAAACAATTCTTTAAATTCAAGCTCCACCGCACAACAATCAAGCTGTGGTACGTTCTTTCCCTTCATCACTTTTCGTTGCCGAGCGCTACTTTACAGTGCTTGAGAGTTACAGTACAAACAAAAGATGAGTTAGAAGTAGCCATAAGCTTGAGAGGCCTGACAGAATTTTTTTCATTGCAGTTGTATCGTAGAACAATCGAGCAGCGTCACCTGTCATCCCTTGATGACTCATTGTTGTCTAATAATTTTTTTACAGTGCGAGGAAGGTCTCGTAAGTATAAATAGCATATGTGAGAAGTAAGCAGAAGCATCGGTCAAGGGGAATCGATTTTTTAAAATTAATCCTGTACTATGCAACATTCGATTCTTCTTCTTTCACCCTCTCTACCGATTCATTGAGACTGCTATTTTTTCTCAGCGACTACAGACTTTAAGAACAAGAAAGAACCGATGTCAGAAGGGGCCCAAAACAAAATAATTATTTTCATCGGAAGTGTATCACCCGACGGTACAGCAATCTGACATCTCATCCCGTGTTGAATGGTTGTTGTCTAATGATTTATTATTGTGCTAGAGAGTTTCAGTACGCATGGAGAAAGAAGCATGGAAGAAGTATCCAGAAGCTTTAGAAATACAGAATGATATTTTTTCTGGCAAGTATTCCATACAACAGTCGAGCAGTGTGCTTTCTCATCCCTCGCCGATTCATTGTTGTCCAATATTTGTTTTTCAAATAATGGCGAGTTCTCCCACACATTGAGACGTATATGAGAAGTAGCCAAAAGTTTCTGACACACGAAAAAAAAAAATTATCGTAACCCCACCACACAACAATCGCGCAGCGCTTCTTGATGGCTTCTCGCTGTCTAGCACTTCTCTACAGTACTGGACAGTTACAGTACACGCAAAAAGATGACAGAGACGCACCCATATGCTCGAGAGGCGAGAAATATTTTTTTTCATTACAGTTGTACGGTAGAACAATTGAGCAATGTCTACTGTCATTCCTTGATTACCTGTTGGTGTATAATGGTTGTTTACCGTACCACAATGTTCTCGGGCGTACAAAATCATATGTGAGAAGTGATTAGAAGCTTCAGACACCGGACATCATTTGTTTTTTTATTAAACCTTTACCGTGCAACGATCGAGAAGTCTCACCTCTTTGCCTGGACAATTTATTGTTGTTCAGTATTCAATCTGAATTTATGGAGAGTTCTAGTGCGCATACAAATAGATCTAAAAAGTCGGCAGAATATTCAGGCCCTCGCATTTTTTTTTGCTACGAGGCGTAAAGTACAGCATTTGATTTTTCATCTATCTCCTTCTCTGCCGTTTTATTGACACTAATGTTTTCGTTTATCTACAAGCGACTTATAGTATACGAAAGAACTAATGTCAGGCGGAGCCAGAGACTTCGGACTCACGAAATGAGATTTTTTATCGGAAGTGTACCATACGACCTTTCAGCAGCCTGGCATCTCATCCCTTGATGACTAGTTGTTGTCTAACGATTTATTTAGCATACTAGAGAGTTTGAGTACACAGAACGACACATGAAAGAAGTAGCCAGAAGCTTATGATATCGCTAATGATTGATTTCTGAAAATCATTCCATAGAACACTCGAGCAGTGTTATTTCTCATTCCTCGCCGCTTCATTGTTGTCCTATATGTGTTTTTGGAATCCTAGCGAGTTCTTCTATACATTAAGCCGTATATGAGAAGTAGCCAAAAGCTGCGGACACACGAAACAATTTTTTCAATTCAAGCTCCACCACACAACAATCGCCCTGTGGTACCTTCTCTCCCTTCATCAATTCTCGTTGTCGAGCACTTCTTTATAGTACTGGAGAGTTACAGTACATACAGAATGATGACTAAGAAGTAGCCCTAAGCTAGAGAGGTGCGAAATAATTTTTTTCGTAGAAGTTGTACGGCAGAACAATCGAGCAGTGTCACAGGTCATCCCTGGATGACTGATTGTTGTCTAATATTTTTTTATACAGTACGAGGAAGGTCTCGTACATAGAAAAAACGTTTGTGATAAGTAACTGGAAGCTTCAGACATGGGAAATCGATTTTTTTTAATTGAACCTGTACCATACAACATTCGATTCATGTTCTGTCTCCATCTCCGCCGATTAGTTGAGACAATTTTTTTTTTCAACTACTAGAGACTTTTAGAACACGAAAAAACCGATGTCAGAAAGAGCCAAAAAATTCGGACGCACGAAATAATTGTTTCGATCCGAAGTGTAACACATGGCGGGACACCATTCTGAGCTCTCATCCCTTGTTGATTGATAGTTGTCTAATGATTTATTAAGCGTACCAGAGAGTTTCATTACACATTGAGATTCATGGAAGAAGTTGCCAGAACCTTCGGGCGTACAGAATGATTTTTTTCTGGAAAGTATTCCATACAACACTCGAGCAGTGTCAATCCTCGTGTGCCTTGCCGATTTATTGTTGTCCCATATTTGTTTTTGAAATACTGGCGAGTTCTCCTGCACACAAAAACGTATGTGAGATGTAGCCAACACCTTCGGACAAAATAATTTTTTTTTTTTCAAGGCCCACCACACAACCGTCGAGCACGGGTACTTTTCCTCCCTTGTCTCATGCCTGAACAATTTATTGTTGTTCATTATTTGTTCTGAATTCCTGGAGAGTTCTAGTACGCATACAAATAGGTCTAAAAAATCAGCAGCATATTCAGGCATACGCGTTTTTTTTTGCTACGAGGTGTCCAATACAACACTTCATTTTTTATCTATCCCCTTCGCTGCCGCTTTATTGATACTAATATTTTTTTCCCACTACTAGCGACTTTTAGTATACGAAATAATTAATGTCAGACGGAGCCAGAAACTTCGGACAGGAAATAATATTTTTGATCGAAAGTTTAAAATACGACGTTACAGCAGCCTGGCCTCTGATGCATTGATGACTGCTTGTTGTCTAATTATTTTTTTATACATTTTTATATATATTTTTGTAAAAAATCACCTCCCTCGCTACGGACAACAGCGTTTCAGAACTACTACTGCTGCAGTAGTAGTAGTTCAGGACATAGAAACGAAAACATTCTATTGCGCAATGTTTTCTGATTGAAGACATTGTTCCACGACGAGACCAATTGCATTTGCACTTGGATTAATTCCCACCTGCAGACAACATTGATCCAAACGGAGATTTACAAGAGATCCGGCTTTTACGCTTTTTACCTTCGATAAATGAGCAAACAATAAATATTTTGTTTGCACTTTGGAGTCGAATGCAATGTGCAAGACGATTTGTTAGAACAATGTTTCATGTTTATTTATTGGAATCGCGTTTACAGTGGTTGGATTCTTTGCCTTTGCATAATGTCGAAAAAACTTACGTCGTCGAAATTAAACACCACAACGTGTATTCTTCAACAAATAATCGTTATGTTCATCGACAATCGCATGTATGGAGATATCGGCTTAAAGAAAAAATGTTCAAAGGCAATGGAGAGTCAAAATAGAATACATCAAAATCCAATACGAAATGTGTTTTATCGAGGCAACTTTTTCACGTATCTCATAGTGGTTATCATATATTTTCATCTATGATAATCACTTGAGCTTCGTTCTGATGAGCCATCTCGCACGCCTCGGGGCATATTCAACGAAACTTAAGGATAAAATAGACGGGAGTTAAGATGAGTACATTTCAAGTACGTTAAGAGGGCCGCCGAAACACCAGGCGCGGAGTCGATTTCATCTACGTCGTCTACAGAACGCCACTGCGGTTTCACTTGCGCAGCTTTCAAGCATCGGTCAAGCGATGTACTCACTCTGACATGAGCGACGATGAAATCGAGAACAAATTTGGGCGAACCATTGTCCGAATTGTTTTTGTACCCTTCTTGGCAACTATCTCGGCTTCAAGAACGCACCGTGCAGGCCTTGGGAATAATTTGTTCGATCTTAGATAATATCCAGGACTGCTATGACGAGGATGTTCGAACAACGTTAAATGTTTCTCGCAAACACCAAGCGCGACGCCAATTTCGTCTTCATGACGTAAACAATGATCCTGTCGTCGAACTGACAGCTTGCGACCACGCGCGTCTCTCCTACTCGCTCTCAGCGGAAATAGTAGAAAGTCGAGGAACAAATCGGGTGATTCGTTTTCGGATAATCTATTTTATATTTCCATTGAAAAAACGCAACAAAGTTAGAACACTATATAGAGTTTGATATAAATGCTTTAATATTTACAATAAGAACACTCTAACAACTACAACAATGAACGCAATATTTACAATTTTGACAATATGTACAATATGTACATAAAAAACGAAACAATAACATAACAGAACAACAATGAACACGAAGTTAATATGTACAATAGATACATGCCGAGACAGAGCCACCAAACCAAAAGACCTAACGCTATCGAAACTTTCGGTTCTGGGTTTCGGTCTATCTTGTATCGATCATATAAATGCCTCTGCATCGTCGGTGGCGGGAAAATATATTGACTGGAGGACTCAATGATACGCTATTCATGATTTTTTGAGAGCCCTATGAGTAGCGTAAAGTAAACGACTTTTTAGAATTCGCGCCTTTTTTTTAACATTCGGTAAAGAATGAGGTGGTATTTCGCCGTTCATATAGCAGAAGCTTGTCAGTCTTTCTTCTTCAATTTTAAAATCGTTTTTTCGACTCCGACGGAACGTTTCGTCGTCAGCAAAATCCTCCAATAAGAACCCCTAATGTTTTTTTGTTTGGTGAACTCAAAACACTTTACAATATCAGAATCGACTGTGACAGCTGATATGAAAGAGAGTCGGCTACTGGTGCAGACCACAGTGAACATATCATAAAGCTAAGAACTGATCATGGAAGAGAATGAGTTCGCATTAAGCACCTCCCGAAGAAATGGAATTATGGGTTCCATCGCTTATTAAGGTGCTCAATGTGGGCCCCTTCTCTATCTACGCATAATTCGAGTCTTTTTGTCATGTTGGCTCTAGTCCGCCGCAGCATACGTGGTGTTATCGATGCAAATGCACCCCTTATTCTCTCTCGCATATCGTCTTCCGTAGTCGGTTCTGTCCTGTAAACAATGTTTTTTATTGTTCCCCATACGAAAAAATCGAGGGGTGTCAAATCGGGAGATCGTGGTGGCCACGGAATCGTTCCATGTAAAGCGAGAACCCGATTAGGAAAACGCTGACGCAGAATGGCTCGCACGTTTCGTGCTGTATGAGCCGGGTGTCCATCTTGTTGCCTCCACATTCTTAGCCGAACGGCCAAAGGAACGTCTTCTAGAAGGTCGGGGAGAACGTTTGTTACCAGTTCTTCGTACTTAACGCTGTCTATATTGCCCTCAAAAAACCATGGACCGACAATTCTATCGTTGAGAACACCGGCCCACGCATTGACCCGCCAACGGTTCTGCAGAGGGATTTCGATGGCCCATCCTGGATTTTCCTCAGCCCAGTACCGGACGGTCTGTCGGTTGACCATCTTGCGGTTTGTGAAGCCTGCCTCGTCAGTAAATAATACAAATTCGAGGAAGTCCGGGTCTTGTACCTCCTGACCAAGGGCCCACGCGCAGTATTCGAGCCTTCGCTCGTGATCATCGGCGTGCAGTTCTTGGCTCGCGTGCGCTCGATATGGGTACCGCCGCTGCCGCAATATTTTTCGCACCGTTTCGCGGTTCACATCTAGACAAAGAAACGTGCATACTATATGTAACTGTCATCCCCCCCCCCCCTCTCTCCCTCCCCGTGATTTATCCGAGCTGAGGCAAAAACTTGACATTGGCGCCACCCCCTTCAGCATTGGAGATTAATGATTTTGAAAAATTCACAAAACCAATATACTGGATGAGATTTTCGTGACCGGGAATGAGAACCCTTAAATACATTTGCGCCATTTATTACCTATTTGCTAATAACTTTTCCTTGTCTGTGATATTAACATAGAATGCATATATCCAGTGTAGACAACGCACAAGCCAGATTGTACACACACCTCCAATCTTTAGGTCACAGCAACTTTTACTATCTAGTCTTGCTACAGCTTTACACGTCGAGCTTTCCTTTCCGCGACAGAATCTTTTGCCTCATCAAAGGTCGTCTCATAGGCGGTTTTATTTTCTACGGCTAAGATCGCGAGGCCGTCGAAACTCACTTTCACTAAAGTGCCATGAATGCTACGCGCTTTAGTGAAACGATTTTTTTTTTTCAAACACTTGAGTTTGGCTCTCTGTCATTCTCTCTCGATCTCCCTATCAGATTCTATCCGATTCTCTCGGATCCTATCTCACTCTCCCTCACATTCTTTCTCGATCTCTCTCTTTATCTCTCGATCTCTCTTTGATTCCCTTGTTACGTCCTAGCACTCTCGCCCTCCAAATATTCATATCTGGTACGAATTGTATTAATTATTAAGATTTTTTCCTCGCGCTAAACGCGCTCATTTATGTTTTTCTTGGGGTACATGTTAATCAGAACGACCCATATATGGTCGATTTCACTCAGAAACCTCGTTATATAAAATATTCGTGAATATATCTTTAAATTTAGCATGCGTATATCTATCCGTATACTTTAGGGACAAACAGTTCCCATAATAACATTACCGCTAAGCTTACCTGTAACTTCAGGGACGAGCACATGGGTGCTCGGATTAACTTCACAAATAGCCTCATATACACGTACATATCCATTTTCCTGTACACTTCTGGGACACGCACATGGGTCCCCGGAGTACCATATCGAAATGTCTCATATATACATACATATACACGTACCTGCACGCTTCAGGGACATATACGAGAGTCCCTGGAGTACCTCCTATAATAATTCCGCATGTCTATTTCCATGCATACTTTAGGGACATAAGTCCTCGAAATGACCTTAACGAATATATATATATATATATATATATATATATATATATATATATATATATATACATACTCCAGGACCTCAGAGTCCTCATGTACCATTCGTATACTCTTATGCATACTTCGAAGGCATTAGTCCTCGTAATAACTCTAGTGAATATCTATACATGTATATATATATATATACATATACGTACGCCATACGCTTCAGGGACATATAGCCAAGTCCCGGAGCAATATTTCATACATATCTACTTTCATGCATACTTCGGGGACATTCGTACTCAAAGTGACACTCACCAATATACATATATATATATACTCGGGACATCCAAGAGAGTCTCCGGAGTACAAATAATAATATTAATACCTATACTTACATGTGTATTTCGGGGACATTCACGAGTCCCCGAACTAGTATCCAACATATATATGTATATTCGTGTTGACCATAATACAATGGTCCTAGAAATAAGAAAGATTGTCATATCTATATTATGTATATATTGGGGACGCGAGAGTCCTCGAATAACCCGCGAAACTGTTCCCAAGCGGTCAGCTTCATCGCGAGTTTTCTCACAGACCTCCTCGGAGCTTGCTCACCACGTAGTCAGCACATCCTGCCGATAACGAAAAATATTCATTTCATTGCCCATGTACAACTCGAGAAAAATATCGTTATCAGTGCTCATATTCGGTTACATGGGGACCGAGCTCGAGAGCGAGGGTAATGACGCCAAGCCCTTTGTCTCAGAGACAAAGAGGGCGAGAATACATATTGCGCTCCGGAAGCTGGACAGTCAGTTCCGTCCGGTCTCTCCAACAGCGCGCATCGCAGAGTCGACGCTCTGAAAACCGGTACACCTATTTTATTCTATTTTATATTCTTTTCGAGTTTACCCCGGTCTCTTTGTCAGTGTAACTAAAAGTCGCTGTAAAACCGGTATTAATTGTTTAAATCATAATAAAAATAAAAGGAAACATAACACGTCAAACACTGCAACAAATAAATTAACGAAACTTATATTATTTTCTTTATTGAATGTAACTACGTTGATTTACGTGTGAAATACACAATCGTTTATATAACATTCGATTGCTTCGCGCTATTAAAATCACGCAAAATACGGCGACCGCGAAAAAGTGTAACATTTTCCGAGCAAATAATTAAAATATATATGGCTCTCGTTCGTGCGTGTAAACACGCAACGAACAAATCATCGTAGTGCATTTCTTTCTCTCTTTCTCTCTTCCTCTCACTCACGCCATTTTTCCCAACACACGTATTCGTCTCACTCATTAAATCATACTTGTCCGAAATTGGACAATTCTTGAAGTGCCCTTTTTTACGAGGCTTGGGAAAGCTGACGCACGAACACGCTAAATCCGCTGACTCGCCGTAATCTGGCAGGTTAGCGACTGGCACGGTTAATCCGGTGCTTAGTGTTCGGACGTCGATTTCCCTTGACCTTTATATTTGTATTCGCGGCTGGCCGCCAATCGCCGTAACCGGGCGGAGGTGGGCCAGACGTAGCGAGTCGGCGGTGCCGTAATTTGGCACGCACTAGACTCGCTCAGCGTACCAAATTTTATTGGATATCAGTCTGTACCTGTGCGTTAGACGAATACGATTCCCGATACATTTGCTCGACAAATAAAAAACCCTTGTCCGTCCAAAATCGGACGTATAAACAGGGTATTCTCCGAGGAATTCGGAAGGTTTGCCGCACGAACACGCCACACGCGCCGACCCGCCGTAATTCGGTAGGTCAGCGACTGGCACGGTCACACCGGTGCTTAGTGTTCGGGCGTCGGCTTCCGTTATTCTCAACATTTGTTCTCGCGGCTGGCCGCCAATCGCCGTAACCGGGCGGAGGTGGAGCCAGACGTAGTGAGTCGACGGTGCCGTAACCTGGCACGTCTTGCACTCACTCAGCGGTTCAAATAATTATAAATTCTATACATGTATATTTATATTTCAAAGCGAAGGTATCCCTCATAAATTAGTCCAGTCCTCGTAGTCTCCGACCGCTCCCAAAAACATCGGCATCCCCGGCCCATCGCATTCGCACGAGCACCGGGTACCCGTCAGGGCAACGACAGGTCGGGTCGAGCTGGAACATCTTTGCGATTCCTGGACAAATTCGGTCACACGGTCGAGTAGTTTTGACCCGCTACGCACCGCCGCTCTTTCTCACCAAGGTAAGCACAATTTCACGCTACTTTCTTATTTGCTTACCTGTCGCTCATGCGTCAAATTATACACCAACGACTCTACCAAGCGCCTATCCCAAGTGGGCACATTCCCGCTTAAACGTGGCGCTTTTCTTCTCCGACGGTAACTTACCGTCATATAAGTCATATGACTCAATTCATTATAATCCGTACGTTCGTGGCACACTTCCCATTCGTAAATTCTAATCCTGAAAGGTAAATTAAAAGACGATTAATTATCAATTAAAAATGGGCCCCACGACGTAACAACGCATACAAATAAATGTTAAAAGTCGGCAGAATATTCAGGCACACGCATTTTATTTGCTACGAGGGGAACAATTCAACATTTGATTTTTTTAACTGTCTCCTTCTCTGCCGATTTATTGAGACTCATATTTTTTTCCAACTACTACCGACTGTTAGTACACGAAAGAACTATTGTCAGACGGAGCCAGAAACTTCGGAAGCAAGATATAATATTTTAGATCGAAAATATACCATTCGACGTTACAGCAGCGTGGGGTCTCATCCATCGATGACTGGTCTCGTTCTAATGATTTATTCAGCGCATTAGAGATTTTCCGTATACACTGAATGATGACTGGTCTTGTTCTAATGATTTATTTAGCGTATTAGAGACCTTTTATACACACAGATACATGGAAGAAGTAGCCAGGAGCTTCAGAAATCGAGACTGATGTTTTTCTGGATAATATTGAATATAGCAGTCGAACAGTGTGATTTATCATCCCCCGACGATTTATTGTTGTCCAATATTTGTTTTTGAAATACTGGCGAGTTCTCCTACACATGAAGACGTATAAGAAAAGTAGCAAAAAGCTTCAAAGACAAGAAACAATTTTTTTTTTTCAATACAGCCACGCCACAAAAAAGTCGCGCAGAGGTGCCTTGCATCATCTGATCACTTCTTGTTGTGTAGCACTTCTTTACAGGACTGACGAGTAACAGTACACACAGAAAGATGGCTGTTCGTTAAAGTTGTACGGTAGAACAATCGTCCGGTGTCGCCTGTCGTCCCTTGATGACCAATTATTGTCTAATATTTTTTGTACGGTACCACAAAGTTGGCGTATCCAAAAAAACATATCTGAGAAGCAACTAGAAGCTTCAGCCACGGGAAATCATTTTTTTTAATTTTTATTCAACCTGTACCATGCAACAATCGAGAAATCTCACCGCTCATGCCTGGACATTTTATCGTTGACCAGTCTTTTTTCTGAATTTCTGGAGAGTTGCAGTAAGCATACGAAGAGATCTAAAAAGTGGGCAGAAAATTCAGGCACAGGTGATTTTTTAATGCTACGAAGTGTACAATACAAAGTGTGATTTTTTATCTATCTCGTTCTCTGCCCATTTACTGAGACTAATTTTTTTGTTTTCAACCACTAGCGACTTTCAGTACACACGTGAAATAATGTCAGGCGGAGCCAGAAACTTCGGACGCACGAAATAAGATTCTTTATCGGAAGTGTGCCAACGACGTTGCAGCAGCCTGAGTTCTCATCACTTGATGACTGGTTTGCTTCTAATGATTTTTTTAACAAAGTAGACAGTTTCAGTACACAAGACACAAGGAAGAAGTAGCCAGAAGCTTCAGAAATCGCGAATGGTTTATTTTTGTAAGGTGTTCTATAAAACAGTCGAGCAGTGTGGATTCTCATCCCTCGCCGCTTCATTGTTGTCGAATATTTGTTTATAAAATACTGGCAAGTTCTCCCATACCTGAAGACGTTCATGAGAAGTAGCCAAAAGCTTCAGACACACGGAACCATTTTTTTATCTTCATTCAAGCTCCACCACACAACAATCGAGAAGTGGTACCTTCTTTCGCTTGATCACGTCTCGTTGCTTAGCACTTCTTCACAGTACTGGACAGTTGTAGTACACACAGAAAGATGGCTGAGACGCAGCTATGAGATGGAGAGGCACGAAATTTTTTTTTCATGGATATTGTACGGCAGAAGAATAACGCAGTTTTGCCTGTCATTCCTCGATGACTGGTTGTTGTCTAATATTCTTTTTAACAGTACGAGGATGGTCTCGTACATGTAAATACATACGCGAGAAGTAACTAAAAGCTTCAGACACGGGAAATCGATTTTGTTATTATGCCTGTACCATACAACGTTCGATTCTTGTTCTATCTCCCTCTCTGCCGATTTATGGAAACTAATATTTTTTTTCACCTACTACAGACTTTGAGAATACGAAAGAAAAGATGTCAGAAGGAGCCTCAACCTTCGGACGCGCGAAATAATTATTTTCATCCGAAGTGTCCCACACGACGGTAAAGCCATCTGACCGCTCATCCATTGTTGACTGATTGTTGGCTAATGATTTATTTAGCGTCGTAGAGACTTTCAGTACACATGGAGACACATTGAAGAACTAGCCAGAAGCTTTAGAAGTACGGAGTAATTTTTTTTTGGAAAGTATTCCACATAACAGTCGAGCAGTGTGATTTCCCATCCCTTGCCGCTTCATTGTTGTGGAATACGTGTTTATGAATAACTGGCAAGTTCTCCTATACATAAAGACGTTTATGAGAAGTAGCCAAAAGCTTCAGACATAAGGAACAATTTTTTTCACTCAAGATCCATCACACAACAAACGAGCAGTGGTACCTTCCTTCGCTTGATTACTTCTCGTCGTCTAGCACTTCATCGCAGTACTGGACAGTTGTAGTACACACAGAAAGATGGCTGAGGAGTACCGATGACCTTGAGAGGCGCGAAATAATTTTTTTCATGGATATTGTGTAGCAGAACAATCACGCAGTTTCACCGTTCATCCCTTCATGACTTGTTGGTTGTCTAATATTTTGTTTAACAGTACGAGGACAGTCTCGCACATATAAAAACATACGCGAGAGGTAACTAGAAGCTTCAGACACGGGCAATCGATTTTTTTTTTATTAAGCCTGCACCATACAACATTCGATTCTTGTTCCATCTCCCTCTCTGCCGATTTATTGAGACTAATATTTTTTTTCGCCTGGTACAGAGTTTGAGAATACCAAAAGAAAAGATGCCAGAAGGAGCCTAAACCTTCGGACGCGCGGAATAATTATTTCGATCGCAAGTGTCTCACAAGGCGGTACAGCGATCGGGCCGCTAATCCATTGTTGCCTGATTGTCGGCTAATGAATTATTTACCGTACTAGAGATATTCAGTACACATGGAGTCACATGGAAGAAGTAGCCGGAAGCTTTAGAAATACAGAATGACTTTTTTGGAAAGTATTCCGTACAAGAGTCGAGCAGTGTGACTTCTCATCCCTTGCCGATGCATTGTTGGCCAATATTTGTTTTCGAAATACTGGCGAGTTCTCCTAATCATAAAGACGTATGTGAGAAGTAGCTTCAGACACGCGGAAGAACCATTTTTATTCAAGCCCCACCACACAACAATGGAGCGCGGGTCACCTGTCACCCCTTGATGACATATTGTTGTCTATTTTTTTTATTCACAGCACGAGAGAGTTCTCGCACGAAGTAACTCGATGCTTCAGACATGGGAAATCATATATTATGAAGTGAATCTGTACCATGCTATAATCGAGAAGTCCCACCTCGCGTGTTTGGACCATTTATTGTTGTCCAGTTTTGTTTCTGAATTCCTCAACAGTTCCGGTACGCATACAAATAGATATGAGATGTCGGCAGAGTAGTCGGGGGCACGCAATTTTTTTTTTGCTACGAGGTGCACTTTACAACATTTGATTTTTTATCTACCTCCTGCTCAGCCGATTTATCGGGACTGATCAATTTTTTTTCTTTCAACTACTAGCGACTTTTGGTACATGGAAGGCCCAACGACAGACGGTGCCAGAAACGACGGACGCGCGCAAAAAAAATGTTGATCGAAAGTATACCATCCGACCATACAGCAGCCCGACCTTTCATCCATTGATGATTGGTTTTGTCCAAATTATTTATTTGGCGTACTAGAGACTTTCAGTACACATAAAGACGCATAGAAGAAGTAGCCAGAAGGTTCAGAAATCTCGAATGATACTTTTTTGTAAAGTGTTCTGTAAAACAGTCGAGCAGTGTGATTTCTCATGCCTCGCCGCTTCATTGCTATCGAATACTGGTTTATGAAATACTGGCAAGTTCTCCCATACACAAAGCCGTTTATGAGAAGTAGCCGAAGGCTTCAGACACTCGGAACCACTTGTTTTTCATTCAAGCACCACCAGACAACAATCGAGCAGCGGAACCTTCTTTCGTTTGATCACTTCTCGGTGCCTAGCACTTCTTCACAGAACTGGACAGTCGTAGTACACACAAAAAGATGGCTGAGAAATAGCCAGTAAATTGAGTAGAATGAGAGGCGCGGAATATTTTTTTTCATGGATATTGTACGGCAGAACAATCACGCAGTTTCGCCTGCCATCCCTTGATGACTTGTTGTTGTCTCATATTTTTGTTACCAGTACGAGGATGGTCTCGTACATACAAAAACATATGCGAGAAGTAACTAGAAGCTTCAGACACGGGAAATCGATTTTTTTTATTATGCATGTACCGTACAACGTTCGATTCTTGTTCCATTTCCCTCCCTGCCGATTTATTGAGACTAATATTTTTTTTCACCTACAACAGACTTTGAGAATACGAAAGAAAAGATGTCAGAAGGAGCCTAAACCTTCGGACGCGCGAAATAATTATTTCGATCGGAAGTGTCTCCCACGACGGTAGAGCATTCTGGCCGCTCATCCATTGTTGACTGATTGTTGGCCAATGGTTTATTTAGCGTACTAGAGACTTTCTGTACACATGGAGACACATGGAAGAAGTAGCCAGAAGCTTTAAAAATACCGAATGATTTTTTTTTTGGAAAGTACTCCATGAAATAGTCGAGCAGTGTGATTTCTCACCCCTTGCCGATGCATTGATGTCCAATATTTGTTTTTGAAATACTGGCGAGTTCTCCTAAACATAAAGACGTATGGCAGAAATAGCCAAAAGCTTCAGACACACGAAAAAAATAATTTTTGTTCAAGCCCCACCACAAAACAATCGAGCACTGGTATCTTGCCTCCCCCGATCACTTCTTGTTGTGTATCATTTCTCCACAGTACTGGAGAGTAACAGTACACACAGAAAGTTGGCTGAGAATTGGACATAAGCTTGAGAGCCGCGAAATAATGTTTTTTTCATGAGAGATGTACGGTAGAACAATCGAGCAGTGTCGCCTGTCATCTCCTGATGTCCTATTGTTGTCCAATATTTTTTGTACTGTGCCGCAAAGTTCTCGTACATGTAAAAACACATTTGAGATGCCGGTAGAAGCTTCAGCCACGGTAAAACTTTTTTTTTTATCAAACTTGTACCATGCAACAATCGAGAAATGTCACCGCTCTTGCCTGGACATTTTATTGTTGTCCAGTATTTTTTCTGAATTTCTCGACAGTTGTAGTAATCATACAAATAGATCTAAAATGTGGGCCGAATATTCAGGCAGAGGTTTTTTTTTTGCTACGAAGTGTACAATACAACACGTGATTTGTTATCTATCTCCTTCTCTGCCCATTGATTGAAACTTTTTTTTGTTTTCAACTACTAGCGTCTGTGAGTACACACGCGAAATAATGTCAGACGGAGCCGGAAACTTCGGCCGCACGAAATAAGATTTTTTATCGGAAGTGTGCCATACGACCTCACAGCAGCCTGACCCCTCATCAATTGATGACTCGTTTGCTTCCAATGATTCATTTAGCATAATAGACTGTTTCAGTACGCATAAAGAGACATGGAAGAAGTAGCCAGAAGCTTCAGAAATCGGGAATGATTTTTCTCTGTAAATTGTTCTATAAAACAGTCGAGCAGTGTGATTTCTCATCCCTCGCCGCTTCATTGTTGTCGAATATTTGTTTATGAAATTCTGGCAAGTTCTCCAATATGTAAAGACGTTTATGAGATGTAGGCAAAAGCTTGAGAAAGACGGAATCATTTTTTTTTGTCATTCAAGCTCCACCACACAACAATCGAGCAGTGGTACCTTCTTTCGATTGGTCACTTCTTGTTGCCTAGCACTTCCACATAGTACGGGACAGTCATAGTACACACGGAAAGATGGCTGAGAATTAGCCATGCGATGGAGAGGGGCGAAATACTTTTTTCATGGATATTGTACGGCAGCACAATCACGCACTTTCGCCTGTCATCCCTTGATGACTTGTGGTTGTCTAATATTTTTTTAACAGTACGAGGATGGTCTCGTACATATAAAACCATATGCGAGAAGTAACTAGAAGCTTCAGACACGGGAAATCGGTTTTTATTTTATTATGCCTGTACCATACAACGTTCGATTCTTGTTCCACCTCCCTCTCTGCCGATTTATTGAGACTAATATTTTTTTCAGCAACTACAGACTCAGAGAATACGAAAGAAATTATGTGAAAAGGAGCCAAAACCTTCGGACGCACGAAATAATTATTTTGAATGGCAGTGCATCGCACGACGGTACAGCAATCTGACCGCTCATGCATTGTTGACTGATTGTTGGCTAATGATATATTCAGCGTACTAGAGACACTCATTGCACATGGAGACCCATGGAAGAAGTAGCCAGAAGCTTTAGAAATACAAAATCATTTTTTTGGAAAGTACTCCACACACCAGTCGTGCAGAGTGATTTCTCATCCCTCGCCGCTTCATTGTTGTCGAATACTTATTTATGAAATACTGGCAAGCTCTCCTATACGTAAAGTCGTTTATGAGATGTAGCCAAAAGCTTCAGACAGACGGAATCGTTTTTTTTTCATTCACGCTCCACCACACAACGATCGAGCAGTGGTACCTTTCTTCGCTTGATCACTTCTCGTTTTCTAGCACTTCTTCGCAGTAGTCGACAGTTGTAGTACACACAAAAAGATGGCTGAGAAGTAGCGATGAGCTTGTGAGGCGCGAAATAATTTTTTTCATGGATATTGTACGGCAGAACAATCACGCACTTTCACCTGTCATCCCTTGATGACTTGTGGTTGTCTAATATTGTTTTTAACAATACGAAGATGGTCTCGTACATATAAAAACATATGCGAGAAGTAACTAGAAGCTTCAGACACGGGAAATCGATTTTTTATTAAGCCTCTACCATACAACATTCGATTTTTGTTCCATCTCCCTCTCTGCCGATTTATTGAGACTAATATTTTTTTTCACCTACTACAGACTTTGAGAATACGAAAGAAAAGATGTCAGAAGGAGCGTAAACCATCGGACGCCCGAAATAATTATTTCGAGTGCAAGTGTCCCACACGACGGTACAGCAATCTGACCGCTCATCCATTGTTGACTGATTGTTGGCTATTGATTTATTTAGCGTACAAGAAGCATTCAGGACACATGGAGACACCTGGAAGAAGTAGCCAGAAGCTTTAGAAATACAGAACTACTTTTATTGGAAAGTATTCCATACAACAGTCGAGCTGTGGGATTTCTCATCCCATGCGATGCATTGTTGTCCAATATTTGTTGTTGAAATACTGGCGAGTTCTCCTGAACATAAAGACGTATGTGAGAAGTAGCCAAAAGCTTCAGACACACGAAAAACCAAGTTTTATTCAAGCCCCACCACGCAACCATCGAGCACTGGTATCTTGACTACCCCGATCTCTTCTTGTCGTGTAGCATTTCTTTACAGTACTGGAGAGTAACAGTACACACAGAACGATGGCTGAGAAGTGGGCATAAGCTTGAGAGGCGCGAAATAATTTTTTTCGTGACAGTTGTACGGTAGTAACATCGAGCAGTATCGCCTCTCATCCCTTGATGACCTATTGTTGTCTAATATTTTTTGTACGGTACCACAACGTTCATATGAAAACACATGTGAGAAGCAGATAGAAGCTTCAGCCACGGGAAGTCAATTTTTTTTATCAATCCTGTACGATGCAACAATCGAGAAATGTCACCGCTCATGTCTGGACATATTATTGTGGTCCAGAATTTTTTCTGAATTTCTCGAGAGTTGTAGTACGCATACGAATAGATCTAAAAAGTGTACCGAATATTCAGGCACAGGTGTCTTTTTTTGTGCTACGAAGTGTACAATACAACATGTGATTTTTTTATCTATCTCCTTCTCTGTCCATTTATTGGAACTCATTTTTTGTTTTCAAGTACTAGCGTCTTTGAGTACACACCCGAAATAATGTCAGACGGAGACAGAAAGTTCGGCCGCACGAGATAAGATTTTTTTTTTCGGAAGTGGGACATACGACCTTACATCAGCCTCATCAATTGACGACTGGTTTGCTTCTAATGATTTATGTAGCATACTAGACAGTTTCAGTATGCATAAAGAGACATGGAAGAAGTTGCCAGAAGCTTCAGGAATCGCGAATGATTTTTTTCTGTAAAGTTTTCTATAAAACAGTCGAGCAGTGTCATTTCTCATCCCTCGCTGCTTCATTGCTGTCGTATATTCGTTTATGAAATACTGGCAAGTTCTCCTATACGTAAAGACGTTTATGAGAAGTAGTCAAAAGCTTCAGACACCCGGAACCATTTTTTTTGTCATTTAAGCTCCACCACACAACAATCGAGCAGTGGTACCTTCCTTCGCTTGATCACTTCTCGTTGTCTAGCACTTCTTTGCAGTACTGGACAGTTGTAGTACACACAGAAACATGGCTGAAAAGAGGCGATGAGCTTGAGCGGTGCGAAAGAATGTTTCTTCGTGGATATTGTACGGCAGAACAATCACGCAGTTTCGCCTGTTATCCCTTGATGACTTGTTGTTGTCTAATGTTTTTTTTTTCAACGGTACGAGGATGTTCTCGTACATATAAAGACATATGCGAGAAGCGACTAGAAGCTTCAGACACGGGAAATCGATTTTTTTTATTAAGCCTGTACCATACAACATTCGATTCTTGTTCCTGTCACGTCGGGAAGGGACGTGGGCATATATTTTTTGATTCCCTCCTTTTTTGCCTACGACAAGCGCAATAGCACGGGATGAGGGTAAAAAGGGGTAGTGCTTGGAATGAGTTGAAATTGGGAAATCATGCAGTGATTTGGTATTGAGAAATAATCCGACAAATTTGTACAAACTTAACTATAGGTTTATTACAAATAAGTGATCGGATAATTAAAATTGCTTATACAGAAAAATGACAATGAAAATAACTATGAAGTCGGGGGAACAATCGGATTAACATAAAATGAAATTTGTTGCTTACATTGGTCGCTGTGTTTGTGAGTGTATCGGTCTGTAGGTACGCTCGCTCGCAAAGATATCGGTTATCGCTCGCAGATAAGGGCTTCGTTGACGGATGCCAAGCTTAGCGTTCGGAAAGCGATCACCAGCACCAGACTCTTGGGCCGCTGAGAGTGCTTATGTATATGCGCGTAGAAAAATAGCACTTGAACTGTTTTATGGACTCGAGGCCGCGAGAGTCGACTAAACTTTTATACGATGCTTCGGTCAAAACCCGAAGATGTATAGTATTCGAAACTCTATGATACCGGTTCTACACTTCGAATTCTGTCAGAACAAGATTAAGAAGTGAAGTTAATTTTGATTGAAGATTTCGCGAGACTGAGATCTGTATTTGATGGCGACTGTCGGGAGACTTAGATTTAGACTTGATAGAAGAACTTGAGTCGATGGTAGTTGTTGGAAGACTGACTTCAGGACGGAAGTCTTTCTTGATATAAAAATTAGGAGAGGTTCAGTAGTGGGAGAAGGAAGGTGGGAGAGTGTGGTCTTGGTCATCTAGTTCTTTAGGGATTGGACCATTGGTCGTGAAGCTATCGATTGATTAGCGTACAGATTCGATAGGCACGTGCGTGGCCTTATTTCAGGGCATCGGTTCTGACTAATATGCGTATGAAGAGAAGGAGACCTTTGTCTCGTGTTTCGACGAAAAAGCGCATGGGATATAGAGTTCGATATCAGAGACCTAAGCATTCGCATGGTTTGTGTTATGTCGATTTATGGCTATGGTGACTTCTCATATTGAGAGGTTTGTATATCGGACTACGCTGCGAGACCGGATGTCTTATTATTTAGTCGGAGTTATAAGCTCGTCGGAGCCGTCTAGTTTATGTTATGTTTAAATAATCTGGGGTCGAGGCTTCCTTGGTTCTCATGCAGTTTGGCCGGCGTAGAATTTTTGGAGTCTGTTGATCGAGGTGATGGTTGGTTTTCGTTGGACAGCTCTTTTTGGAATATTCGCCTGAGATCTTGTTCTTGTTGACAGCCAATGGTATAGGAAAAGTCGATAGCTGACGGTGCTGCTATCATGCGTATATCGCTGTGGGTTGAATGTGCGTGTGAAACGTACGCACGTTCCTTTTTACGCGGTTATTCGTCTTATTCTTAGATTTATCCATTTAATAATAAGCTTATAACGGCAAATGAGGATATTGGGAATAACCGAGAGAAGGCACATTCGCTAGGATGTAACACCTCCCCGGTTGAAGATTGAGCGTCCCGCTCAATTATTATGAATGTTCTGAAGGTTATCTCAATATCGTCATCAGCCTATTCTTAAACGGTTTTGGTGTCGGTAGGTACAATCTTTGGATTAGAATCTTATGTAGACTATAGAAGAAGGAAAGAATGTGTGTCTTATTATTGTATATATAGATCTTTGTATGAGAATATTTTCGGTTATCGTATTTATATCTAGATCTTTATGCAAGGAAGTTTTTCTTTCTTCTCCGTTTTTTTTTTAAATAATTATGAATATAAATTTTTCTATTTTGCGCAAAAAAGTATGGGTACGACTTTTCTCCTTTTTGCTTTTCCTCCTGCATAGATGCTTATTTACTTATTTTACCCTATCTCTTACTTGACGAGGCTAAAAGAACGACGACAAAAAATAAATTATCAGCATGATCAGAATTATCTCAAATCTCCTCGTGCGAATTTAAGAGAAGGAACGAGGTTTGGAGGATTGATTGTTTTCTGGATGATCGGAGAGGACAGAGTACAGATCATGTGTTGCAGTGTTGATATTGGCCCTCTGGTTCAGCTGGAGAGGCCAACACGAGTTGATGAGGTTCTTGACCAGTCACTGCATCCGTTGACGTTTTCTTCTTGGGTTGTTTAGCCAGGTGCGTCAGGAGGTACGTAGCCGAGTCCTATACTGCACCGACGAGATAACTTGACCAGCTCTCCACATGGTGTAGGCTGTATGCATGGATCGCCGTATCTACGAGGATCTTGATCGCTCGCACGACGAGTGAGATTCGGGTGAAACCAGCACTTGCTGTACCGAATTAAATGAATTTTCCAAGTGCGATTCCAGATGGAGTCCGCTTGGTGTTATAGATGGTAGTTATCCAGGAGATTTAACAACTTGTCCTCCGGATTGGTAGTGTTCTCACCACTGATGCCCCGTGTCATGTTGTTTACGACAGCGGGTTTCTCCACGGGAAACATTACGCGATATCGTACGTTGTCGATATCTTCTTTGGAGTACATCGCACAGGATGCTGATGATGTTGGGTTGATATATCGCCGAGTAGACTTCGTCGTCGATTTCGTGATTGCAGGTGGTGTGGCTTTGACCAGAACAGGGATGAACTTGTACCAAGTGTCTCCGAAAATGTAATATGGAGGAAGTAAGGAATTGCAGGTCGTTTGAGTTCCTCTTTTGGTAATTGGTTATATGTGAGTTCGAGGAGTAAGGAGATATTTTTCGTTCCCACGAGTGACAGGAGGTTGATCGTAAAATTCTTTTAACCTGATCAGATTTCCTTGTTTTGTTATACGATGAATAATGTGTATATTTCGTCAGAAAGTACGGCTATATATAGCCGACTTGTAACTCGGCTCTTTCCTTATATTGTATACAATACGTCCGATGCTTAGATTGCTAATAACAAATTGTTTTGGAGCATTTGGTGCTCTTTGCTACACTGTTGCGTATGCATATCGTAATATAATGATTTTCTAATGTAATATAATAACTACTTGTATGCTTTTCGAATTCATGTAGGTGATTATATCTAGGTTTGCGACTGGAAATCTTTGTTGAATTGCGAAACAGTTTGACGTGTTTTGAATATGAATAATTTCCAGTGTTCTGTACTGGATACTGTAAGTAAAATTTGATTTGTTTCTCTGGTTGCAAGTGCAAAGGTAATTTCGTTAGACGTTACAGAGTAGGTTGATAACGGCTATCTGAAAACAGGTTAATTATTATTATTATTTATTAATCAGGATTGAAATCGGTTTTTGGGACACCCTTGTGTCCTCCAGGGTCATACGGCTTACCCGTTGAGTCGGTGAAATAAATCGGATTAACGTTGCGAAAGTGGAACAATTCTTTGATATTGATGCAATTTGCAATTTTAAATTCTGATATTTTCCTTTCCTCCGTTGGAGGGATCTCTTCTTCAGAAAGTTCTGAATTGAGAGAGCTGGAGTCTGAATTTGTTGAATTATCGGAATTAGGATCGATGGAGTTTTTGGAGCGAGGGATCGGAAATGCTTTGCGCTTGTCAGAGCCCTCAGCTGATTTCGGGGCAATGCCCTCCGCGGGTCGACTAGTGCGTATGGGTCTTACTATTTCGGCCTTCGTCTCGCCGTCACTATTCTCTGCGTAATTTATGAGTTTACGAATTCGACGCGTAAGGTGTCGAGTTTTGGAGTGCGCGTCTACGCGTTCGGCTGCAGGCGCCTTGGCCTTGACGCTAGCGTAGTCGCCACATGATTCGTGCACTTGTTCTAGAGGGCTCTTCACTTGAGAGCGAGTGACGATGTTTATATTTTTCTCACGCGGGACGGGGTGGACATCTGCCCGAATAGTAAAGGTCGTTGGATTTTTGTTTTCGTCATTGCTATCGCTAGTCTCGTCTAATCTGCGCGCCAAACCTTGTAACGCGATTTTCGAATTTTCGATTATATGCGATGTTGACTTAGAGGTGACGATAGAATTTACGTTCGTTCGCGAATTTGCTTTTATGATTAGAATTTGATTCGAGTTTTGTTTCATTTGTAAGCCTACTCCTTCGTTTCGGATTTGAAGTGTTTTGGATTTTTCTTTATCGTTTGGATTTTGTTTTATTTTTTCTTTGTTGTTTGTTTTTGTTTTTGATTCTTCCTCGCGACTGGATTTTTTGTTTGATTTTCCTTGCTCGACGCTCTCGTCGGAGTGATGGCAAGGTTTTGTTTCGACGTTTTTTGTCGAAGTTTTTTGATTGGCCACTTTCGGGCTCTGGATTAGCGTAGTTGTTATGCAATCTACGATTGGAACAGAAGGATCACGAGGAATTTGCCTGGAATTTGAGATTGACATGCAATCTGACTTTGGATTAGAGTGATCGCGAGAAATTGGATTGGAAACGCAGTTTGTCGTGCAATCTGAGTTTGTTTTAGTTTTTTTCGCGTTTTTATTTTTGTCAGCATTTGATTTTTGGCCTGGAATTTGACTGAAATTTTTATTTTGCTTGATGTTGATTCTCGTTCTTTCCTGGCTACAAGACTTGTTAATTGATTCGACATTTATCATCGAAATTTTAGAATTGGCCACTTTCGGGCTCTGGGTCGGCGCAATTATCGTGCAATTTACGCTTGAATTAGGAGGGTCACGAGGGATTGAACGAGAATTTGAAACTGTCGTACAGTGTGAAGTGGGAGTATTTTCTGACAGGTCTTCGATAGCGTCGAATTCCTGCAGCTCCACAACTGGAACGATCAGTTTGACAGCGTCATTTGTGGTATTATAAACCTTCAAATGAGCCTTTCCGTCGATGTTTGTCACCAGGCAATCGCCGGCGTATACACCTTGACGGATTTTCAAAGGCGAGAGGTATGCCTCTTTTATTATGCTGTCTTTTGCCTTCACGAAGAAGGGAGTTTCCGAACGCGCGGGGATTTCTATCACCTCGTCGGGTTCGGTTTTTTTTTCGAAAGGCCATGATTTATCCCCACACTCGAGACATTTCGTGCGGTAATTAATATTGGACCTGGTTTCATAAAAATATGTAGACCCCAGCAAACCGGGGTAGGGAAGCGGCACATTGTCGGGTATGATGTGAAATAGCGATTCGGAGTCGAATACGCGAAGTAGCACGTTCCCTAGTCCAAAGACCGGTAATTCGGATATGCCTGTTAATTTAATGACATCTTCTTCGTTGATGTCTACCATATTTTTTGTATATGCCTTTTTTATCAAATTGGGGATGGCACCGCTATCTAATAGCATCGAAATTGCCCCTTTTTCCGGTAATACTCCGATACATACCGAAGGCAATGTGTTAAAATTTTCCGACTTTATTGCGTAGGTCGGATAGTTTCGTTCGGCTCCCCGAGAGAGACGGCGTTCGCTTGACGCGTTTCAGTGGGCGGCCCGCTCGGTGCGTCTGTCCGAGGGGCACTCGGCCCGTTTCCCGACTGATTACGTGAATTATTATAATCTCGAGCACGACAGTTTTCGATAGTGTGCCCGACCTTTTTGCAATAACGACAAGATGGCGGATTAGAATTCGGGGGATTGTTTCTAAATTTAAAACATCGATCCGCGGTATGACCCTGCTTATGACAGAGTGGGCATTGAGGACCGGGCGAGCGGTGTGATTGATTGCCAGAAGATTTGAAAGATTTTTGGTTAACGTAGCAATTTTTCGCGGTGTGACCGGGTTTATCGCAAATTTGACACGCGACCGATTTTTGAGCGATTTGATTATTTCCACATTGATCGGCTTTGTGACCTTTACTGTTGCATTTTTGGCATGTGATTGCCGCAAATCGGCAAGCTTCGCTCGAATGATCGTCCTTTTTACAGATGCTACAGGTTTTTACCGATTTGTTCGGAACAGATCTAATAGTGGACGAGAAAAGTTCCTTACGGGCTTCGAGGTCGCGTTCGATTTCAATCGCATGATCTATAGCGGTCGAGATATCGTCGCACCGAGGGAGACGCTGTTCTATCTCCAGTCTTAGCCCGCGTTTGAAACACGAGAGGAAATAGCCGTCTAATGTTTTTCTGTGAGCGGCACTTTCCGTGCCGTTTTGGGATGTTGGTTGAGCGTCGAGTATTTCCCTAGCTTTATCCCTAATTGCAGTGGAAAAATCTATCACGGTTTCACCGCTTCCTTGAAAAATGTGACTGAGTTCTCCCAACAGGTGAACCTCAGTTTTGTTTGGAGCATATAGTTTCTTTAAAAATTGCAGAAGAGATTCTACTGATTCGAACGTGGACGACCGGATGACCTTCTTAGCCTGACCCTTTAGTTTGTTTCGAATTACTCTCACAAACCGTGCTTCGGATCCGGGCGGAAGCGACGCCAATGCGTCTTCGCATCCGGCTACGAAATCTGAGACGGAGCTACCTTTTCCGTCAAAATCCAGGACCATTTCGATAGCTTCCCTTAAAGATACGTAAGGGAGTGACTGATTTGTACCTAGCGCCATGTCTGTTGTGTTTTCGTTATCGATTTTTCGGGGTAATTCTAATTTTTTTTACTGGTCGTTTCTTAGGTTCGAGACCGGGTAGCAATTGAGCGTCAGAACTCCTCAAAGAATCACCCGATGATTCACCTAAGTCGTCAGTGATATTTAAATTCAATGAACTAGCTGTTGATTCGTCCCCGGACATTGGATCAATCGGCACATTCCCTTTTTATCATCCCGGTTGAGCCCCCAAAAATTAATATGTCACGTCGGGAAGGGACGTGGGCATATATTTTTTGATTCCCTCCTTTTTTGCCTACGACAAGCGCAATAGCACGGGATGAGGGTAAAAAGAGGTAGTGCTTGGAATGAGTTGAAATTGGGAAATCATGCAGTGATTTGGTATTGAGAAATAATCCGACAAATTTGTACAAACTTAACTATAGGTTTATTACAAATAAGTGATCGGATAATTAAAATTGCTTATACAGAAAAATGACAATGAAAATAACTATGAAGTCGGGGGAACAATCGGATTAACATAAAATGAAATTTGTTGCTTACATTGGTCGCTGTGTTTTTGAGTGTATCGGTCTGTAGGTACGCTCGCTCGCAAAGATATCGGTTGTCGCTCGCAGATAAAGGCTTCGTTGACGGATGCCACGCTTAGCGTTCGGAAAGCGATCACCAGCACCAGACTCTTGGGCCGCTGAGAGTGCTTATGTATATGCGCGTAGAAAAATAGCACTTGAACTGTTTTATGGACTCGAGGCCGCGAGAGTCGACTAAATTTTTATACGATGCTTCGGTCAAAACCCGAAGATGTATAGTATTCGAAACTCTATGATACCGGTTCTACACTTCGAATTCTGTCAGAACAAGATTAAGAAGTGAAGGTAATTTTGATTGAAGATTTCGCGAGACTGAGATCTGTATTTGATGGCGACTGTCGGGAGACTTAGATTTAGACTTGATAGAAGAACTTGAGTCGATGGTAGTTGTTGGAAGACTGACTTCAGGAAGGAAGTCTTTCTTGATATAAAAATTAGGAGAGGTTCAGTAGTGGGAGAAGGAAGGTGGGAGAGTGTGGTCTTGGTCATCTAGTTCTTTAGGGATTGGACCATTGGTCGTGAAGCTATCGATTGATTAGCGTACAGATTCGTTAGGCACGTGCGTGGCCTTATTTCAGGGCATCGGTTCTGACTAATATGCGTATGAAGAGAAGGAGACCTTTGTCTCGTGTTTCGACGAAAAAGCGCATGGGATATAGAGTTCGATATCAGAGACCTAAGCATTCGCATGGTTTGTGTTATGTCGATTTATGGCTATGGTGACTTCTCATATTGAGAGGTTTGTATATCGGACTACGCTGCGAGACCGGATGTCTTATTAATTAGTCGGAGTTATAAGCTCGTCGGAGCCGTCTAGTTTATGTTATGTTTAAATAATCTGGGGTCGAGGCTTTCTTGGTTCTCATGCAGTTGGGCCGGCGTAGAATTTTTGGAGTCTGTTGATCGAGGTGATGGTTGGTTTTCGTTGGACAGCTCTTTTTGGAATATTCGCCTGAGATCTTGTTCTTGTTGACAGCCAATGGTATAGGAAAAGTCGATAGCTGACGGTGCTGCTATCATGCGTATATCGCTGTGGGTTGAATGTGCGTGTGAAACGTACGCACGTTCGTTTTTACGCGGTTATTCGTCTTATTCTTAGATTTATCCATTTAATAATAAGCTTATAACGGCAAATGAGGATATTGGGAATAACCGAGAGAAGGCACATTCGCTAGCATGTAACAATTCACCTCCCTCTCTGCCGATTTATTGAGATTAATATTTTTTTTCGCCTACTACGGACTTAGAGAATACGAAAGAAAATATGTCAGAAGGAGCCTAAACCTTCGGACGCGAGAAATAATTATTTCGATCGTAAGTGTCTCACACGACGGTACAGCAATCTGACCCCTCGTCCATTGATGACTGATTGCTGGCTAATGATTTATTTAGCGTACTAGAGACATTCAGTAGACATGGAGACACATGGAAGAAGTATCCAGAAGCTTTAGAAATACAGAATGACGTTTTTGTGGAAAGTAGTCCATACAACAGTCGAGTTTTCTCGACGTGATTTCTCATCCTTTGCCGATGCATTGTTGTCCAATATTTGTTTTTGAAATACTGGCGAGTTTTCCTAAACATAAAGACGTATGTGAGAAGTAGCCAAAAGCTTGAGACACACGAAAAAAAACCATTTTTATGCAAGCCCCACCACACAACAATGGAGCACGGGTCACCTGTCACCCCTTGATGACATATTGTTGTCTATTTTTTTTCTCAGCACGAGAAAGTTCTCGCACGATGTAACTGGATGCTTCAGACATGGGAAATCATATTTTTTTACAATAAATCCGTACCATGCTACAATGGAGAAGCCCCACCTCGCGTGTCTGGACGATTTATCGTTGTCCAGTTATGTCTCTGAATTCCTCGACAGTTCCGGTACGCATACAAATAGATATGAGATGTCGGCAAAGTATTCGGGGACACGCAATTTTTTTTTTGCTTCGAGGTTCACATTACAACGTTTGATTTTTTATCTATCTCCTGCTAAGCCGATATATGGGGACTAATATTTTTTTTTCTTCAACTACTAGCGACTTTTGGTACATGGAAGGGCCAATGACAGACGGTGCCAGAAACGTCGGACGCGTGAAAAAAAAAAATGTTCATCGAAAAAATACCATCCGACGAAACAGCAGCCCGACCTTTCATCCATTGATGATTGGTTTTGTTCGAATTATTTATTTGGCGTACTAGAGACTTTCAGTACACATAAAGACACATAGAAGAAGTACCCAGACGCTTCAGAAATCGAGAATAATTTGGTTATGGAAAGTTTTCCATGGAACATTCGAGTAGTGTAGTTTCTCATCCCTCGCCGATTCCTTGTTGTCTAATATTTGTTTTTCAAATACTTCCGAGTTCGCCCACTTATCACGACGTATATCAAAAGTTGCCGAAAGCTCCAATCGAAAGAAACAATTATTTTTATTCAAGCTTCACTGCACAAAAATCGAGCATTGGTATCTTACCTCCCCAGATCACTTCTTGTTGTGCAGCACTTCTTTACAGTACTGGAGAGTAACCGTACACACAGAAAGATGGCTCAGAAGTGGACATGTTACGTCCTAGCACTCTCGCCCTCCAAATATTCATATCTGGTACGAATTGTATTAATTATTAAGATTTTTTCCTCGCGCTAAACGCGCTCATTTATGTTTTTCTTGGGGTACATGTTAATCAGAACGACCCATATATGGTCGATTTCACTCAGAAACCCCGTTATATAAAATATTCGTGAATATATCTCTAAATTTAGCATGCGTATACCTACCCGTATACTTTAGGGACAAACAGTTCCCATAATAACATTACCGCTAAGCTTACCTGTAACTTCAGGGACGAGCACATGGGTGCTCGGATTAACTTTACAATTAGCCTCATATACGCCTACATATCTGTTTGCCTGTACACTTCTGGGACACGCACATGGGTCCCTGGAGTACCATATCGAAATGTCTCATATATACATACATATACACGTACCTGCATGCTTCAGGAACATATACGAGAGTCCCTGGAGTACCTCGTATAATAATTCCGCATGTCTATTTCCATGCATACTTTAGGGACATAAGTCCTCGAAATGACTTTAACGTATATATATATATATACATACTCTAGGACCTCAGAGTCCTCATATACCATTCGTATACTCTTATGCATACTTCGAAGGCATTAGTCCTCGGAATTACCTTAGTGAATATCTATACATGTATATATATATTGAGACGGAAAAGGCCGTCTCATAAATAAACCAAGAAACTATCGCCCCAAGGATAGTCAGGAGTCAACCGAATTCGGGGAAGGGAAGGGGTAAAAGAGAAAAACAGACCAAGAGATCCGCCATGTTGGTCGACACAGCGCTAATTAAATTAATGGCGGACAGTAAGAGAGGGAGACTAACCGTCGTACATGAAAAATTTATTTAGACGTTACACTAATCGAATTAAGGGGAAAAACCGGCAGAAACCGGATAGAACAAACTAATTGAATTAAGGGAAGATGAAGAAGGGGATTTGAAAAGCGGTAAAACCCGTGTATAAAAGGACGAGAAATTTGGAGGAAAGGCGCTCTTTGAGTCCCTCGTGGATCGACAAGTACTGCTTGGCAAAGTACCTCCCTAGTGGAAGGAAATGCTGGGAACACGGAACGTTGAGAAACAGGTGAAACAAGGAGTTGCGCCTAAAAAACAGTTGAAAGAGCACTTCTTTCATTCCTCGTGGATCGACAAGTACTGCTTGGCAAAGTACCTCCCTAGTGGAAGGAAACGCTGGGAACACGGAACGTTGAAAAACAAGGAAAAAACGGAGTCGCGCCTAAACGGCATTAGAAAGCTCTCTTCATTTTTTGGAAGATAACAAGTACTGCTGGACCAAGTACATCCCTCACGGATCGGAAACGTCTGGAACACGGAACGTTAAGGAACAAAAAAAGAAGCAGAATTGAGATGAATTTATTTTAAAAGAGAAAAGATCGGAAAATCAAAGAAAAATAAAAAGAGCAATAAGGAAAGTTAATAAATCAAAGATAACAAACAATTAGCGCTAAATAGGTAGGAAAAGTATAGCAGGAGAAAATAAGAAGCGGGAAGGTATAATCACGAGCGAGAATTACGAATAGACATAAGGAAAATATTAAATTTGGAGAAAATAAGAAATCTTACATTAGGAGATAAGGAAGAGTACGCTACAGTTATACGAAACACACACACACACTCACACACACACACACGCACACACACATCGTGATTATCGAGCTATATGGATCAGGATCGAAGAAAGGAGAAAGAGGTATCCCGAAATTACAAGAGTGCCGAAACATATGCAAAAAAGGGTAAATCGAGTGCTCGCGGCATATCTCTCGAGTAGACTAGCGTAGACCGGTCGGTGGCGACATCGAACGCCTAGATCAAGGACCGGGCGATCAATTATCGACGCGCGATAATTGATCGGGATATAGCGTCGATCACCGCGGCGCGAAGGGCAGAGCTAGAGTAGGGAAATAGATCACGGCGCGTGACGAGAGAGAGCGCGCGCGCACGGCCCGTAGATCGCCGCGAAACAGGGAATAATCAATATCGATCCATGATAACTGACCACGCCCAACCAAATGTACCATGCGAATAAAGAATAATTAACCGACCGAGAAAACATTGCGGAAAATACAAAAACAACACAAACAACACACTACACTTATACATAGCGTTATTATTATTATTTTACATTATATAGAGCCATAAAAACTTGAATAAATCATACTTTTGTCAAAATACCCAAAAAACACCTGAGTTTCAATTAATTTCTTCACTGTTCGAGTCCCCGAACCTATAAATTTATTTGTAACGAATTAACACCCGTTACATTTTGGCGCCCAACGTGGGGCTCGAACACAAGAAAGAAAAACTCGTAAAAAGGTGTAAAATAAATACATAAGTAAATAAATAAAAATAAATAGATAAAATAATTTAGAACAAAATAAAATAAAACAAAATCAAATAAAATAAAATAAACCAAAATCGAATACGAAAGAGCAAAATAGAATAAAATATGGCGCAACAAAACAACGATAACTCCCTTCATTGGGAATCAACTACTGCGGATGGATTATTAGAGGAGGCGCGTCAAAGGGATCGTCGAAATATTGGGCGACTGTCAGCGATCGGACCCAGACCGATAGAAACACCGAACGAAGAGACATTTAACATCAGCGGAGAGTCAGGCGAGACTGATGAGAGAGGTGCGGAAGAGAGTGACACAATTAAAGCACTCATCAAGGCAATGAATAGTATCCGCAATGAGCAACGACGGGAGCGCATAACGACCAAAGCAGAAATCAAGCAGCAAAACGATAACTGCATCGTAAGGTCACGACAATTGCACGAGGAAGTCAACACAAAAATTACAAACGAAGTGCATAAAATCGAGGAGCGCACGGAACGCAAGATTGTGGTTGCTCAAAAATTAATAGAGCAAAGCCATAATCAACTGCGAAAAGAAAACGACGATAAAATCGAGGATTTCGACACTCGAATGGAAGCCATTCGGCGAACTATATCTCAGCTCCTCCATTCTTCAAAGGATGTGGGACAAGTGGTCACGGAGCACTCTAAACGTATCACGGAGTGTGAAAAAAATATCCGGGCACAAAACTCAAATACATTGTGCAACACCACTTGGGGAGCGGGATTAAACGTGAGCCAAGCATACGCGGCGAAACAAAAACCGCCGACGTATAATGGCGACGGCAGAGAACGACCAATGCGTTTTTTGCAAGACTTCAAGGAATTTTGGAGAATCACTGGAAACACAGACCTCCATTATTTGATCAGCCAATCTCTAAAAGACACCGCCAAAGATTGGTGGAGAATTGTCGAGGAGAGGGTTCAAACGATTAACGAATTCGAGGACAAATTTCGCGGGCGTTACTGGAGCCAAGAAATTCAGGATAAAGTACGCCGAAATCTCGAATTCGGGGCTTACGAATGGGACGGACACCGGATGACTCGAACCGAATATGCCACCCAGATATTCGGAAATGCCAAGGATTTGAGTGAAGGGCCGGCAGAAGAACAAATAATCAGGAAACTCGCTAATCATTTCGACGAGTCGATCAGAATGGCAGTACGCGTCAGCGGGATCAAGACAATCGATTCATTCCTCGAATTGTTAGAAAGCATGGATGGGGCGGGACCACTCAATGCGAAAAGATCTTTGCCTCATCGGCAAGAACCCAGCGGTGCATCATGGCAACAAAATAACCCATGGAAAAACCAGAAGTTTGGAACGTTCGGGGGACCACGGCCAACGGGATTCAACCAGCCATGGCGGCCAGGGAATCCAGGTTCTCAGGGACCACCACCACCATTCCAATATCAACAACAGGGTAATCGAGGATTCGGGAATAACAACTCGATGCCAGCGCCATTTCCCAGACAACAACCGTGGCAGACGGGATACGGGAATAACAACGCGATGCCAGCGCCATATCCCAGACAACAACCGTGGCAGACGGGACACGGGAATAACAGACCTCCGCTTAACCCCGCCGCTGCACCATGGACTCCGCATCCACAGGGCGGTCCAAGTACCAGCAATATCCCAGCACAGAACGAAACACCGAGAACCAGCCCACAGAACCAGGGAAACGAGTAAACGTTGCGCCCGTACAGATACCACGGGATGAAATATCACGAGGCGCAACGGAAGAAGACGAGGATGCACAGATCGCCATGGAAGAAGCTTTGGAAAGGATGCGTCGAAACAAAAAGAAGAAGGAAAGAAGGAAGAAGAAACTGGAACCCGAAGATAATAAAAATTCTGAGCAACCGATAACAATGGGGATGATCAGAATAGTTCATAACAACCACATCGAAAAAGAAGACTGGAAGGAGGGAAACCAAGAAAAACAACAAACACAAAAAAATAAGAATAAGGCACTGAAAATAACAATGAACGACACATACGAGCACCCAAAAGAATTCCTCATGGAAGAACCCGGACAACGGGGAATAATACGAGAAATTCACCCACGATGCCCTACCTTACCGATCGACCTCGAAGGAATTACCGCCGAAATATTGATCGACAGCGGGAGCGAAATATCCTGTATTTCAGAGGAATTCTACAACCAACACCAGGAAGAGTTAAAAAACTGCCCAGAAGTACCTGTAAGAAGCACAGAAGCCATCGGAGCATTCGGGGGAAGATCCGGCCGTATAAAAAAACAAATAATAGCCGAAGCAAAACTCTACGACGCAACAGGAATACTACAACTGTTAGTAATCCCAAAAATGGGCAGACCGGCCATATTAGGCGTCGACGGGATGCTAGAGTTACAAGTTGGAATCGACGCACACCAGGGAACCCTCAAAGTAAAAAATGAAATCGTCGCGGAATTTGAGGAAGGAAGATGGGTATGGAAAAAGGACAATAAAGAATCGGTAAAAATTTCGGAAATTGGAAGCATCACAGATTATGAACTGACCGAAGACGAAGTCGATCAAAAATTAAAAAATTGTCCGAATATACCTGAGAATACGAAAAAAGAATTCAAGGCATTAATCAGGCAATATAGGCACATTTTCAGTAAAAAACCAGGACGGATGCACGCATACATTCACAAATTGGTACTAAAGGATCCAGAGCCATACATCCATCGCTCATATCCCGTACCAATACAATATCGAGAAAAAGTACAAGAGGAAATCCAGCGAATGTTGGACCATGGCGTTATCGAACGGGCAAGGAGTCGCTTTATTAATCCACTGGTAACGGTTATAAAAAAGGATGGGTCGGTACGGCTATGCCTGGATGCCAGACAACTCAATACGTTTCTCGTAGAAGACCACGATAATGCCCCACCAACCGAAGAAATATTTCAAAGATGTGGAGGTGTAAAAATCATGTCGAGTTTGGACATGACAAGTAGCTTCTGGCAAATACCACTGGAGGAGGAATCAAGACCGTATACCGCTTTCCAGCATGACGGGAAATGTTACCAATTCACGGTAACACCTTTCGGATTGAAGACGAGCACGGCAAGCCTGATCCGAGGTTTGGATATCGTGCTTCAGGATCTTGGAAACTCGGTAATCAATTTTGTAGACGACCTCCTGTGTATGTCAAAAGACGAAACGCACCATTTGACGCATCTACACCAATTGTTTGAAAGAATTAGCAACAACAATATGACTTTGAACTTCAAAAAATCAAGATTCTTCCAGCGCGAAATATCGTTCCTGGGACATATTCTAACAACCACGGGAATACGACCACAACCAGAAAAAGTCCAAGCAATCAGGGACTACCTTCCACCAAGGAACATACAACAATTGCGTGGATTTCTCGGACTTGTCAACTTCTACAGCAAGTTTACTGATAAACACGCTAGGGAAACGGTGCCTCTTCTAGAACTACTCAAAAAAGGACAAAAATGGAGATGGGGGACGGAAGAAGAAAGGGCATTTACACGAGTTAAGCAACTTTTTGTGGAGACCGTAATGCTCAAACATGCCGATCCGAAACAAAAATACACCCTAACAACCGATGCAAGTGATTACGCGATTGGAGCCGTCCTAAGCCAGGAAGATGCGACGGGCGATACAGGGGTAATATCCTTCGCCAGCCGCACATTCAAAGGAGCAGAAATAGGATATACAACAACCGAAAAAGAACTACTGGCAATCGTGTGGGCGCTTCAAAAATTCAGAAACCATTTGTTGGGAGCCCGGATCAAAATAATAACTGATCACAAGGCGTTGACGTTCCTGAAAACGGGACGATTCATCGGGGATCGCATGTTAAGATGGGCACTAGTAATTCAGGACTATGATCTGGAAATCGAGCACTGTCCTGGAAAAAACAACGAGGTCGCCGACGCATTAAGCAGGCCGTATGATTTCCAGGGGGACGAGCACAAAAATACACCCGGGAAAATCGTACTCACGGCCATTCTTGCTCGACAACCATCGGGGGAGATTAAACAAAAATTTAAGAAAATTGGACAATTACAACAGGGCCAAGAAAACCTCCAAGAAACATGGAAAAACTGCCAAAACCAGGAGGAAAATAAAAAATACCGGATAAATGAAGGATGCTTGCAAAAGTATGACAGAACCGGCAAATGGAAAGTCATCTTGCCGGAAGAATTGGTTCACAATTTCATAAAAGAATGCCATGAGATTTATGGTCATCAAGGGGCACGAAAAATCTTCCACCTGATAAATGAAGATTTTACGTGTAGTCATCTGGCTAAAAAAGTACGGCAGACAATAGCCAGGTGTGACGTGTGTCAAAGGGTAAAAGTGGCAGTCCAAACAAATTATGCTAACATGCAAAATATTATCCCGGAAGGACCGAACGACCTTGTCTCCATAGATTTTTATGGACCCCTGCCAAAATCGGTCGGGGGAGTACAACACATCCTAGTAACCATTGACACATTCACCAAGTTCGTTAAATTATACCCATTAAAAAAGGCAAATACGGCGGCGACCATTAACCGAATATTCAAGGACTACATCCCAAAATATGGTAAGCCAAAAAGGATTCAATTCGATCATGGGACACAATTTACTTCAAAAATTTGGTTGGAACAACTAAAAAAAGAAGGAATTAAAGGAGTATTCTCATCGATACGACATCCCCAAGGAAATATGGTCGAACGCGTAAACAGAGAGCTCGGACGATTTTTCAGAACGTTCCTCACTGAAAAACACTCAGGATGGTATCGATGGGTACCCATAATACAAGACTGCATTAACGACACGCAGCACGAAACTACCGAGTTCACTCCGACCGAATTACAATTAAAAAAGAAGCCTTATCGTATTTGGAAAGAATGGGTCCTCGCATTAAAAAAGGAACAAGAACCAACTCTCACCTACGACCAAAAAATCGAATTAGTCCGAGAAAGGATAAAGAAAAAAGGAGCAAAAAGGGCCGAAAGGTTTAACAACACACACAACACAGTCACGTTCAAAATTGGCGAGCGGGTATTGGTCCGAGCACTAAATGTATCGGATCCAGCGAAACAAAAAACCGCCAAATTTATGCCCTTATACGAAGGACCATATACAATAAAAAAATGTGTGGGAATAGCGACATACCTCTTAGAAGACACACAAAACAAGAAAGAACGAGGAAAATTCCACGCAAGTCTCCTAAAGCGATATCTAGCGGAAGAAAAGAGAAATGGGATATAAATAATTTCGAAACGAGCGGAGAGTCTTATGCGAGAATAATCACGGGACGAGGAGTATATAAGGAGATGTCGCGCCAAAAATTAATCAGTTAAAAAGAAAATGGAGGGAGATAAGAATAATACCAGACAGTCCTCGAGCAAGACACCTGAAAAAAGAAAACGGTGGTCAAAGTCGCAGCGAGAGGTTAAAAAGAGAAAACAGGCAGAAATACAACAAGAAAATATAAAGGACCAATCAGAAACCGGAGACAAGAGAATCCAGATCTACGAAAATCGAACGATAAAACAGAATCGATACAGCGCGCCGGACGTCGATGAATTCGAATTATTCGAGGCTTCAGACGAAAATATTCAAGAATGGTACCCCGGAAAATCATCGGGATGGTAAAATGGAGGGGAGCACAAAATTAATCAAGGTATCGAAGATCGACGCTATCGCCCGCCAGTCAACCGTCAATTGTACACTGGAAAACATGTACCATAATTACCCCGTCGAAAGATTAAGCGGAGTATACCGCAGAGTTACTGTGGCGGGATTCATCAGTCCAAACGAATTTGGGATCCATTTGAGCGAACGCGATGGGAGAGGGGCAGCAATAATTAATACGTGGCAGAACATGAGTCCGGAGGAACCCGACATCCACCCCTGCCTCGAAGAGGAGCTTTTTCCGGGAGCATCGATCTTTTGGCGACACGAGGCCACTTTCTATCGGGCCACATATCACCGGAAGACCAGGGACGAAAAACTCGTATTATGGCTGGGGGACTGGGGAAATAGCATATACGGCAACCAAGAGCAGTGCTATACCGCCCCAGCCATGGCACTCATACATCCGTTCCAGGCAATCTCGGTAACCCATGGAGACCTCGTTCCGGTGGAGGAATCCTGGGAGGAGGAGGAGATCGAGTATTGCCGGTCCCTGGTAAAGAACGCGACGTGGACGATGAAAATCTTGGCCAGGCCAAAACCAAATGGGCCCATACTCGTGGACCTCTATCTGGAGAACGAAGGCCCGAACAACGGCAAAACCATGGCCGAGATTTTTATCGAGATGGGAGCGGCAAGGAAAAACGCAGGCGCAACCCCAACCACCCTCAACAGCAAAGCTGGTTTGTTCGGAGACAGGGCGTACCAGCTGGAGGCCGAGCGAAGGTGGGCCACCAACGAAACCGGAAGCAACGAAAACGGAACAACTACCAACAACATGCGCGGTGCTGAGAGCGGCGACGATAACGACGACGAATACGGCGACGACGACGACGATGACGACGCCGAAACCCTCGTTTTGGACGGAAGACCCGACAGCGACGAGGACCGCTTTTGGCGGGAAATTGGCCTTCACCAGGAGGTGGAGGAGGAGGAATCCAGCGATGACGGCATCAGCATAGCGTCACTTGAATAAAAAATCCTTTTGAACCCAAATGCGTGTTAGGAGAAATCCTTTTTTTTTTGCGAGCGATGGGCAGCGGCCCCGATAAATAAGCGAGCGGTTAATTTAAGGGGGAGGGGGAAACGAAGAAGGAGACCAGAGGCCGACCCAAGGAAATAGACCGGTAGGAACGAAGAAAATCAAAACAAAGAGAAGTATAGACCTTGGTTAAAAATTTTTTTTTTTGACTCTTCGTGAGTTGGATCGCTGAAAGTGATCCAAAACACAAAGAGTCAAGGGGGACAATGAGACGGAAAAGGCCGTCTCATAAATAAACCAAGAAACTATCGCCCCAAGGATAGTCAGGAGTCAACCGAATTCGGGGAAGGGAAGGGGTAAAAGAGAAAAACAGACCAAGAGATCCGCCATGTTGGTCGACACAGCGCTAATTAAATTAATGGCGGACAGTAAGAGAGGGAGACTAACCGTCGTACATGAAAAATTTATTTAGACGTTACACTAATCGAATTAAGGGGAAAAACCGGCAGAAACCGGATAGAACAAACTAATTGAATTAAGGGAAGATGAAGAAGGGGATTTGAAAAGCGGTAAAACCCGTGTATAAAAGGACGAGAAATTTGGAGGAAAGGCGCTCTTTGAGTCCCTCGTGGATCGACAAGTACTGCTTGGCAAAGTACCTCCCTAGTGGAAGGAAATGCTGGGAACACGGAACGTTGAGAAACAGGTGAAACAAGGAGTTGCGCCTAAAAAACAGTTGAAAGAGCACTTCTTTCATTCCTCGTGGATCGACAAGTACTGCTTGGCAAAGTACCTCCCTAGTGGAAGGAAACGCTGGGAACACGGAACGTTGAAAAACAAGGAAAAAACGGAGTCGCGCCTAAACGGCATTAGAAAGCTCTCTTCATTTTTTGGAAGATAACAAGTACTGCTGGACCAAGTACATCCCTCACGGATCGGAAACGTCTGGAACACGGAACGTTAAGGAACAAAAAAAGAAGCAGAATTGAGATGAATTTATTTTAAAAGAGAAAAGATCGGAAAATCAAAGAAAAATAAAAAGAGCAATAAGGAAAGTTAATAAATCAAAGATAACAAACAATTAGCGCTAAATAGGTAGGAAAAGTATAGCAGGAGAAAATAAGAAGCGGGAAGGTATAATCACGAGCGAGAATTACGAATAGACATAAGGAAAATATTAAATTTGGAGAAAATAAGAAATCTTACATTAGGAGATAAGGAAGAGTACGCTACAGTTATACGAAACACACACACACACTCACACACACACACACGCACACACACATCGTGATTATCGAGCTATATGGATCAGGATCGAAGAAAGGAGAAAGAGGTATCCCGAAATTACAAGAGTGCCGAAACATATGCAAAAAAGGGTAAATCGAGTGCTCGCGGCATATCTCTCGAGTAGACTAGCGTAGACCGGTCGGTGGCGACATCGAACGCCTAGATCAAGGACCGGGCGATCAATTGTCGACGCGCGATAATTGATCGGGATATAGCGTCGATCACCGCGGTGCGAAGGGCAGAGCTAGAGTAGGGAAATAGATCACGGCGCGTGACGAGAGAGAGCGCGCGCGCACGGCCCGTAGATCGCCGCGAAACAGGGAATAATCAATATCGATCCATGATAACTGACCACGCCGAACCAAATGTACCATGCGAATAAAGAATAATTGACCGACCGAGAAAACATTGCGGAAAATACAAAAACAACACAAACAACACACTACACTTATACATAGCGTTATTATTATTATTATTTTACATTATATAGAGCCATAAAAACTTGAATAAATCATACTTTTGTCAAAATACCCAAAAAAACACCTGAGTTTCAATTAATTTCTTCACTGTTCGAGTCCCCGAACCTATAAATTTATTTGTAACGAATTAACACCCGTTACAATATATATATACATATACGTACTCCATACGCTTCAGGGACATATAGCCGAGTCCCGGAGCAATATTTCATACATATCTACTTTCATGCATACTTCGGGGACATAAGTCCTCAAAGTGACACTCACCAATATACATATATATATATACTCGGGACATCCAAGAGAGTCTCCGGAGTACAAATAATAATATTAATACCTATACTTACATGTATATTTCGAGGACATTCACGAGTCCCCGAACTAGTATCCAACATATATATGTATATTCGTGTTGACCATAATACAATGGTCCTAGAAATAAGAAATATTGTCATATCTATATTATGTATATATTGGGGACGCGAGAGTCCTCGAATAACCCGCGAAACTGTTCCCAAGCGGTCAGCTCCATCGCGAGTTTTCTCACAGACCTCCTCGGAGCTTGGTCACCACATAGTCAGCACATACTGCCGATAACGAAAAATATTCATTTCATTGCCCATGTACAACTCGAGAAAAATAACGTTATCAGTGCTAATATTCGGTTACATGGGGACCGAGCTCGAGAGCGAGGGTAATGACGCCAAGCCCTTTGTCTCAGAGACAAAGAGGGCGAGGATACATATTGCACTCCGGGAGCTGGCCAGTCAGTTCCGTCCGGTCTTTCCAACAGCGCGCATCGCAGAGTCGACGCTCTGAAAACCGGTACACCTATTTTATTCTATTTTATATTCTTTTCGAGTTTACCCCGGTCTCTTCGTCAGTGTAACTATAAGTCTCTGTAAAACCGGCATTCATTGTTTAAATCATAATAAAAATAAAAGGAAACATAACACGTCAAACACTGCAACAAATAAATTAACGAAACTTATATTATTTTCTTTATTGAATGTAACTACGTTTATTTACGTGTGAAATGCACAATCGTTTATATAACATTCGATTTCTTCGCGCTATTAAAATCACGCAAAATACGGGGACCGCGAAAAAGTGTAACATTTTCCGAGCAAATAATTAAAATATATTTGGCTCTCGTTCGTGCGTGTAAACACGCAACGAACAAATCATCGTAGTGCATTTCTTTCTCTCTTTCTCTCTTCCTCTCACTCACGCCATTTTTCCCAACACACGTATTCGTCTCACTCATTAAATCATACTTGTCCGAAATTGGACAATTCTTGAAGTGCCCTTTTTTACGAGGCTTGGGAAAACTGACGCACGAACACGCTACATCCGCTGACTCGCCGTAATCTGGCAGGTTAGCGACTGGCATGGTTAATCCGGTGCTTAGTGTTCGGACGTCGATTTCCCTTGACCTTTCTATTTGTATTCGCGGCTGGCCGTCAATCGCCGTAACCGGGCGGAGGTGGGCCAGACGTAGCGAGTCGGCGGTGCCCTAATTTGGCACGCACTAGACTCGCTCAGCGTACCAAATTTCATTTCATATCAGTCTGTACCTGTGCGTTAGACGAATACGTTTCCCGATACATTCGCTCGACAAATAAAAAACCCTCGTCCGTCCAAAATCGGACGTATAAACAGGGTATTTTCCGAGGAATTCGAAAGGTTTGCTGCACGAACACGCCACACGCGCTGACCCGCCGTAATTCGGTAGGTCAGCGACTGGCACGGTCACTCCGGTGCTTAGTGTTCGGGCGTCGGCTTCCGTTATTCTCAACATTTGTTCTCGCGGCTGGCCGCCAATCGCCGTAACCGGGCGGAGGTGGAGCCAGACGTAGTGAGTCGACGGTGCCGTAACCTGGCACGTCTTGCACTCACTCAGCGGTTCAAATAATTATAAATTCTATACATGTATATTTATATTTCAAAGCGAATGTATCCCTCATAAATTAATCCAGGCCTCGTAGTCTCCGACCGCTCCCAAAAACATCGGCATCCTCGGCCCATCGCATTCGCACGAGCACTGGGTACCCGTCAGGGCAACGACAGGTCGGGTCTAGCTGGAACATCTTTGCGATTCCTGGACAAATTCGGTCACACGGTCGAGTAGTTTTGACCCGCTACGCACCGCCGCTCTTTCTAACCAAGGTAAGCACAATTTCACGCTACTTTCTTATTTGCTTACCTGTCGCTCATGCGTCAAATTATACACCAACGACTTTACCAAGCGCCTATCCCAAGTGGGCACATTCCCGCTTAAACGTGGCGCTTTTCTTCTCCGACGGTAACTTACCGACATATAAGTCTAATGACTTAATTCATTATAATCCCTACGGTCGTGGCACACTTCCCATTCGGAAATTCAAATCCTAAAAGGTAAATTAAAAGACGATTAATTATCGATTAAAAATGGGCCCCACGACGTAACAGAGATATTAAAAAAATTTGGTGGCAGCGGTGGGATACGCTTAAAGTCTTTGGTGTAAAATTTAAAAAATCTATAAAAAAAATTCATGTTTATATATCGCAAAGTGTAAAATAAAATAAGAGGTTCAAAATGGCTGAGCATTCCCAAAATTCGAAACGTTTAAGTGAAGAGGAACTCCGCGTATTAGCGGATCAATTAGATTAAAAACGCGAAATACTTCGTGAACAAGAACAAGCGTTATTAAAAAGAGAATTAGAAACGCACGAAAAATTAGAAGCCCTGAGTGCGCGTGAACGTGAATTTAGTGATGAAGTGAATAATAGAGATGAACCAATCTCACCCACTCATCACGCTCTCGAGGCTATGCAAAATACTCTGTCGACAATGATAAACGAAGTTAGTCGAATTAGTAGGGAAATTGGTTCGATTAAAAATAGTGACGGTCAACGACGATCCGGTCCAGTCCCTCACGTACAACAAAACGAAGTTAACGTTCGCGATGATTAAGAATTACCCGCGAACATTAAATTTAAAGACGCACTTGAATATGTGCCCATCTTCAATGGGTACAACGTACCGGTTCTCCGGTTTGTTCGTGCTTGTAAAAGGGCAAGGGATATGTTCCGCCCTCATCAGGAGTTGGGCCTCACTCAACTCCTTCGTAACAAATTAAAAGGTCATGCCGCAACGGCACTGGAAGATTATAACTTCCAAAACGTTCACCAATTCGGTGAGCGGTTGAAAACATTATTTGGTGCCGCGAAAACTTTGAACGAATTTCGTGGTGAACTTGGAAATATTTCAAAAAACAAAAACGAACATATTATCGACTATATCAGTCGAACCAAAGATTTGCATACGGCGATTTTCGAAGCCGAAATAGGTAATCACGGAACTCTCCGAAACGGTCAATACGATATTTTCGAAAACGACACGCTGGATTGTTTCGTCAAGGGTCTTCCACCCGACTTTCGAATCCGTCTCAAACTCGAGGGATTCGATAATCTCGAGGATGCCTATTCAAAGGCAATAAAAGTTGAAAAAGATATGGAACGCGATAGGTTACATTTCAAGGACACGCGTTTCGAAAGCCGAACTCAAAATCAGTCGGCCCAAATGAAAGCGGTCTCCCCTTCAGGAGGACCGACTTGTAAACATTGCAACCGCAATCACGCGTCCGATGATTGCTGGTTAAAGTTTCCGGACAAGAAACCGGGAAATTCAAATAAACAAAGTTCAAACAGTAGAATCACGTGGTCAAAGCCCACGAACGGTCAAGGATCTCGACCCCCGTCGATGTGTAATTATTGCAACAGGGCGGGCCACCTCGAGACGTCCTGCTATAAAAAACAAAACGAAGAAAGGAATAGGGCAACCGAATTGCCAAAAAACGAGAATTCTCGACCAGTGGCACGGGCCTCCCCGCGGGACGAGAAATCGACGGAGCGCCCGGTAAAAATAATAGACGCGTCTCCGTGCGAACCGTCCACGTCTTATTAACGCATTCAAAACAAATTGCTTCCGTAGACCTCGACTCACCCAACTTATCGGAACTTAACGAATTGTTAATAGACTCAGGCTTGGAAGTGAATCTCGTCAAAAGTCAAATCGTAAACGCTCATACGTATATAAATAAATACGATATATTAAAATTGGAGGGGATTTCGAGTATCCCCGTAAGAACAAAGGGGTCTATAAGAATAATGATCAATGATACCCCCGCGGAATTTCACGTCGTCGATGATTGGTTCCCAATGGACTGTTACGTCCGGGAATTTATTTTGGATAAAAAAAAACAAATTCCTTTGCAAGAGAAATACGCGATTTCAGTTACGAGATTGAATTTACGTTGATTGTTTAATTAATGCAATTTTTTGTTTGTTTTTAGAGAACGGACGCCAGCCTTGAGATCCTGCCTTTAGTCGGGAATGTGCCCAACAGGGATGAGGATCGAGCCACAGTTTGATCGGTAACTAAGAATCACTCTCGGGGATAGGGCAGTCGGTAAAGAAAATAGTGAGTGGTAACGTGAGCATGCGACTTACCCTACGAGCGGCGGTGCGCAGCGGGTTTATCGACGGATGGTCTGGTACCCGGAGAGAGGTCCTGCCGTCGGTAATGGCGATCTCTAGGTGAACGACGATTTCAGCGATGGATGGTGAGGTAGTAAGTTTCTTATTCTTCGACGAGCATCCACCCATCGATGTGCTGACCTGTTGTAGGTAAGGACGGCTTCTCGTTGGCCGACCGCGGTGACGAACTCGTGGAGCGAAAGGAAACGACGTTGGCGACGGGGGAAAATTAGTCGATGGTGACAATCTCGATGTCCGATGATACAACGGCGGTGGATGCGTCTGAAACGACGCTGCCGGTCGATCGAGTCACTACACGGATGTACCCACGGGGGTCGATAAGGAAGACCTTTCCACAGAACGGAACGTTCGACACAATTTCCGGTCCAATTTTCACCGAATGTACTTTTGCAGCGTTACGAAGAATTTGCTTGAACACGGATGAGTTATTTCCACGAGATGCCGGTCGCGGCTTTTGCGCGGCTATCGCGTTTGCGCGGCGAAGATTAAGCTTGGTACCACCTCGTCTTCTTGGCATTTATGGATTTGAATAAATACAGATAAATATTTATTGGAAAAATCAATTGACCGTTAATTGGTGACGGGGAGAATGAGCAAGATTATCATGCAGCAGGGGTTCGAGACACGAATTAATCGACATGCAGTAGTAAGAGCACAACCGGTAGATTCAGTCTCGAAGTTTTAAGGGAGGTAAGAATTGACGGCGTGCAGTAGTAAGAGCACAACCGCCGATTCTTCGGTAAATGGAGGGAGGATGGGCGAAGGGTTAATTTAATTAACAGACGGTTGAGATTTATACGTGATATGCAGAATTGAGAAATGAAATATATTCAATTAACTGAAATGCCAAGGAACGAGGGTGAGAGAACGTTGACTCAAATAAGTTCGTGAGAGATGACTGAATAAGTTAACGACACGAAACACGTTGAGCGAATATGTTCGATGAGGGATAAGGGTCGCGAAATAACTTTCACTGACTTTAAGATGTACACGCATATATATATATATATATATTGTTACAAACTTGAAAAATAAGTATAATTACATAAAGCTCTTCAATGGGATTTCGGCGCAAGGAAATCAGACTCAGACTTGGAGTTATAATGACAAAGGAGATATTAAATGAATGTTAAAAAATAATAAAGAATTATTCCGATTTTCCAGCGAGCGGGTCCGACACGAACGCGGCGAGCGGAGAAGCGCAACTGACTGGTGGAGAGACCGGAGAACTGACGAGCAGCGGAGGACTCGGCTTTTTATTGGTGCGGCGGTGAAACGGCGCGGTGCGCATGCGCCGCGGAGAGGGGACGCCGACGCTGATGTTCCTTCTCGCTTGCTCTTATGGCGTTAAACGGGGGATTCGTCGATAAATCAATTATTTAATTTAAATGTTACTGTCACGGTCCCACACGACTCTTATTCCCAAACCCAGTCTCACGCCCTCATATCAACCGTTTCCCACAGCTCTCACCTAAACCTAATCCTCCTTCCTAGAAACCCTCAGCAGAAACTTAATCTCCCTTCCCAGAAGTCCTCTCCAGCATCTCTCATTCTCTCTCTCTCTCTCATCTCTCCTGAGTCCCATTGTTCGCGAGCCCACGCGCTTCGCCATACTCGCGCGTGGCATCCCCTCCACCTTCCTAAGGCCCCTCCACTCAACCACGCATCCTCCTGCTGGACCGAGAGCCAGCAGTCCATCCTAAAACCTCGAACACCTAAGTGCACTCCCTCACCAAGACCAAAGGAGAATAAAACATCCAAGTCAGAAGTCCGTGTCCGAGTCAATAGTTCTCGCGCAATCCCTAATTACCCGCTTGACCATTACAAAGTGGTGTCAGAAGTGGGATTCGCGAAACGCCCGACCCGTGTCTCGAAAGATCGCGGAAAAGGTTAAATAATAAAATTTGGCGGGCCCGTACACCCCGCTCAGTTTTATATAAAAAAAAAAAAATAAAAAAAAAAAAAAGAAGAAACACTTCCAACGCTCACACACACAATACAAGCGCTCAGCCTTCAAGCGACACACACACGGACGAGACGAGAAACAAAGGAACACATTTACAAACACAAAAACGGAATCAACCCATCATATATAGAAGGAAGGAAGGGAATTGACGGACCAAAGACCCTTCTATGAAAATTGTTCTTCTTCTCATCACGGCAATGTAAGTAATTTCGAAATTCACTTTTCTTTCTCTAATATTTTCAAGCCCTCTCTTACGAGTGGCAACGAAAGACGTTTCTCTCCACACGTTAAAGTGTGTGAAAGCATCCAACCTCGAGAGCCCATGTGACGCATGAGCGTATACTGCTAGCCTACTCACATCGACAAGGCACCATACGTATGTATTGAGTACGCAACGCTCTGTTTATTCTTTCTTTCTCGCTTCCTACCGCTATCGCACTCGCACAAACACACGCGTAACGAAACTTCGTCACCTCTGCGTCCCCCTCGCCTCTTAACTCCCATAGGAAAATTAAAACTTGGATAGGAAATAATTTGTAAAAGAGTTATATTTTGTAAATTATAAATCTTTCGAAGAAAACAATCGGTTCATACGTCCAAGAATTTGAAAAAAAAGGAGAGGAAAACACGAAAATTAAGATCCTATAAACTCTCAACATCTGAAAAAAAAAAAGAAAAATTTCCAAACTCGAAATACCTTGAACAGAACAAAAATTTCGACACGTTAGAAATATTTGAAAAAGAAAAAAAACCGAAAACATCTAGAATCCATAAAACCCGACAAATAAAATTTACTTATACACTATAAAGAAAAAAAATTAAAAATTGAAAACTTTTCAAACTTGCAATTCCTGAAAAACGAAATTTCATAAAGGTCGAATATTTCAAGAAAAATAAAATTTTGTACATTACAAATATTTAGAAAATAAAAATTGGAAAACCTTTCGAACTTTCAACAATTGAAAAACAAATTTTATAAATTTTAAATACCTCGAAGGAAACAACATTTTTAGACATTATAAATATTTGAAAAGAAAAGAAAATTGGAAAGGTCTTAAACCGTACAACCCGAAAAACGAAATGTTACGAACTCTAAAATAAATATTTGAAGAAAAAGGAGAAGAAAACGGAAAGTCGAAAACTTTCCTAACTGCCAATATTCGAAAAACAACATCTTACAAACCTTCAATATTTAAAATAAAAATAATTTTTTTTTTATTACGCATTATAAATATTCGAACGGAAACGGCAAGATTGAAGAATTTCCAAACTTCTAGGATCTAAAATAAATTTGTTTTCTTCTGCGCAAACATTTCAAGCTTTTCATAGTCGACGATAACAACCTTACAAAATTCAAAGAAGATAGTTTTGAAAAATAATTTAGTTAATTTTTTTTTTGTTTTGCCTCACTTCTCTAAAATACATGAACAGAACAAAACAAAATTGAGCCCGCTAGGCCACCGCGGCGCCGAAACGCGCGCCAAAATTTAGGCCCTTCATTTTTTTAACTTAGAACCCGAAAACGAAAACGAAGCTATTCGCGATATGGCGTACGGAGGTTTAACATTTCGTGATGTTTACCAACCAATCCCTGCTTTTGACGGCAGCAACATCCCCGTCGAAAGTTTTATAAGTGCGTGTAAAAAAGCGGCAAAAATTATACCACCAAACGAACATGCCAGGCTTCTGGTAATGGTGCAATACAAATTAGGAGGAACAGCGCATGATTTGGCCGAGACAAAGAATTATGAAAATCTAGAAGAACTCCTCATAGACCTGAGGCACAATTTTAGCACCCCGATCGAACTTTTGGATCTCGAATTAGAACTCAAAGAAATTTCACAAAAATATAACGAACCTACTGCGGAATACGCGACCCGAACACGTACAATAATGAAGCGAATTATGGATAGATTAGACGAATGTTATACACGCAACGAAGACCAACAATACCTCGTGAACAGGAAAACAGAGGTTAAGAAATCGGTAACTAGGGCTTTCATTCGCGGACTTTTCGATAAAATCGGCACTATACTGATGCAACAGGGAATCCAAAATCTCGACGAAGCGATACGCGAAGCATGCAATATCGAAAGAGAATTAAAGGCACGCCAAACGATCAACCAGAACCGAACAAGTCACGGAAATTCAAGCGAAAAACAAACAGAAACAGCTAAAGTTCAGTTCGCGGAAACCCAAAATTCACCCCCGCGAATGTTTTGCGAATACCACCGATCGCCTGGCCACTCCACCATCAACTGCTACACATTGAGACACTTAAGGGGAGAACAAAATAGGAGATTCAGTAGTCATAGATTTGGGAACGCGTCACCAAACGGACGCGGTAACTACAGAAGCAACTCATACGATAGATATCAAAACGGACGGAATTTCCAAAACGACTATAAAAACAGCTACGAGTACAGACAACAAAACACACGCGGCAGTTATCAAAATAATTACTCAAGAGGACAGCAAAATTCACGGAATGGTTACCGAAACTATCACCACAATAGGCAAGAAGGCTCACAAAACAACTACCAGCGAAGAGATAAATTCCCGAATTACTACAGACAAAACAGTCGATACGATACACACCCCAGTAGTTCACAGGACAGTCCAAACGATAGACAACGCAGTTACTCGCAGCCCAGATCTCGTGACAATTCGCGCGATCGAAAACCCGATAACAACGAACGAAAGTCGCGGAGAATGAGTAACGAAAACCTTCAGGAACTCGCAAAAATAGTAACGGAAATGGTACAAAAAAACTTAAATGCAACTTCGCGGGACAGCGTGACGCGAAGCAAATCGCAAGAGCGCTCGTCGTCAAGTCACTAGAAAAGAAAACGGTAACAATAAAGAAAGCCACAATATCACTAGGAATCACGAAAAGACGGAAGCCACCAACAGTCATCATAAATTCGAATGACCTTAAAGGAAAAGACACAAAATTTCTCATAGATACAGGAGCCCAAATCAACCTAATTAAATCAGAAGCAATAGGAGCACACGTCGAAGTTGACGCATGCATCATTTACGAACTATCAGGAATCACGAGCGACACAATTTTCACTTCTGGCATGTGCATCATAAGGATTAAGGATCTTTCCGTTGAATTCCATATAGTGAAGAACGATATCCCAGTCACCCAAGACGCCGTTTTGGGCGACGAGTTTTTCAAAGAAACACCGGCCGACATCCTATACACCCAGTCGTGCATATCTTTCGGTGGCCATCAAATACCTTTCGAAACCCACGAAAGAATTTCGATCCCGGCTAGATCAAAATCCGTAATCCACGTCAGGGTAAAGAATACGGACCTTTCAGAAGGCTACATCCCGCAAATACATGCTGGCGAAGGATTGTACATTGGTAACGCAATTGTCACAAATCATGATGGAACAGCGTATTTAACAGCGATTAACACTAATGAGTACACAATACACCTGCAAGTTCCAATATTGGAATTACAACCAATTGAGGAACTGCGAACATTCGACACAACCCAAAATGATCCAAACGACATTGTTACCGATCTACATGCGGTAATCGGGTTGGTGTCGACAAAAGAGGACAGATTCGAGCGATTAAAACCTCTCCTAGACCTCGAGAATCTCGAGGAAAGTGAGACGGCACACGTGCTTAAACTGGCCTCACAGTACTCACACCTTTTCAGTCTGCCCGGTGAACAGCTAGGATGCACAACGCTTGTGAAACACGAAATTTTCACAACCGACGAGAAACCGATAAATACAAAACAATATCGCTTTCCACAAGTGCATAAACAGGAAATCCACAAACAGGTTGACAAATTATTGCAGAAATGCATAATACAACCGTCACTATCACCATTCAACTCGCCTGTTTGGATTGTCCCAAAGAAAGCAGACCGTGAAGGAAAGAAACGCTGGCGCATGGTAATCGATTTCAGGAAACTGAACGAGAAAACAACACCCGATGCGTACCCATTGCCAAACATCACCGACATCCTAGACCAGCTGGGTAGGTCCCGTTACTTCTCGGTACTGGACTTAGCGTCCGGTTTCCACCAAATCGAGATGCACCCACGCGACAAAGCAAAAACAGCCTTTTCGACTCCGAACGGTCATTACGAGTTTAATCGAATGCCGTTTGGTTTGAAAAACGCACCAGCAACCTTCCAAAGGTTAATGGATGTCGTGTTGTCGGGATTACAAGGCACTGACCTGTTCGTGTATTTAGACGACATTGTCATCTATGCCATCGACCTAAAGGAACACGAACACAAATTTAGCAGGCTGGCGCAAAGATTGACGTACGCCGGTCTCACACTGCAAACCGACAAATGCCTGTTTTTACATAAGAAAGTCGAATATTTAGGCCATGTCATCAGCGAAAACGGCTCACAACCAAGACCAGAGCTAATAAAATCGATACAGGAGTTTCCGACACCCGAAAATAAGAAGACCATCACACAGTTTCATGCCTTGGTTAATTACTATAGACGATTCATCAAAGATTTCGCAAAAATCGCTCTACCACTAACAAGACAGTTAAAAGCCTCCCAAAAATTTGAGTGGACCGATGAGTGTCAACAGGCGTTCGACTATTTGAAGGAAAAATTAACGAGCCAACCAATCCTACGCTATCCGGATTACTAGAAAGAGTTCAAGTTGACAACGGATGCTTCAGACTACGCAATCGGCGCAGTTCTCAGTCAACAGCACAAAAATTTTGATCACCCCGTTGCCTTCTACTCGCGCGCTCTCACAAAAGCGGAATTAGCGTACGACACGATGCGTAAAGAACTTTTGGCAATAGTAAAAGCGATCGAGCACTTCAGGCCCTATCTCTATGGGCACCACTTCATGTTAGTGACAGATAACCGAGCACTCACATATCTAGTGAAGAAACCGAATCCACCGCAACAACTACTAAGATGGCAAGCGGCTCTCAACGACTACGATTACGAAATTCAACACAAGCCTGGAAAACTCAACTCAGTCGACGACGCTCTGTCAAGAAACCCAATCAACGTTCTCCCGATCAGGCCAAGGGAGTCTACATCATCCGACGAAACGCTGCATGACATCAAGAAATCGAGAATCTCTCAACAGGGTGATAAACGAAACTTGTCAACATCGGACGAATCTTCCGGAAACCCAGCACCGGACAAAGTGATAATTTTGCCAGAAGAAGAACTTCAGGAACTTAAGGATACAAACATAGAAATAAGCAACGCCGAAAACAAAGAAGAAATTGCAGGGAGTGCACGCCCAAAAATCGATAAGACAATCGACGACAACAACTACGACTCAGAAACGTCAACAGAGGAGATGGAACTCATTGGATTCGAACAAGGACGACCACAGCTTACGAAAAGGAACAATTCTCATGACAAACTAATGTATAAGAAAACGCCTCGGAAACGTGATCGCGACACGTCCGAGGACGAAGGAGTAGGGCACAAAACAACCGTGCCGACGAAACAAGGGAAAACGACGATGATATTCAACGAGGAAATAAGCGCAAATACAGAAGAAATAAATAAAGAAGAAAGAAATGAAATAAGCGCAAACAAAGAGGAAATAAATAAAGAAAGAAATGAAATAAGCGCAAACAAAGAAGAAATAAATAAAGAAGAAAGAAATGAAATAAGCGCAAACAAAGAAGAAATAAATAAAGAAGAAAGAAATGCGATAAGCGCAAACAAAGAAGAAATTAAGAAAGAAGAAAGAAACGATATAAGCGCAAATACAGAAGAAATAAATAAAGATGAAAGAAATGAAATAAGCGCAAATAAAGAAGAAATAAATGAAATAAGAAGAAAATAAATAAGCGCAAATGAAGAAGTAAAAGGCCGAACAATAGCCGGACGCGGCAAAGTAGAAATAAGGAAAAGATGCAACCTCTGCGCTGCCACCTAGGATCCCCATCAACGCGGGTAGACACTTCGGCGGGCCGAAATCTACCTGCAACGATACAACTTACGACAAAGAGGCAACGATAATGGACGACAAAGAATTAACAAAGAAGATCCCCGTTAAGATGGAAGAGAATCTGACTCCCAGCTCAACTACAATCAACACGGAAGACAAAGAATCAGATAGCGCACAACAATCGAACGCGCATACCGAGCCTAACCTACCATCACCATCCCCGAGATGCTCGAAAAAAAAAAAAAAAATCATCTGACATCACCAATCAACATCAACTGCTAAACACAGGCGCGGTAGACGTCGTAAAACCGCATTAGAAGAATTAGAGATACTTTAAAATTCAACACATAAAAAGAATTCGTTATCAATAAATAATAGTCACAACACAAAGGTTCTTTACCATGAACATTTATACCACAAAAAAAACTATTAACATTTGACGACTATATTAAAATATTGAACCGAAATTGTAACGACGTTCGACAACTGGCACTCTGAAAACAATTTTGAGTAAAATAAACAGAAAAACGATATTATGCTAGGCGAAAGAAAGTACCAAAATGTCAAACTCGACAACTCGTATTGTTAAAAAAGATTTAATTTAAAGAACTAAAAAATCAATCGTGATAGTAGCTATACGAGTCCATTCGAATGTCTAGAAGTAACCGATTAGAATAATTTTCAAAATCTAGGTAGACACAAACCGAACCAAATTGGTTTATGAAGATCAAATTGAACCCGAATATATTGTCACGCACACCTTTTTATAAAATTACGACGTTACAAGATTGCACTAAGAAACAACGACATATGTATTTTAGTGTAACGCTGCACATACGTATCATATATAGAATCATTCCTTCTTACTATTTTCCTATTCCCTTGGTAAATCATTTTCGTTTTCCTTGCTTTACATTCACCCATGTAAATTGTACCAGCATTAAACAAGTACATGCACAACATTGTATACACGACAGCTACATTGTTACGTCCTGGCGATCTCGCCCTCCATTCTCCATATACATATGCATATATACATATACCCATCTCGTCCTTATTCTATACGAATACACACACATATATATATATATATATACGTATATACGTATACATACATATATATACACATACGCATATATACGATACCTATAGATATATATAGATTGCTATACATACATATATTCAAATTTATAATCCAATACAAGAATATTTTTTTTCTCGTTAACTCTAACTCATATTGTGACGAGCGCAGTTATTTTTCATCATTTCTGATTTTGTCTGTGCACATACGACTTTCCCCAGTATGTACCTACTTCCGCTGAACGCGCCTAGCTAGCGCGCCGAGCTCAACGCTCGCGCGCACTCGCTTTCTATCCTTGTCCCTCTTCAGCGCCCGCGCGCACTCACTCACTATCCTCGTCTTTCCTTAACTCTCGCGCGCACCCGCGCGCCGTCGCTCCGTCTCTCTCTAGCGCTCCGCTAGGAGACCAACGTACTCCTCCTGCTCGCCTGATACTTCGCGCGCTCAATCGAATCTTCCTCATCTTCCATCCTTCTCCTTCGGGTTGTCCGCGTACCTCCTTCATGCTCATGCAACCCGTATCACAAAAACCTTCTTCCTTAAGCGCGAATCTCGTTTTCCGCGGATCCGCGATATAATTCGCGGCCCACGAATCACGACTATTAACCCGCTCATTCCTATTTTACATACTCGCGAAAAACCGCGAGATTGCGTAATCCGCGGACTCGCGATATACTCGCGACCCCGCGACTCGTCTCGTATATAGAGTCGGTCTCTCTCTTACTCTCACCCGGCCTATCCCTCTCTCTCCTACCCACAGCTACTATGGCAAATAGACGCTACGTGACTTTTTCCCAAATTAGTTTATTGCCCCTCGAGTCGAGCGAACGCTTCCCTTCGAGACATTTTCCAGAAAACACTTGAATTGCTTTATTGCCTCTTGGAACGAGCGAGCGTTCTTTTTACAGTATAAGTCTTTTCTCGTACGCTTCCCCATTTTCAAGTACATAATAGAAGACATTATCCAGATTTTTCCCGAACTTTCCCAGCGCATGTATATCTCTTTCTCTCTCGCACTCGCCGCGTCTCTCTCGGACGCGCCGCCATGATGCAAGCCACGTGTTGCACGTAGGCTTCTACGAAACAATAATTTAAACAATATCACATCATGCCGAATCCTAAGAACTAATTAAGAGATAAACAAATCGCTATCACTCCATACCTAATAGACTAAACATCCGCTCCAACGCCAATATCACGTATCGCCTCTTTGTCTCCTTTGTTTCCAACCCTGTATCATTATTATTATTTCCACGGGCAGAATATTCTAGAACAATTTCAGACACGCCCTAATTAATAAGGAAATTATCCAAATAATAATTAACGCCGTCACAATGCGACTTACAATATTATTAATAATTATAACAAATGTATCACGCGAAAAACGAACGTTATATTAATCCTTTAGTTAAGCGATAATCGTCATAATTCAGTATTACCAGTATAACAAATATGTCACGCGCTACCAACATAGCTGAAAACAATTAGCCATTATGAACATTTATATTATTTACGTACATACGAATAAAAGTATTATTCCTCGACTAAAACCAAATATTAAATACAATTACTTTCGCATAAATAATAGTGCGCTCTATTTTATTAATTAAAAATTACACATTTATAATTCATTATATCCAATTCGTATATTTCGCATTTTAATTATTGTTCTCTCATTCAACCGCCGTATTTTTACATCGAATCTGTTTCGCACGCAAAAAGGATAAATAACAACAATTGGAACTTATATTTCTTTATTTAAAAACAGATATTATTATAACAAATTGTGAGACTAACGATAAATTAAAAACATTAACTTATCGTCAGTCCAACCGACATAATTATTTGTTGTAACATTTAAATTAAATAATTGATTTATCGTCGAATTCCCCGTTTGACGCCATAAGAGCAAGCGAGAAGGAACATCAGCGTCAGCGTCCCCTCTCCGCGGCGCATGCGCACCGCGCCGTTCCACCGCCGCACCAATAAAAAGCCGAGCCCTCCGCTGCTCGACAGTTCTCCGGTCTCTCCACCAGTCAGTTGCGCTTCTCCGCTCGCCGCGTTCGTGTCGGACCCGCTCGCTGGAAAATCGGAATAATTCTTTATTATTTTTTACATTCTTTTAATATCTCCTTTGTCATCATAACTCCAAGTCTGAGTCTGATTTTCTTGCGTCGAAATCCTATCGAAGAGTTTTATGTAATTATACTTATTTTTCAAGTTTGTAACAATATATATATATACGTGTACATCTTAGAGTCAGTGAAAGTTATTTCGCGACCCTTATCCCTCATCGAACATATTCGCTCAACGTGTTTCGTGTCGTTAGCTTATTCAGTCATCTCTCACGAACTTATTTGAGTCAACGTTCTCTCACCCTCGTTCCTTGGCATTTCAGTTAATCGAATATATTTCATTTCGCAATTCGGCACATCACGTATAAAAATCAACCGCCCGTTAATTAAATTAACCCTTCGCCCATCCTCCCTCCATTTACCGAAGAATCGTCGGTTGTGCTCTTACTACTGCACGCCGTCAACTCTTACCTCGCTTAAAACTTCGAGACTGAATCTACCGGTTGTGCTCTTACTACTGCACGTCGATTGATTCGTGTCTCGAACCCCTGCTGCATGATAATCTTGCTCATTCTCCCCGTCACCAATTAACGGTCAATTGATTTTTCCCAATAAATATTTATCTGTATTTATTCAAATCCATAAATGCCAAGAAGACGAGGTGGTACCAAGTTTAATCTTCGCCGCGCAAACGCAATAGCCGCGCAAAAGCCGCGACCGGCATCTCGTGGAAATAATTCATCCGTGTTCAAGCAAATTCTTCGTAACGCTGCAAAAGTACATTCGGTGAAAATTGGACCGGAAATTGTGTCGAACGTTCCGTTCTGTGGAAAGGTCTTCCTTATCGACCCCCGTGGGTACATCCGCGTAGTGACTCGATCGACCGGCAGCGTCGTTTCAGACGCATCCACCGCCGTTGTATCATCGGACATCGAGATCGTCACCATCGACTAATTTTCCCCCGTCGCCAACGTCGTTTCCTTTCGTTCCACGAGTTCGTCACCGCGGTCGGCCAACAAGAAACCGTCCTTACCTACAACAAGTCAGCACATCGATGGGTGGATGCTCGTCGAAGAATAAGAAACTTACTACCTCACCATCCATCGCTGAAATCGTCGTTCACCTAGAGATCGCCATTACCGACGGCAGGACCTCTCTCCGGGTACCAGACCATCCGTCGATAAACCCGCTACGCACCGCCGCTCGTAGGGTAAGTCGCATGCTCACGTTACCACTCACTAGTTTCTTTACCGACTGCCCTATCCCCGCAAGTGATTCTTAGTTACCGATCAAACTGTGGCTCGATCCTCATCCCTGTTGGGCACATTCCCGACTAAAGGCAGGATCTCAGGGCTGGCGTCCGTTCTCTAAAAACAAACAAAAATTGCATTAATTAAACAATCAACGTAAATCTCGTAACTGAAATCGCGTATTTCTCTTGCAAAGGAATTTCTTTTTTTATCCAAAATAAATTCCCGGACGTAACAGGATAAATTTTTGGTGGCAGCGGTGGGATGCCAAAGACACATTTGATCAATTTTCCAGTTCAAATATAAATTAACGTTTACAATTTCATCGTTTCTCGCGAACGTTCAAGATGTCTACTACTAGATCGCAAGCTCGTGCTTTAAACGAAGAGGAATTGCGCCTACTTCACGAACAAATAGATCGAAAACGCGAAACGTTACAAGAACAAGAACGCGCTCTCCACGAAAAAGATATAGAAACTCGAGAGCGAATTAAAACCCTTCAAACCCTCGAAGATGAAAGAAGTCGGAATATGTCGGAGATACCCGATATTGCCGAAACACAGGAACAATTTTCTTCCCTCCATAGGGCACTTTCACAAATAATTTCGCGATTCGGGGACTTACAGGCCGAAATTCATGAAATAAAAAACGAAAAGCGCTTCTCGCCTAATCACGAATCTCCAATCCCCGAACGCCGTAGCCTTCGCGATGATCATAACATCGACAACCTACCAAGGAACCCGAATTTAAAATTCAAGGACGCATTAGAATCCGTCCCTACGTTCAACGGGTATAACATCCCCGTCTTACGTTTCATTCGTTCGTGTAAAAGAGCTAGGGATATGTTTTCCCCTCACCTCGAATCAAGTCTCACACAATTATTGCGCAACAAATTAAAAGGCCACGCCGCAACTGCTTTGGAAGACTATACTTTTGATAACATCACCGAATTCGCGGACCGCCTCAAAACTTTATTCGGAGCCGCGAAAACCCTCAACGAATTCCGAGGCGAACTCGGAAATATCTCGAAGGGTAAATCCGAACAAATCATTGACTACATTAGCCGCGTAAAGGATCTCCACACGGCAATCTACGAGGCCGAGGTAGACAATCACGGATTCGTTCATACAAATCACCGTAACACGCTAAATAACGATACTCTCGATTGTTTTATTAAGGGGCTTCCCCCCGATTTTCGCATACGACTAAAACTCGAAAGTTTCCTCGATCTAGAAGACGCGTTTACCAAAGCTGTTAAGGTCGAAAAGGACATGGAGCGCGATCGCGCTCAGTTTAAAGATAACCGCGCGGAAAATAAACCGGGCGTTTCTCCCGTCAAAGCGTTCTCCCCCTCCGGAAGAACGACGTGTAACCATTGCGCTCGACCTCACCCATCGGAAAACTGTTGGCAAAGGTTTCCCGAAAAGAGGCCCGCGCACATACCCGCGCACGCTAACGAACAAGTCGCGAGTAATAATGTCAACAATAACGCAAATAACGGGCCGCGTGCCAACGATCGCGATAACGCTAGGCCACGCCCTCCGTGCAACTATTGCCAAAAACCAGGCCATTCCGAAGCCATGTGCTATCGGAAACAAAATGACGAACGGAGCAAGCAAAATTCCGTTCCAAAAAACGCGAACAACCGTCCCTTGGACAGGGCCTCCCCACGGGACGAACAACGCCAGGAGCGCCCGGTACGAATAATCGACGCCGAACCGTGCGAACCGTCCGGGTCCTCTTAAGTAATTCGGAAAGTTCTCCCTCGGTATTGTTGGATTGCCCGCAATTAGCCGGTCCTACGGAATTTTTGATCGACTCGGGCGCCGAGGTGAATTTGGTTAAAAAACAAGTCGTAAATACTTACATCAATGATTACGAAATATTAAGATTGGACGGCATTTCGCCGACTCCCGTAAAAACTTTGGGATCTGTAGTACTAACGGTGAACAACATTCCCGTAAAATTTCACGTCGTAAGCGATTGGTTCCCCATCGAGCAGCACGCTCTTCTAGGAACCGAATTTTTGGCTGGAAACAAGGCCATTATTGATTGGAATCATGAACAACTAAGTTACGGTGATCAAGTGATTCCTTTTGTATCGAAGCAAAGTGTATCCATTCCCAAACGTTCAAAGGTTGTATGCTACGTCAAAGTGAAAAATCCCGAAATTAAAGAAGGATATATTCCGAGGCTCCATTTTGGAGAAGGGATTTTCATGGGCGAAGCACTCGTGACTATTAAGAATGGGATTGCACATTTAATGGCTCACAACGCCACTGAAGACAATCTTTCTATGGAAATTCCGTACGTAACCGTTCAGGAGTTTAGCTGTAACGTTTCCACGGATATCGATTTGACCACTTCAGCCCCGATAGCTCGAAAAGGGCCGGAGGCCAATGAAGCGGGTCCTCTTGGCTCTCTCCCTTTTCCGGAAAAGGTTATGTCGGAACGGGAAACTTTTGATTTTCTTGCCCCAAGGAAGAGGGTATTAGTAGCTGAAAAAGAGAATAAATTACAAGAAATTTTGTGTCTATTGCGCTTCGATCACCTTAACGAGGAAGAACGTAAAAATGTAAATTCAATCGTTGAAGAAAACCTGGATCTATTTTATATCCCGGGCTCTCCTCTTTGTTTTACCAACGCTATAAACCATCGAATAATTACAACGGACGATCAACCCGTTTTTACGCGACAATACCGCTTTCCCCCTATTCATAAACAGGAGATCACGAAGCAGGTAAATGATTTAATATCGGGAGACATTGTTGAACCGTCAACCTCTCCTTATAGTTCGCCTCTCTGGATCGTGCCAAAGAAAGCCGATTCCCAAGGGAACAAAAGATGGCGGATGGTCATTGACTACCGCAATCTCAATGACAAAACGATTGGGGACGCTTACCCCCTCCCGCAAATTTCGGAAATTCTGGACCAATTGGGGAATGCAAAATATTTTTCCGTATTTGATTTGGCCAGTGGGTTCCACCAGATTAAGGTGCACCCCGACGACGCGCACAAAACAGCTTTTTCGACCCCTTTCGGTCACTATCAGTTCACTCGTATGCCATTCGGGCTCAAAAACGCGCCCGCCACATTCCAGCGCTTGATGGACCAGGTTCTCACCGGCCTACAAGGCAACGAGCTGTTCGTGTACCTTGACGACATCGTCATTTACGCACAAACCTTGGACGAACACGCGAAAAAATTCAACAAACTCGCGAAAAGATTGAGACGGGCGAACCTAAAGTTACAGCCCGATAAGTGCGAATTTTTAAGACGCGAAGTGGCCTACCTGGGCCACATTATCAGTGAAGATGGGGTAAAACCTGACCCTAAAAAGCTCGAAGCTCTCAAGGATTATCCCAGACCAACTACACCAAAGAAAATCAAACAATTCCTCGGTCTTGCAGGATATTACCGTCGTTTCATTGAAAACTTTTCCGGGATCGCAAAACCACTAACGTTACTACTAAAAAAGGAATCTCACTTTAAATGGACTGATGCTCAAGAGAAAGCATTTACAACGCTTCGCGATGCCCTCTGTAAAGAACCGGTACTCCAGTACCCAGATTTCTCAAATCATTTGTCATCACGACCAACGCATCGGATATCGCGGTCGGGGGCGTCCTTAGCCAAGGAGAAATCGGCAAGGATCGACCCATTAGTTACGCCTCACGTACACTGAATAAACATGAACTCAACTACTCAACAATCGAAAAGGAACTTCTTGCCATTTTGTACTGCGTAAACCATTTCAGACCTTATGTCTATGGACAAGAGTTCGTTTTCGTCACCGACCACAAGCCCCTCGTGTGGCTTCACTCGGTAAAGGACCCGGCCAATAGGCTGGTCCATTGGCGACTTAGTCTTTCAAACTACACTTACAAAATAATTTATAAGCCAGGAAAAGCAAACAGCAATGCTGACGCTTTATCTCGAAACCCTCCTACTCAAAAAACGATTTTCATGACAAAACATACGCCAAACCAAAACGTCTCTTCGGAAGATGAGAGAATCTTCTCTCCAGTAAAGAAAAGAAAGAAGAGATCAAAAGAACCAAAAGCCCACACGAGCACTGCTCCAAGAAGGCTATCATTAGATTCAATGTCAGACGACAATTTCCGAGGCTTTAATACTCAAGAGCAATTGCAATCAAACGAAAAAGCAAAACAAAACTTACCTGTTGAACGAATGGATGTGGAGGAACCTTCCAGTGTACCCCCTCCCCTCCTTTCTCCAGGAACTCTTCCAGATATCACACTAGATTTCCCTCCGGAATTCGACCTCGCTGTTCCACCCGATCTTCCATCGGATCCATCCTTGGATCGTTTTTCGGTCTCCCCCTTCAGGGAAGACCAACCTGAAAAAGAAAATGAAATCGACAAAGAAAATTCAAACGATAACGAAGGTATACCCGAAAGTGATGACGAGTCAGACGACGATTCCGAACAAAGTGACCTAATCGAGGATGAAAATCCTCAATTCAAAATTAGCGAAGCAAATCGCCATTTATCTAACGCATTAAAAATTGTAGAAACACGCGATAGATTGCATATGCAAAAAGATAATTACGTCGTCTTCGTAACCATGACCGGGCAACCACTTGACGAAGGTGCTAAGGACCTCCAGGAACAACACGTCTTCCCTAAATTAGAGGAGTTGGCGTACCTGCGAGTAAAATTCAAAATTGTAAAATCGAAACAAATAATCGCACTACCTATTTTAGGTAGCACACACAACAGCCTCGAGATCTCAGATCTCCGGGAAATTTGCGACTCCCTAAAGGACGCGATTCGCGAGCTGTGCCTTAAAGAAGTCTGTATCGCAAAAACGCCCTCTATCGGCAACGTGCCGTGGGGCGTAATCAAAAATACTTTGTATGAAGCACTCCGTGAGGAAAATATCACGTTCGTAATTTGCAGTCAACTAGTTCAAATTCCTCCCGAAGAAAAGCGGTTGGAAATTATTAAAGAAAAGCACGACTCGCTAATCGGTGGCCACAAAGGAGTAAACAAAACATACAAACGTATCCGTGAGTACTACTACTGGAAAAACATGAAAGTTCAGATCCAGGAGTATATCCAACATTGCCGAAATTGTCAACTCAAAAAATTGGTTCGCGTAAAGACCAAACAACCAATGATACTCACCGATACGCCTGGGGCCGCGTTCGATAAGATCGCCATGGACATAGTAGGACCCCTCCCTTTGACGAAGACTGGTAATCAGTATATATTAACTCTCCAAGATCTTCTTACGAAATATTCGTTGGCTATTCCGTTGAGCCGAACATCATCGGTGGACATCAGCACCGCATTCGTGAAAAATTTCATCTCACGATTCGGCGCTCCGCGTGCCCTCCTCGCCGATCAAGGATCCAACTTCTGCAGCAGTCTCATGAAGGCTGTGGCGAAAAAATTCAAAATCAAGGCCTACCAGACAACAGCTTTCCATCCCCAAAGCAATGGATCGATCGAACGTTCTCATCACGTACTCATGGAATATCTGAAACAATATGTTAATGAAAATTCCGATTGGGACGAGTATTTAGACCTGGCCATGTTTTCATATAACACGAGTCGTCACGAAGGTACCGGGTATACCCCCCACGAACTCGTATTTGGCAGGTTAGCTCGTCAACCTTCGGCCCACCACCAAATCGAAGAATCACAGGATCCTTCTTACGCCGCATACCTCATCGACCTGTTTGACCGCATCGACGGCCTGCAAACAATGGCGGCCGAAAATCTGAAACATGCAAAAGAAAAATCGAAAGAGTATTACGATCGCAACATCAATCCAAGGTTCTTCAAGGTTGGCGATCGCGTGTTAATGTTAAAAGAACCCCAAAAAGGAAAATTCGGAGATCAATATTCCGAGCCATGCGAAATAATCGAAATATTATCAGGGGGTAACGTTAAAATCCTTTACCAAGGCAAACCTCGCATCGTACATACGAACAAATTGAGGGCCACCCGTCTGTAACCAAAACTTCCGTTATTGGTTACAGAATGGAGCCGAAGACAACAGTCATCTTTGCTCTCCTCATGCGCACCGCCGTCTGCCTCATCGGGTATGACTGCGGCGCCCCTACGCTCAACGTCACCACTGTTTCTCTCACCGACATCGGAACCTGCGACATACCCATGGTCGATCCAACCCCGATACCTGTGAGAATCCAATTGCTGCAGCTCTCGGAATTTTCTACGACCGAGGTCGTTCAGCGCAAGATCGAAATCGACAGGACCTTGTACAACTGCGGCATGAATTCGCATAATTCAATAGTACAAAATGGTCGTCAAATTTATCTTCACGAATTAGACGACAAAACTTGCCGCAAGGTCCACGAAACGGGAATCATCCACCTTGGATTTTCCGCTATTATCACCGGACTAAAAAGAAATAGTACAACATCAAGGAGTCTTACGCTTGCCGGAAGTCTCACGAACGACGGAAGTTGCACCGGCTCTCAATACACCGACCCTTTTGGCACATGGAGCAACGTAGTGGTCCAGGCTTCCGCTAAAATCACCATCTCCAACTACGAGGCATCGGTCAACATGGCGACCAACCGCGTCATCCTCCAGAGCTCGACCCAATGTCAACTGTCCGAAGGTCAATGCACGGACGTCGAAGGGAACCAAGCTTTTTGGAAAACGGAACCTGTGGACACGTGCCTCTTCAACAGATACGACGTTCTTTACGATGGCATGGCAACAAAACTCCGTACTATCGAAAATTCCATCCAGACGCCTGATGTGTATACGTTAACTACTCAAGAAACCACGTTTGCTCTAGCCGTCAGGAATGAAAAGCCTGTCTGCGGCTATACTCTCATCCGAACGGAACATCCGAAATTATTCATTCTCGAGACTCGCGACGGCCAAACATTTGCTTCACGTCGCAGGGTCCGTGTCAGTAATCTGGACATATTTTCCTACGTAAATTCGAAATTTATTTATGTGGAAAAACATATCAAAACTCAAATAAAGGCACTGTATAAGGAGGTACTAACGCAACGATGCAATTTGGAACAACAAGTACTCCGCAACGCTCTGGCAACCGCATCGATATTGCCGGAAAAATTCGCTCGAGCCGTCACCAGAAGTCCAGGGTACATGGCCGTCATCGCCGGCGAAGTAGCCCACATCATCAAGTGCGTCCCCGTGGAATGCACCCTTCGCAGGACCGTGGAATGCTACTTCGAGCTACCTGTAACTCACCGCAACCAGTCGTATTTCCTTTCGACATTTTCACGCACACTCATTAAGGCCGGAACTCACATCGAGTGCAACCCCCTTCTTCCGGCGCAATATCTTATTGACGGGGCATGGTATCGCTTCGCCCCGCATCCAATCGAAGTTCCACCACCGCAAGTATTACGACCAATGACCACCCCTACCTGGGGCTATACACCAGTGGGAAATCTCGCAACAAGTGGAATTTATACGAACGAAGAAATGGAGCAATTACGAGACCGAATCATGTTTCCTGCCGAAAGACCAGCGCTATTGAATAATTTGGCTCGTGGATCAGCTGGATACACCATCCCTCCAGGAGCCGTGTCCCTCAAAACCTTGTTGGACGAAAGCACCTTGGAGCACATCGCAACCAACGCTTTCAACAACCTTTGGAACGGTTTCGAGAAATTTGGAATTGTCAGCGCAGGCTTTCTCGGCATTATGGCCATTTACTCAGTTATAAAATCAGCCATCGATACCATCATCCATGGGTACACCCTGCATTCATTATACGGATGCAGCTTCGCGTTGTTTGGGGCCATCTGGAGTTCCATCACGAATCTTCTCGTCACCAGGGCCCACCGAAAGAATCAAAGGGATGAAGGACTCAACTCCGAACCGTCCCCTAGGGAATTGGTTCCCCCGGACAACGAACCGGAACCCAAATTATCTACGTCTACTAGGAGATTGTCGGGCATCGACGCCGTCCTGCTTGAGCGCCTTTGCGCCGTTCCTCAGCCATCCAGTAGGTTGTCTTCGGCTTAAAGGGGGGAGGTGTTACGTCCTGGCGATCTCGCCCTCCATTCTCCATATACATATGCATATATACATATACCCATCTCGTCCTTATTCTATACGAATACACACACATATATATATATATATATATACGTATATACGTATACATACATATATATACACATACGCATATATACGATACCTATAGATATATATAGATTGCTATACATACATATATACAAATTTATAATCCAATACAAGAATATTTTTTTTCTCGTTAACTCTAACTCATATTGTGACGAGCGCATTTATTTTTCATCATTTCTGATTTTGTCTGTGCACATACGACTTTCCCCAGTATGTACCTACTTCCGCTGAACGCGCCTAGCTAGCGCGCCGAGCTCAACGCTCGCGCGCACTCGCTTTCTATCCTTGTCCCTCTTCAGCGCCCGCGCGCACTCACTCACTATCCTCGTCTTTCCTTAACTCTCGCGCGCACCCGCGCGCCGTCGCTCCGTCTCTCTCTAGCGCTCCGCTAGGAGACCAACGTACTCCTCCTGCTCGCCTGATACTTCGCGCGCTCAATCGAATCTTCCTCATCTTCCATCCTTCTCCTTCGGGTTGTCCGCGTACCTCCTTCATGCTCATGCAACCCGTATCACAAAAACCTTCTTCCTTAAGCGCGAATCTCGTTTTCCGCGGATCCGCGATATAATTCGCGGCCCACGAATCACGACTATTAACCCACTCATTCCTATTTTACATACTCGCGAAAAACCGCGAGATTGCGTAATCCGCGGACTCGCGATATACTCGCGACCCCGCGACTCGTCTCGTATATAGAGTCGGTCTCTCTCTTACTCTCACCCGGCCTATCCCTCTCTCTCCTACCCACAGCTACTATGGCAAATAGACGCTACGTGACTTTTTCCCAAATTAGTTTATTGCCCCTCGAGTCGAGCGAACGCTTCCCTTCGAGACATTTTCCAGAAAACACTTGAATTGCTTTATTGCCTCTTGGAACGAGCGAGCGTTCTTTTTACAGTATAAGTCTTTTCTCGTACGCTTCCCCATTTTCAAGTACATAATAGAAGACATTATCCAGATTTTTCCCGAACTTTCCCAGCGCATGTATATCTCTTTCTCTCTCGCACTCGCCGCGTCTCTCTCGGACGCGCCGCCATGATGCAAGCCACGTGTTGCACGTAGGCTTCTACGAAACAATAATTTAAACAATATCACATCATGCCGAATCCTAAGAACTAATTAAGAGATAAACAAATCGCTATCACTCCATACCTAATAGACTAAACATCCGCTCCAACGCCAATATCACGTATCGCCTCTTTGTCTCCTTTGTTTCCAACCCTGTATCATTATTATTATTTCCACGGGCAGAATATTCTAGAACAATTTCAGACACGCCCTAATTAATAAGGAAATTATCCAAATAATAATTAACGCCGTCACAATGCGACTTACAATATTATTAATAATTATAACAAATGTATCACGCGAAAAACGAACGTTATATTAATCCTTTAGTTAAGCGATAATCGTCATAATTCAGTATTACCAGTATAACAAATATGTCACGCGCTACCAACATAGCTAAAAACAATTAGCCATTATGAACATTTATATTATTTACGTACATACGAATAAAAGTATTATTCCTCGACTAAAACCAAATATTAAATATAATTACTTTCGCATAAATAATAGTGCGCTCTATTTTATTAATTAAAAATTACACATTTATAATTCATTATATACAATTCGTATATTTCGCATTTTAATTATTGTTCTCTCATTCAACCGCCGTATTTTTACATCGAATCTGTTTCGCACGCAAAAAGGATAAATAACAACAATTGGAACTTATATTTCTTTATTTAAAAACAGATATTATTATAACAAATTGTGAGACTAACGATAAATTAAAAACATTAACTTATCGTCAGTCCAACCGACATAATTATTTGTTGTAACATTTAAATTAAATAATTGATTTATCGTCGAATTCCCCGTTTGACGCCATAAGAGCAAGCGAGAAGGAACATCAGCGTCGGCGTCCCCTCTCCGCGGCGCATGCGCACCGCGCCGTTCCACCGCCGCACCAATAAAAAGCCGAGCCCTCCGCTGCTCGACAGTTCTCCGGTCTCTCCACCAGTCAGTTGCGCTTCTCCGCTCGCCGCGTTCGTGTCGGACCCGCTCGCTGGAAAATCGGAATAATTCTTTATTATTTTTTACATTCTTTTAATATCTCCTTTGTCATCATAACTCCAAGTCTGAGTCTGATTTTCTTGCGTCGAAATCCCATCGAAGAGTTTTATGTAATTATACTTATTTTTCAAGTTTGTAACAATATATATATATACGTGTACATCTTAGAGTCAGTGAAAGTTATTTCGCGACCCTTATCCCTCATCGAACATATTCGCTCAACGTGTTTCGTGTCGTTAGCTTATTCAGTCATCTCTCACGAACTTATTTGAGTCAACGTTCTCTCACCCTCGTTCCTTGGCATTTCAGTTAATCGAATATATTTCATTTCGCAATTCGGCACATCACGTATAAAAATCAACCGCCCGTTAATTAAATTAACCCTTCGCCCATCCTCCCTCCATTTACCGAAGAATCGTCGGTTGTGCTCTTACTACTGCACGCCGTCAACTCTTACCTCGCTTAAAACTTCGAGACTGAATCTACCGGTTGTGCTCTTACTACTGCACGTCGATTGATTCGTGTCTCGAACCCCTGCTGCATGATAATCTTGCTCATTCTCCCCGTCACCAATTAACGGTCAATTGATTTTTCCCAATAAATATTTATCTGTATTTATTCAAATCCATAAATGCCAAGAAGACGAGGTGGTACCAAGTTTAATCTTCGCCGCGCAAACGCAATAGCCGCGCAAAAGCCGCGACCGGCATCTCGTGGAAATAATTCATCCGTGTTCAAGCAAATTCTTCGTAACGCTGCAAAAGTACATTCGGTGAAAATTGGACCGGAAATTGTGTCGAACGTTCCGTTCTGTGGAAAGGTCTTCCTTATCGACCCCCGTGGGTACATCCGCGTAGTGACTCGATCGACCGGCAGCGTCGTTTCAGACGCATCCACCGCCGTTGTATCATCGGACATCGAGATCGTCACCATCGACTAATTTTCCCCCGTCGCCAACGTCGTTTCCTTTCGTTCCACGAGTTCGTCACCGCGGTCGGCCAACAAGAAACCGTCCTTACCTACAACAAGTCAGCACATCGATGGGTGGATGCTCGTCGAAGAATAAGAAACTTACTACCTCACCATCCATCGCTGAAATCGTCGTTCACCTAGAGATCGCCATTACCGACGGCAGGACCTCTCTCCGGGTACCAGACCATCCGTCGATAAACCCGCTACGCACCGCCGCTCGTAGGGTAAGTCGCATGCTCACGTTACCACTCACTATTTTCTTTACCGACTGCCCTATCCCCGCGAGTGATTCTTAGTTACCGATCAAACTGTGGCTCGATCCTCATCCCTGTTGGGCACATTCCCGACTAAAGGCAGGATCTCAGGGCTGGCGTCCGTTCTCTAAAAACAAACAAAAATTGCATTAATTAAACAATCAACGTAAATCTCGTAACTGAAATCGCGTATTTCTCTTGCAAAGGAATTTGTTTTTTTATCCAAAATAAATTCCCGGACGTAACAACATACAATCGATTATACCTTCCATTTCTCATGATATGCTCAGCCTATGCTTATTTTCAAACCATCAAGACAGATACTATTAACCCATGTATGAGATAAAGCTAAATAATAATTTTAAATCAAGATTGAATAGGTATCGTTCATCCATCACATTGGTCAACTGAAGAACAACCTTACCGGATCCTGGATAACACACCTATGCCCACTAACACTCAAATTAATCAGAATTCAGACTGTTTCAGATGCAACCAAAAGAAGAGAATGATAACATATATATATATACATTTCGGCAAACAACGAATCTAGAAAAAAAAACCTTACGCCAAAAAGTAAATCACGGCAAACTATAAAGGGAACAAATGCAAAGACTATCGTCAACGAAGGAGCAAAAATTTGGGTTCTTCTTCTCTTTTTTTACATATATATATACATATGTATATGGAATTACCAACCACACACACACCCGTCCTTTCGTAACCAAAACAGCTCCTACTAACTCATCTAAACTAATCTTATAGTCAGTTTCAGATCCACGGCCATAACTCAACATACCAAATTAAAACATTACTTTAGCAGGAACAAAATCATTACACGGCAAAAAATTACCACACGGAACAAAAATTACTACAGGGCACAAAAACTACTATACGGAACAAAAATTACTGCACGGAACAAAAACTACCACACGGAACAAAAACTACTACACGGAACAAAATTATCACACGCAACACATCTCATCCCGACTAAGCATATTCGAACAGTTCCGTCCGACTAAACTGCGGCCCGAATTGCGCTTACAGCGCAATTGAACCACACCCCTAACAAACGCACATATTTTGGGACACCCACGTTACACTACATAAGTACACACATACACACCACACGCACACATGTTTACATAAATACACGCATACACACCCACACACATTTTTATTTTATTATATAGAATCAATGAAAAAAAAAGCTTTGTAACCCACGATGCGGAGCATCGTTCTTGTAAGAGGGGGAGTGTCACGGTCCCACACGACTCTTATTCCCAAACCCAGTCTCACGCCCTCATATCAACCGTTTCCCACAGCTCTCACCTAAACCTAATCCTCCTTCCTAGAAACCCTCAGCAGAAACTTAATCTCCCTTCCCAGAAGTCCTCTCCAGCATCTCTCATTCTCTCTCTCTCTCATCTCTCCTGAGTCCCATTGTTCGCGAGCCCACGCGCTTCGCCATACTCGCGCGTGGCATCCCCTCCACCTTTCTAAGGCCCCTCCACTCAACCACGCATCATCCTGCTGGACCGAGAGCCAGCAGTCCATCCTAAAACCTCGAACACCTAAGTGCACTCCCTCACCAAGACCAAAGGAGAATAAAACATCCAAGTCAGAAGTCCGTGTCCGAGTCAATAGTTCTCGCGCAATTCCTAATTACCCGCTTGACCATCACATTACAACAAATAATTATGTCGGTTGGACTGACGATAAGTTAATATTTTGAATTTATCGTCAGTCTCACAATTTGTTACAATAATATCTGTTTTTAAATAAAGAAATATAAGTTCCAATTGTTGTCATTTATTCTTTTTGCGTGCGAAACAGATTCGATGTAAAAATACGGCGGTTGAATGAGAGAACAATAATTAAAATGCGAAATATACGAATTGTATATAATAATTAGAAATGTGTAATTTTTAATTAATAAAATAGAGCGCACTATTATTTATGCGAAAGTAATCGTATTTAATATTTGGTTTTAGTTGAGGAATAATACTTTTATTCGTATGTACGTGAATAATATAAATGTTCATAATGGCTAATTGTTTTTAGCTATGTTGATAGCGCGTGACATATTTGTTATACTGGTAATACTGAATTATGACGATTATCGCTTAACTAAAGGATTAATATAACGTTCGTTTTTCGCGTGATACATTTATTATAATTATTAATAATATTGTAAGTCGCATTGTGACGGCGTTAATTATTATTTGGATAATTTCCTTATTAATTAGGGCGTATATGAAATTGTTCTAGAATATTCTGCACGTGGAAATAAGAATAATGATCCAGGGTTGGAAACAAAGGAGACAAAGATGCGATACGTGATATTGGCGTTGGAGCGGATGTTTAGTCTATAAGGTATGGAGTGAAAGCGATTTGTTTATCTCTTAATTAGTTCTTAGGATTAAATTATTGTTTCGTAGAAGCCGACGTGCAACACGTGGCTTGCATCATGGCGGCGCGTCCGAGAGAGACGCGGCGAGTGCGAGAGAGAAAGAGATATACATGCGCTGGGAGAGTTCGGGAAAAATCTGGATAATGTCTTCTATTATGTACTTAAAAATGGGGAAGCGTACGAGAAAAGACTTATACTGTAAAAAGAATGCTTGCTCGTTTCAAGAGGCAATAAAGCAATTCAAGTGTTTTCTGGAAAATGTCTCGAAGGAAAGCGCTCGCTCGACTCGAGGGGCAATAAACTAATTTGGGAAAAAGTCACGTAGCGTCTATTTGCCATAGTAGCTGTGGGTAGGAGAGAGTGGGTTAGGCCGGGTGAGAGTAAGAGAGAGACCGACTCTATATACGAGACGAGTCGCGGGGACGCGAGTATATCGCGAGTCCGCGGATTACGCAATCTCGCGGTTTTTCGCGAGTATGTAAAATAGGAATGAGCGGGTTAATAGTCGCGATTCGTGGGCCGCGAATTATATCGCGGATCCGCGGAAAACGAGATTCGCGGTTAAGGAAGAAGGTTTTTGTGATACGGGTTACATGAGGATGAAGGAGGTACGCGGGCAACCCGAAGGAGAAGGATGGGAGATGAGGAAGATTCGATGGAGCGCGCGAAGTATCAGGCGAGCAGGAGGAGTACGTTGGTCTCCTAGCGGAGCGCTAGAGAGAGATCGAGCGACGGCGCGCGAGTGCGCGCGAGCGTTAAGGAAAGACGAGGATAGTGAGTGAGTGCGCGCGGGCGCTGAAGAGGGACAAGGATAGAAAGCGAGTGCGCGCGAGCGTTGAGCTCGGCGCGCTAGCTAGGCGCGTTCAGCGGAAGTAGGTACATACTTGGGAAAGTCGTATGTGCACAGACAAAATCAGAAATGATGAAAAACAAATGCGCTCGTCAGAATATGAGTTAGAGTTAACGAGAAAAAAAAATTCTTGTATTGGATTATAAATTTGTATATATGTATGTATAGCAATATATATATATATATCTATAGGTATCGTATATATGCGTATGAGTATATATATGTATGTATACGTATATACGTATATATATATATATATATATGTGTGTGTATTCGTATAGAATAAAGGACGAGATGGGTATATGTATATATGCATATGTATATGGAGAATGGAGGGCGAGATCGCCAGGACGTAACACCTGTAGACTTCTGGGACACGCACATGGGTCCCCGGAGTACCATATCGAAATGTCTCATATATACATACATATACACGTACCTGCATGCTTCAGGGACATATACGAGAGTCCCTGGAGTACCTCCTATAATAATTCCGCATGGCTATTTCCATGCATACTTTAGGGACATAAGTCCTCGAAATGACTTTAACGAATATATATATATATATACATACTCCAGGACCTCAGAGTCCTCATATACCATTCGTATACTCTTATGCATACTTCGAAGGCATTAGTCCTCGGAATGACCTTAGTGAATATCTATACATGTATATATATATATATATATATATATATATATATATATATATATATATATACATATACGTACGCTATACGCTTCAGGGACATATAGCCAAGTCCCGGAGCAATATTTCATACATATCTACTTTCATGCACACTTCGGGGACATAAGTCCTCAAAGTGACACTCACCAATATACTTATATATATATACTCGGGGCATCCAAGAGAGTCTCCGGAGTACAAATAATAATATTAATACCTATACTTACTTGTATATTTCGGGGACATTCACGAGTCCCCGAACTAGTATCCAACATATATATGTATATTCGTGTTGACCATAATACAATGGTCCTAGAAATAAGAAATATTGTCATATCTATGTTATGTATATATTGGGGACGCGAGAAACCTCGAATAACCCGCGAAACTGTTCCCAAGCGGTCAGCTTCATCGCGAGTTTTCTCACACACCTCTTCGGAGCTTGGTCACCACGTAGTCAGCACATCCTGCCAATAACGAAAAATATTCATTTCATTGCTCATGCACAACTCGAGAAAAATAACTTATCAGTGCTAATATTCGGTTACATGGGGACCGAGCTCGAGAGCGAGGGTAATGACGCCAAGCCCTTTGTCTCAGAAACAAAGAGGGCGAGGATACATATTGCGCTCCGGGAGCTGGCCAGTCAGTTCCGTCCGGTCTCTCGAACAGCGCGCATCGCAGAGTCGACGCTCTGAAAACCGGTACACCTATTTTATTCCATTTTATATTCTTTTCGAGTTTACCCCGGTCTCTTCGTCAGTGTAACTATAAGTCTCTGTAAAACCGGCATTAATTGTTTAAATCATAATAAAAATAAAAGGAAACATAACACGTCAAACACTGCAACAAATAAATTAACGAAACTTATATTATTTTCTTTATTGAATGTAACTACGTTTATTTACGTGTGAAATACACAATCGTTTATATAACATTCGATTTCTTCGCGCTATTAAAATCACGCAAAATACGGCGACCGCGAAAAAGTGTAACATTTTCCGAGCAAATAATTAAAATATATTTGGCTCTCGTTCGTGCGTGTAAACACGCAACGAACAAATCATCGTAGGGCATTTCTTTCTCTCTTTCTCTCTTCCTCTCACTCGCGCCATTTTTCCCAACACACGTATTCGTCTCACTCATTAAATCATAGTTGTCCGAAATTGGACAATTCTTAAAGTGCCCTTTTTTACGAGGCTTGGGAAAGCTGACGCACGAACACGCTACATCCGCTGACTCGCCGTAATCTGGCAGGTTAGCGACTGGCACGGTTAATCCGGTGCTTAGTGTTCGGACGTCGATTTCCCATGACCTTTATATTTGTATTCGCGGCTGGCCGCCAATCGCCGTAACCGGGCGGAGGTGGGCCAGACGTAGCGAGTCGGCGGTGCCGTAATTTGGCACGCACTAGACTCGCTCAGCGTACCAAATTTTATTTCATATCAGTCTGTACCTGTGCGTTAGACGAATACGTTTCCCGATACATTCGCTCGACAAATAAAAAACCCTCCTCCGTCCAAAATCGGTCGTATAAACAGGGTATTTTCCGAGGAATTCGGAAGGTTTGCCGCACGAACACGCCACACGCGCCGACCCGCCGAAATTCGGTAGGTCAGCGACTGGCACGGTCACATCGGTGCTTAGTGTTCGGGCGTCGGCTTCCGATATTCTCTACATTGGTTCTCGCGGCTGGCCGCCAATCGCCGTAACCGGGCGGAGGTGGAGCCAGACGTAGTGAGTCGACGGTGCCGTAACCTGGCACGTCTTGCACTCACTCAGCGGTTCAAATAATTATAAATTCTATACATGTATATTTATATTTCAATGCGAATGTATCCCTCATAAATTAATCCAGTCCTCGTAGTCTTCGACCGCTCCCAAAAACATCGGCATCCCCGGCCCATCGCATTCGCACGAGCACCGCGTACCCGTCAGGGCAACGACAGGTCCGGTCGAGCTGGAACATCTTTGCGATTCCTGGACATATTCGGTCACATGGTCGAGTGGTTTTGACCCGCTACGCACCGCTGCTCTTTCTCACCAAGGTAAGCACAATTTCACGCTACTTTCTTATTTGCTTACCTGTCGCTCATGCGTCAAATTATACACCAACGACTTTACCAAGCGACTATCCCAAGTGGGCACATTCCCGCTTAAATGTGGCGCTTTTCTTCTCCGACGGTAACTTACCGTCATATAAGTCATATGACTTAATTCATTATAATCCGTACGTTCGTGGCACACTTCCCATTCGTAAATTCAAATCCTGAAAGGTAAATTAAAAGACGATTAATTATCGATTAAAAATGGACCCCACGACGTAATACGAGCACCCATGTGCTCGTCCCTGAAGTTACAGGTAAGTTTAGCGGTAATGTTATTATGGGAACTGTTTGTCCCTAAAGTATTCGGGTAGATATACGCATGCTAAATTTAAAGATATATTCACGAATATTTTATATAACGGGGTTTCTGAGTGAAATCGACCATATATGGGTCGTTCTGATTAACATGTACCCCAAGAAAAACATAAATGAGCGCGTTTAGCGCGAGGAAAAAATCTTAATAATTAATACAATTCGTACCAGATATGAATATTTGGAGGGCGAGAGTGCTAGGACGTAACACCTCCCCCCTAAAAGTCTGAAGCAATGCTTCAGCTTTGCTGAGGACCGGCGTTGAGCCGCTCCAAGAGTCCGTGATCGACGCCCGACAAACGCCTCGACGTCGTCGGATGGTCGCGATTGTCATTGATGGACACCAGCTCTAGAGGTTCGTCGTTGGTGATCTTCGACGACCGTTGTTCAGCATGGTGAGCTCTGCTAATTAGGAGGCTTGTCACCGAGTTCCAGATGGCTCCTAGGAGGGTGAAACTCCATCCGTACAGAGTGTGGAGTGTATATCCATGGATGCAAGTATCGATGATCGCCTTGATAATGGTGAGGATCGCGAGGACCCCGAACAGGCCCGCACTGATGATCCCGAATTTTTCGAAACCACCCCAGATTTTGTGCATTACTCCATCAGCCACGTGTTGGAGAGCGTCCTCGTCCATCAGTGTCTTGAGGGAAACGCTTCCCGGGGGTATGTCGTGTCCTGCGAAACCCCTTGCGATGTTGTTGAGTAATGCTGGTTTTTCAGCGGGGAACATTATCCTGTCCCTCAGCTGGTTGATCTCGTGTTCAGAATAAATTCCGCTGGATGCCAAATTTCCAATGGGGTTGTATCCCCAGGTAGGCATGGAAGCGGGATGCAGTTGTCCAGGAGGCGGTACCTCGACTGGATGTGGTGTGAAACGATACCAAGTGCCGTCGATCCAATATTCGGCGGGCAGCATGGGGTTGCACTCGATATGTGTTCCCGTCCGGATAAGTGTCCTTGAGATTGTGGACAGGAAGAACGATTGGTTCCGGAACGTTACGGGAAGTTCGTTGTAACATTCGTCCGTTCGACGAAGGGTGCATTCCACGGGTGTGCACTTGACAATGTGTGCTACCTCTCCTGCGATGACGGCCATATATCCCGGGGCTTTCATGACGGCCCGGGCGAATTTTCCGGGGAGAATGGAAGCCGTTGAGAGAGCGTTTTGTAGCATTTGTTTTTCAAGATTGCATCGTTGTGTGAGAATGTCCTTGTAAAGTGTTTTTATTTGCGCCTTAATATGCTTTTCGACGTAAATAAACTTTGAGTTCACGTACGCGAATATGTCGAGGTTACTAACAAGCACCCTTTTCCGCGTAGCGAAAGATTCATGATTTTGATTTTCGAGGACGTACAATTTTGGATGCTCCGTTCGCACGAGTATATAGCCGCAAACATGTTTTTCGGATTTAACAGCCAGTGCGAAGATAGTATCCTGGGTAGAGAGCGTGTAGACATCCGGTATTTGGTGCGAGTTGTCGAAGGTCCTTAATTTGGTAGCTGTACCCTCGAATAATACGTCGTACCGGTTAAACGCGCAGGTGTCTGCTGGTTCAGTTTTCCAGAATACGGCGTTACCTTCGATATCGAAGCAGGTACCATCCGATAATTGGCAATGGGTTCCTGACCGAAGGATTATTTTATTGGTCGCCAAGCTGACCGTTGATTCGTAACTGGTGAGAGTTATCCTCACTGAGGCTTGGACGACCACGTTGTCCCAAGCGCCAGAAGGATATTGTGTACCAGAGCATTTCCCCTGGTTACCGACAGATCCGGCTAGGGTCACGCCCCGAGTTGTGGTGCTGTTTTTCCGGATCCCGGAAATTATTGCTGTCAGGCCTACTTGCAGTAGCCCTGTTTCGTGAATTTTTCGGCACGATCGTTCATCGACTTCGTGCAGGTAAATTTGAAGTCCATTATGTACAATGGAGTTGTGGGAACTCATCCCACAGTAGTAAATCGTCCGGTCGATTTCGACCTTACATTGGACTACGCCAGTTGATGAGAACTCCGAAAGTTGCAGGAGTTGAATCTTCACTGGTGTCGGTATCGGATCGACCAAAGGGATGTCACATTCGCCGACGTTGCCCAAAGAGATGGTCGATACGTTGTTACGTCGTGGGGCCCATTTTTAATCGACAACTAATCGTCTTTTAATTTACCTTTCAGGATTTGAATTTACGAATGGGAAGTGTGCCACGAACGTACGGATTATAATGAATTAAGTCATTAGACTTATATGACGGTAAGTTACCGTCGGAGAAGAAAAGCGCCACGTTTAAGCGGGATTGTGCCCACTTGGGATAGGCGCTTGGTAAAGTCGGTGGTGTATAATTTGACGCATGAGCGACAGGTAAGCAAATAAGAAAGTAGCGTGAAATTGTGCTTACCTTGGTGAGAAAGGGCGGCGGTGCGTAGCGGGTCAAAACTACTCGACCGTGTGACCCAATTTGTCCAGGAATCGCAAAGTTGTTCCAGCTCGATCCGACCTGTCGTTGCCCTGACGGGTACCCGGTGCTCGTGCGAATGCGATGGGCCGGGGATAACGATGTTTTTGGGAGCGGTCGGAGACTACGAGGACTGGATTAATTTATGAGGGATACATTCGCTTTGAAATATAAATATACATGTATAGAATTTATAATTATTTGAACCGCTGAGTGAGTGCAAGACGTGCCAGGTTACGGCACCGTTGAATCACGACGTCTGGCTCCACCTCCGCCCGGTTACGGCGATTGGCGGCCAGCCGCGAGAACAAATGTTGAGAATAACGGAAGCCGACGCCCGAACACTAAGCACCGGTGTGACCGTGCCAGTCGCTGACCTACCGAATTACGGCAGGTCGGCGCGTGTGGCGTGTTCGTGCGGCAAACGTTCCGAATTCCTCGGAAAATACCCTGTTTATACGTCCGATTTTGGACGGACGAGGGTTTTTTATTTGTCGAGCGAATGTATCGGAAAACGTATTCGTCTAGCGCATACGTACAGATTTATATGAAATAAAATTTGGTACGCTGAGCGAGTCTAGTGCGTGCCAGATTACGGCACCGCCGACTCGCTACGTCTGGCCCACCTCCGCCCGGTTACGGCGATTGGCGGCCAGCCGCGAATACAAATATAAAGGTCAAGGGAAATCGACGTCCGAACACTAAGCACCGGATTAACCGTGCCAGTCGCTAACCTGCCAGATTACGGCGAGTCAGCGGATGTAGCGTGTTCGTGCTACATCCCAAGCCTCATACTTTTCGGATGTAGCGTGTTCGTGCTACTTTCCCAAGCCTCATAAAAAGGCACTTCAAGATTTGTCCAATTTTGGACAAGTATGATTTAATGAGTGAGAAGAATACGTGTGTTGGGAAAAATGGCGTGAGTGAGAGGAAGAGAGAAAGAGAGAAAGAAATGCACTACGATGATTTGTTCGTTGCGTGTTTACACGCACGAACGAGAGCCAAATATATTTTAATTATTTGCTCGGAAAATGTTACACTTTTTCGCGGTCGCCGTATTTTGCGTGATTTTAATAGCGCGAAGAAATCGAATGTTATATAAAAGATTGTGTATTTTCCTCGTAAATAAGCGTAGTTACATTCAATACAGAAAATAATATAAGTTTCGTTATTTTATTCGTTGCAGTGTTTGGCGTGTTATGTTTCCTTTTATTTTGATTATAATATAAACAATTAATACCGGTTTTACAGAGACTTATAGTTACACTGACGAAGAGACCGGGGTAAACTCGAAAAGAATATAAAATAGAATAAAATAGGTGTACCGGTTTTCAGAGCGTCGACTCTGCGATGCGCGCTGTTGGAGAGACCGGACGGAACTGACTGGCCAGCTCCCGGAGCGCAATATGTATCCTCGCCCTCTTTGTCTCTGAGACAAAGGGCTTGGCGTCATTACCCTCGCTCTCGAGCTCGGTCCCCATATAACCGAATATTAGCACTGATAACCTTATTTTTCTCGAGTTGTACATGGGCAATGAAATGAATATTTTTCGTTATCGGCAGGATGTGCTGACTACGTGGTGACCAAGCTCCGAGGAGGTCTGTGAGAAAACTCGCGATGAAGCTGACCGCTTGGGAACAGTTTCGCGGGTTATTCGAGGACTCTCGCGTCCCCAATATATACATAATATAGATATGACAATATTTCTTATTTCTAGGACCATTGTATCATGGTCAACACGAATATACATATATATGTTGGATACTAGTTCGGGGACTCGTGAATGTCCCCGAAATATACATGTAAGTATAGGTATTAATATTATTATTTGTACTCCGGAGACTCTCTTGGATGTCCCGAGTATATATATATGTATATTGGTGAGTGTCACTTTGAGGACTTATGTCCCCGAAGTATACATGAAAGTAAATATGTATGAAATATTGCTCCGGGACTTGGCTATATGTCCCTGAAGCGTATGGCGTACGTATATGAATATATATATATATATATATATATATATATATATATATATATATATATATCTACATGTATAGATATTCACTAAGGTTATTCCGAGGACTAATGCCTTCGAAGTATGCGTAAGAGTATACGAATGGTATATGAGGACTCTGAGGTCCTGGAGTATGTATATATATATATATATACGTTAAAGTCATTTCGAGGACTTATGTCCCTAAAGAATGCATGGAAATAGACATGCGGAATTATTATAGGAGGTACTCCAGGGACTCTCGTATATGTCCCTGGAGTGTGCAGGTACGTGTCTATGTATGTATAAATGAGACATTTCGATATGGTACTCCGGGGACCCATGTGCGTCTCCCAGAAGTGTACAGGCAATCAGATATGTACGGGTATATGAGGCTAATTGTAGAGTTAATCCGAGCACCCATGTGCTCGTCCCTGAAGTTACAGGTAAGCTTAGCGGTAATGTTATTATGGGAACTGTTTGTCCCTAAAGTATACGGGTAGATATACGCATGCTAAATTTAAAGATATATTCACGAATATTTTATATAACGGGATTTCTGAGTGAAATCGACCATATATGGGTCTTTCTGATTAACATGTACCCCAAGAAAAACATAAATGAGCGCGTTTAGCGCGAGGAATAAATCTTAATAATGAATACAATTCGTACCAGATATGAATATTTGGAGGGCGAGAGTGCTAGGACGTAACAATATTGCGCTCCGGGAGCTGGCCAGTCAGTTCCGTCCGGTCTCTCCAACAGCGCGCATCGCAGAGTCGACGCTCTGAAAACCGGTACACCTATTTTATTCCATTTTATATTCTTTTCGAGTTTACCCCGGTCTCTTCGTCAGTGTAACTATAAGTCTCTATAAAACTGGCATTAATTGTTTAAATCATAATAAAAATAAAAGGAAACATAACACGTCAAACACTGCAACAAATAAATTAACGAAACTTATATTATTTTCTTTATTGAATGTAACTACGTTTATTTACGTGTGAAATACACAATCGTTTGTTACGTCGTGGGGCCCATTTTTAATCGATAATTAATCGTCTTTTAATTTACCTTTCAGGATTTGAATTTACGAATGGGAAGTGTGCCACGAACGTACGGATTATAATGAATTAAGTCATATGACTTATATGACGGTAAGTTACCGTCAGAGAAGAAAAGCGCCACGTTTAAGCGGGAATGTGCCCACTTGGGATAGGCGCTTGGTAAAGTCGTTGGTGTATAATTTGACGCATGAGCGACAGGTAAGCAAATAAGAAAGTACTGAGAAGGTAAGTAAATTTTAATTTTAAAAAACAGGCTCGCTCGAGGCGATAACAATTCTGAGTTATTGATGGTTAGGGATAATGATGCGAACGCTGCTCGTGAGCGACGCAGGTCCGGTGGGATTCCTCGCCGGGTGGAACCGTTCTCCGGCCTGCACAACGAAACCCGTGGCGTTTAGAATACGGCAGGGGGCATGATATCCCTAACATCATGGTGAACGTGGAGTTATGCTTACCTGAGAAAAAGAGAGCGGCGGTGCGTAGCAGGTTAATCCTAGACGACACTGATGACCTCGGGCCCGTCAGACGGGGCCGAGGAGGTGTCGGATTCGCTCCCATCGTTCGGCACATAATCGGAGTCGCGGTGCGCGTCCGTTGTCTCCGACTCCGTGTCCATACTCGGCGCAACGGGCGGTTCCGGGGTCTCCGGAACCACAGGGATGTCGACACCGATATGCGGTGGCCGCATCACGAATCCTGGGGGCCAACGAAAAATGGTGGCGACTCCCACCGGTCGCTCCGGTTGTGGTGGTGGGGCGACGGTCGGAGCGTGAGCCGACGGAAGGTTGAGGGTGTGGGCGCCCGAAAAATGGTGTCCCACCCAAAGCTTCGCAAGGCGAACGCCCCGTTCACGCCTATTAGGCCTTTTAAAGATGGGCCTATTCGCCTTAATGGCCGCCTCCCTCCGTTTCTCGCGCCTTTTACCTCCCCTATGCCGCGGCATGATCGGCGATGTTCGGGTTCACGTTCACGAGCCTGGGAAACGAGACGCCGGTGCGCGGGAGGCAGGTTAGGTGCGCTGGAGGCATAGTGTCCACCAGAATTGAAGGAAAGCGGAGAGAGAGATAAACACCACGATGGTTCGTTCGTCGAGTGTTTGCACGCACGAACGAGACGTAAATATATTTTAATGAGTTGCTCGGAAAATGTTACACTTTTTCGCGGTCGCCGTATTTTGCGTGATTTTAATAGCGCGAAGAAAATCGAATGTTATATAAACGATTGTGTATTTTACACGTAAATAAACGTAGTTACATTCAATAAAGAAAATAATATAAGTTTCGTTAATTTATTCGTTGCAGTGTTTGACGTGTTATGTTTCCTTTTACTTTTATTATGATTTAAACAATTAATGCCGGTTTTACAGAGACTTACAGTTACACTGACGAAGAGACCGGGGTAATCTCGAAAATAATATAAAAAAGAATAAAATAGGTGTACCGGTTTTCAGAGCGTTGACTCTGCGATGCCCGCTGTTGGAGAGACCGGACGGAACTGACTGGCCAGCTCCCGGAGCGCAATATGTATCCTCGCCCTCTTTGTCTCTGAGACAAAGGGCTTGGCGTCATTACCCTCGCTCTCGAGCTCGGTCCCCATGTAACCGAATATTAGCACTGATAACCTTATTTTTCTCGAGTTGTACATGGGCAATGAAATGAATATTTTTCGTTATCGGCAGGATGTGCTAACTACGTGGTGACCAAGCTCCGAGGAGGTCTGTGAGAAAACTCGCGATGAAGCTGACCGCTTGGGAACAGTTTCGCGGGTTATTCGAGGACTCTCGCGTCCCCAATATATACATAATATAGATATGACAATATTTCTTATTTCTAGGACCATTGTATTATGGTCAACGCGAATATACATATATATGTTGGATACTAGTTCGGGGACTCGTGAATGTCCCCGAAATATACATGTAAGTATAGGTATTAATATTATTATTTGTACTGCGGAGACTCTCTTGGATGTCCCGAGTATATATATATGTATATGGGTGAGTGTCACTTTGAGGACTCATGTCCCCGAAGTATACATGAAAGTAGATATGTATGAAATATGGCTCCGGGACTCGGCTATATGTCCCTGAAGCGTATGGAGTACGTATATGTATATATATATTTACATGTATAGATATTCACTAAGGTTATTCCGAGGACTCATGCCTTCGAAGTATGCATAAGAGCATACGAATGGTATATGAGGACTCTGAGGTCCCGGAGTATGTATATATATATATACGTTAAAGTCATTTCGAGGACTTATGTCCCTAAAGTATGCATGGAAATAGTCATGCGGAATTATTATAGGAGGTACTCCAGGGACTCTCGTATATATCCCTGAAGCATGCAGGTACGTGTATATGTATGTATATATGAGACATTTCGATATGGTACTCCGGGGACCCATGTGCGTGTCCCAGAAGTGTACAGGCAAACAGATATGTACGTGTATATGAGGCTAATTGTAAAGTTAATCCGAGCACTCATGTGCTGGTCCCTGAAGTTACAGGTAAGCTTAGCGGTAATGTTATTATGGGAACTGTTTGTCCCTAAAGTATACGGGTAGATATACGCATGCTAAATTTAAAGATATATTCACAAATATTTTATATAACGGGGTTTCTGAGTAAAATCGACCATATATGGGTCGTTCTGATTAACATGTACCCCAAGAAAAACATAAATGAGCGCGTTTAGCGCGAGGAAAAAATCTTAATAATTAATACAATTCGTACCAGATATGAATATTTGGAGGGCGAGAGTGCTAGGGCGTAACACCTCCCCCCTAAAAGTCTGAAGCAATGCTTCAGCTTTGCTGAGGACCGGCGTTGAGCCGCTCCAAGAGTCCGTGATCGACGCCCGACAAACGCCTCGACGTCGTCGGATGGTCGCAATTGTCATTGATGGACACCAGCTCTAGAGGTTCGTCGTTGGTAATCTTCGACGACCGTTGTTCAGCATGGTGAGCTCTGCTAATTAGGAGGCTTGTCACCGAATTCCAGATGGCTCCTAGGAGGATGAAACTCCATCCGTACAGAGTGTGGAGTGTATATCCATGGATGCAAGTATCGATGATCGCCTTGATAATGGTGAGGATCGCGAGGACCCCGAACAGGCCCGCACTGATGATCCCGAATTTTTCGAAACCACCCCAGATTTTGTGCATTACTCCATCAGCCACGTGTTGGAGAGCGTCCTCGTCCATCAGTGTCTTGAGGGAAACGCTTCCCGGGGGTATGTCGTGTCCTGCGAAACCCCTTGCGATGTTGTTGAGTAATGCTGGTTTTTCAGCGGGGAACATTATCCTGTCCCTCAGCTGGTTGATCTCGTGGTCAGAATAAATTCCGCTGGATGCCAAATTTCCAATGGGGTTGTATCCCCAGGTAGGCATGGAAGCGGGATGCAGTTGTCCAGGAGGCGGTACCTCGACTGGATGTGGTGTGAAACGATACCAAGTGCCGTCGATCCAATATTCGGCAGGCAGCATGGGGTTGCACTCGATATGTGTCCGTTCGACGAAGGGTGCATTTCACACACACACGCTGAGTTTATAATCGGGTGCCTCTTAATTTGTTGGGGTGGACTACCCGAGGTTTATTTTTATAGAGGATCTGTACGTTTCCTCCTGATAAAATTTCCAGAATTTCGCATGGTTCGGTGTATTGGTCACCGAATTTTCCCTTTTTTGGTTCCTTCAACATGAGAACCTTGTCGCCAACCTTGAAGGTTTTCGGATTAATCCTCCGATCGTAATACGTTTTTGATTTCTCGTTGGATTTCTTCAGATTTTCGGCGGCAAGTTGTTGGAGTTGGTAGATTCGAGAGAAGAGCTCCTCCAGGTATGCAGCATAAGTCGTATCCTGTTGCTCCTCGATTTGTTGATAACCCGACGGATGGCGGGCCAGTTTACCGAAAACTAGCTCGTGAGGGGTGTACCCTGTACCCTCGTGTTGGCTCGTATTATAAGAGAACATCGCTAACTCGATGAGCTCGTCCCAATCGTTGTTTTCGTCGACGTACTGTTTCAGATATTCCGCGAGGACATGGTGAGATCTTTCGAGTGACCCGTTGGACTGCGGGTAGAAGGCTGATGTTTGGTACATTTTGATTCTGAATTTCCTCGCGATGGCCTTCATAAAACTGCTCCGAAAGTTCGCCCCCTGGTTGGTGAGAAGGGCGCGAGGAGCACCAAAACGAGCGATGAAGTTTTTGACGAACGCCTCGCTGATGTCGATCGCCGTTGTCCTTTTCAGCGGAATTGCCAACGATTACTTCGTGAGAAGATCCTGGATGGTCAGCACGTACTCGTTGCCCATCTTCGTAACAGGAAGTGGTCCGACCACGTCCATGGCCACCTTGTCGAAGGCCGCCCTTGGGGTGTCGGTGATCACCATGGGTTGCTTAGTTTTGACGCGAACTAACTTTTTTAATTGGCAACCTCTACAATGTTGAATGTACTCTTGAATTTCGCTTTTCATGTTTTTCCAAAAGAAATTTTCTCTGATTCGTTTGTATGTTTTATTTACTCCCTTATGACCTCCTACCAACGAGTCGTGGTTTTCTTCTATAATTGCGATACGATTTTCCTCGGGAGGATATTGAATGAGTTGTTTACAAATGGTCAACGTAACTTCGTCGTTGCCTAGCGTTCGTATCAAAAGATTTTTTATTTCGTTCCATGATACATTTCCGATTGAGTTTGTTTTCGCGACATAAATTAGTTTCGTAGATGTTTCGCGGACAAAGTTTTTCAAGGAGTCGAGGGCTTCCTCAAGGTCCTCGATCAAAAGATTTTTGTGAAGATTAGCCAACAATGGTATAGCTAAGATGCATCTTGGATTTGCGTTTATTACCTTGAGTCGTGAATACGGGGTTTCCTCGATTTTGGGAAACAAATTTTGAGTTTGGAGATCTTTCGCTCCATCATCGATTGGTCTCCCGGAAGTGGTGACAACGACGACGAGATTGTCCTTGAACATGGACAAATTATCACGCGTTTCGCGTATGGTGAGTCTACCTTGGACTTCACTGTTTTCCCTCGGAAATGCATACTCGGGGTTTTCATTATCAAATATGTCGCTATTTACAGAGTCGTCGTCTGAGTCGCTTAAGCTTTCGGTGAGATCATGGATATTCTCAATGTTTTCTCCATGTTCTGACGGTTCCGGAGTTTCGGAATCCTCGGGAAATGGGGTTATTTCTCGATCTTCTAAAAGTTGCGGTATTTGAAAATTTTCCGCATTTCCGGCGTTTGGACTTGCGTCTGGAATATACGTGTGCAAGGTTGTTTCTTTTACAGGTTCGACGGATTGAGGATGGGAAAGCGGTTCTTCCAGGTTCCGGGTTTTCGGAGTTTCTTTTTCTTTTTCCCAACGACGAGGCGTTTTGCCAGACGTTCGCGAAATTGTCGGGAAATTTCGGAAACCGAGGAAATCCTCCTCGTCCGCGGAGCCGGCCAACTTTTTCCTTTTTCAGGTGGATTTTTCCTTTGGTTGCCGTCCGACGGATCGGGGATTTCCTCCGTATCCGTATCAGGATTTGGGGTAGGTTTTCGTTTTTTAGCTGGGTTTCTTCCAGCTGGTGGATCGAACAATCTTTCGTCCGAGTCCGAATCGTCGTTTTCACTAGGAGTCGGTTTACCGATTTTTGCCCGAATTGGACCAACGATAGGCGATTCGGATTTTCTTTTACATGGCGTATGCTTCACCATGAGCACAGTCTGATTTTTTACTGGCGGGTTCCGGGAGAGGGCGTCAGCATTGCTGTTTACCCTTCCTGGTTTGTATACAATTTTATAAGTATATCTAGCAAGGATAAGGCGCCAATGCACAAGCCGATTGGCCGGGTCTTTTACGGAGTGAAGCCATACGAGCGGCTTGTGATCCGTTACAAATAAGAACTCACGGCCGTAGACATAAGGTCTGAAATGATTTACACAATAAATGATAGCCAATAATTCCTTCTCGATCACTAAGTAATTAACTTCGTGTTTTCCAAGAGTTCGAGAGGTGTAACTAACGGGTTTATCTTTACCAATTTCGCCTTGGCTCAAAATTCCGCCAATGGCGTGATCGGATGCGTCCGTTGTTATGATGAATGGTTTCGTGAAATCCGGATATTGAAGAATTGGTTCTTTACATAACGCCTCGATAAGCGTATCAAAGGCTTTTTGGTGAGATTCGGTCCATTTGAAGGTCGATCCCTTTTTTAATAAATTTGTGAGTGGCTTTGCAATGCCTGAAAATTTTTCGATAAACCTGCGGTAATAACCTGCAAATCCTAAAAATTGTTTTATCTATTTCGGAGTGGTAGGCCTAGGGTATCCCTGTAGAGCCTCCAATTTTTTGGGATCGGTTTTAACCCCGTCCTCACTTATACTGTGACCCAAATATGACACTTCTCGTCTTAAAAATTCACACTTGTCCGGTTGTAATTTTAAGTTGGCTTGCCTTAATTTTTTCGCAAGTTTGTTGAATTTATTCTCGTGTTCAACTAGTATCTTTGCATAAATGACGATGTCGTCAAAATAAACAAACAGCTCGATGCCTTGAAGGCCTGTTAAGACTCGATCAATTAATCTTTGAAATGTCGCCGGAGCGTTTTTTAAACCAAACGGCATTCGGTCGAATTCGTAGTGTCCGAATAGTGTAGCAAATGCTGTCTTGTGAGAATATTCTGCATGTACTTTAATTTGATGGAAACCACTGGCCAGGTCGAATACTGAAAAATATTTCGCATTACCCAATTGGTCGAGAATTTCGGTTATTTGAGGTAATGGATAAGCATCGCCAATCGTCTTTTCGTTTAAGTTTCTATAATCAATGACCATGCGCCACTTTGGATTTCCTTGTGAGTCCGCCTTTTTCGGAACGATCCACGGGGGCGAACTATACGGGGAGTTTGACGGTTTTATTACTTCCCCTTCAATTAGTTCTTTAACTTGTTTTGTAATTTCATCTTTATGAACGGGCGGAAATCTATACTGCCTCGTAAAAACTGGTTGATCGTCGTTCGTCGTTATCTTATGCTCGATTTTATCTGTAAAGCCTAGGACTTTTCCTGGCAAATGAAATAGGTCCGAATTCTCGCTTATAATTTTATCCACGCTTGACCGTTCTTCATCGTTTAGATGGTTGAGACGGAGTAAGTCGCGAATTTTGTTTACTTTATCTTTCTTTTCAACTTTTAAAACTTTTTTGTTGCGCGCAATTTCAAACCGTAATATACCCTCTTCCCGAGACGCCATTTGGTCGTCCGGAGTGAGGGAATTAATTTCACGTCGGGTCCTATCCTCTTCCTGAAGCGCCTTCTGGTCGTCCGGAGTGAGAGAACCCTTTTGATTTTTATCCTCTTCCTGAAACGCCATTTGGTCGTCCGGAGTGAGGAAATTTTTTTCACATTCGGTCCTATCCTCTTCCTGAAACGCCTTTTGGTCGTCCGGAGTGAGGGAACCCTTTTTCGTGCCTTTGCACCTGAATTCTTCGACTACTACCGTTGGTATAGTCAGTAACAAATTATCATCGGTTGAATTGTGCGCAATAAGATAAGCGATACCGTTCTTGACCGTAACGACTGCTTCGCCAAAAAAGATCCCTTCTCCCAAGTAGAGCATCGGAATATATCCTTCTTTGATTTTGGGATTACTTACTTTGACATAACAGACCGTTTTGAACCGTTTTGGAATCAACATAGTTTGTTTACTTTTAAACGGGATCCTTTGATTTCCCCAAGTTAATTGTTCGTTTCTCCAATCTATGAGAGCTTTGTTTTCAGCAAGAAATTTGGTACCAAGTAATGCATGTTGGTCCATTGGGAACCAATCATTGACGACGTGAAATTCCGCGGGGGTATCATTGATCATTATTCTTATAGACCCTTTTGTTCTTACGGGGATACTCGAAATCCCCTCCAATTTTAATATATCGTATTTATTTATATACGTATGAGCATTTACGATTTGACTTTTGACGAGATTCACTTCCGAGCCTGAGTCTATTAAAAATTCGTTAAGTCCCGATAAGTTGGGTGAGTCGAGGTCTACGGAAGCTATTTGTTTTGAACGCGTTAATAAGACGTGGACGGTTCGCACGGAGACGCGTCTATTATTTTTACCGGGCGCTCCGTCGATTTCTCGTCCCGCGGGGAGGCCCGTGCCACTGGTCGAGAATTCTCGTTTTTTGGCAATTCGGTTGCCCTATTCCTTTCTTCGTTTTGTTTTTTATAGCAGGACGTCTCGAGGTGGCCCGCCCTGTTGCAATAATTACACATCGACGGGGGTCGAGATCCTTGACCGTTCGTGGGCTTTGACCACGTGATTCTACTGTTTGAACTTTGTTTATTTGAATTTCCCGGCTTCTTGTCCGGGAAATTTAACCAGCAATCATCGGACGCGTGATTGCGGTTGCAATGTTTACAAGTCGGTCCTCCTGAAGGGGAGACCGCTTTTATTTGGGCCGACTGATTTTGAGTTCGGCTTTCGAAACGCGTGTCCTTGAAATGTGACCTATCGCGTTCCATATCTTTTTCAACTTTTATTGCCTTTGAATAGGCATCTTCGAGATTATCGAATCCCTCGAATTTGAGACGGATTCGAAAGTCGGGTGGAAGACCCTTGACGAAACAATCCAGCGTGTCGTTTTCGAAAATATCGTATTGACCGTTTCGGAGAGTTCCGTGATTATCAATTTCGGCTTCGAGAATCGCCGTATGCAAATCTTTGGTTCGACTGATATAGTCGATAATATGTTCGTTTCTGTTTTTTGAAATATTCCCAAGTTCACCACGAAATTCGTTCAAAGTTTTCGCGGCACCAAATAACGGTTTCAACCGCTCACCGAATTGGTGAACGTTCTGGAAGGTATAATCTTCCAGTGCCGTTGCGGCATGACCTTTTAATTTATTACGAAGGAGCTGAGTGAGGCCCAACTCCTGATGAGGGCGGAACATGTCCCTTGCCCTTTTACAAGCACGAACAAACCGGAGAACCGGTACGTTGTACCCATTGAAGATGGGCACAGATTCAAGTGCGTCTTTAAATTTAATGTTCGCGGGTAATTCTTGATCATCGCGAACGTTAACTTCGTTTCGTTGTACGTGAGGGACCGGACCTGATTGTCGTTGACCCTCACCATTTTTAATCGACCCAATTTCCCTACTAATTCGACTGACTTCGTTTATCATTGTCGACAGGGTATTTTGCATAGCCTCGAGGGCGTGATGAGTGGTTGAGATTGGTTCATCTCTATTATTCACTTGATCACTAAATTCACATTCACGCGCACGCAGGGCTTCTAATTTTTCGTGCGTTTCTAATTCTCTTTTTAATAACGCTTGTTCTTGTTCACGAAGTATTTCGCGTTTTTTATCTAATTGATCCGCTAATACGCGGAGTTCCTCTTCACTTAAACGTTTCGAATTTTGGGAATGCTCAGCCATTTTGAACCTCTTATTTTATTTTACACTTTGCGATATGTAAACATGAATTTTTTTTTTATATAGATTTTTTAAATTTTACACCAACGACTTCAAGCGTATCCCACCGCTGCCACCAAATTTTTTTATATATCTCTGTTACGTCGTGGTTCCCATTTTTAATCGATAATTAATCGTCTTTTAATTTACCTTTCAGGATTTGAATTTACGAATGGGAAGTGTGCCACGAACGTACGGATTATAATGAATTAAGTCATATGACTTATATGCCGGTAAGTTACCGTCAGAGAAGAAAAGCGCCACGTTTAAGCGGGAATGTGCCCACTTGGGATAGGCGCTTGGTAAAGTCGTTGGTGTATAATTTGACGCATGAGCGACAGGTAAGCAAATAAGAAAGTACTGATAAGGTAAGTAAATTTTTATTTTAAAAAACAGGCTCGCTCGGGGCGATAACAATTCTGAGTTATTGATGGTTAGGGATAATGATGCGAACGCTGCTCGTGAGCGACGCAGGTCCGGTGGGATTCCTCGCCGGGTGGAACCGTTCTCCGGCCTGCACAACGAAACCCGTGGCGTTTAGAATACGGCAGGGGTTATGATATCCCTAACATCATGGTGAACGTGGAGTTATGCTTACCTGAGAAAAAGAGAGCGGCGGTGCGTAGCGGGTTAATCCTAGACGACATTGATGACCTCGGGCCCGTCAGGCGGGGCCGACGAGGTGTCGGATTCGCTCCCATCGTTCGGCACATAATCGGAGTCGCGGTGCGCGTCCGTTGTCTCCGACTCCGTGTCCATACTCGGCGAAACGGGCGGTTCCGGGATCTCCGGAACCACAGGGATGTCGACACCGATATTCGGTGGCCGCATCACGAATCCTGGGGGCCAACGAAAAATGGTGGCGACTCCCACCGGTCGCTCCGGTTATGGTGGTGGGGCGACGGTCGGAGCCTGAGCCGACGGAAGGTTGAGGGTGTGGGCGCCCGCAAAATCGTGTCCCACCCAAAGCTCCGCAAGGCGAACGCCTCGTTCACGCCTATTAGGCGTTTTGAAGATGGGCCTATTCGCCTTAATGGCCGCCTCCTTCCGTTTCTCGCGCCTTTTACCTCCCCTATGCCGCAGCATGATCGGCGATGTTCGGGTTCACGTTCACGAGCCTGCGAAACGAGACGCGGTGCGCGGGAGTCAGGTTAGGTGCGCTGGAGGCATAGTGACCACCAGAATTAAAGGAAAGCGGAGAGAGAGATAAACACCACGATGGTTCGTTCGTCGAGTGTTTGCACGCACGAACGAGACGTAAATATATTTTAATTAGTTGCTCGGAAAATGTTACACTTTTTCGCGGTCGCCGTATTTTGCGTCATTTTAATAGCGCGAATAAAATCGAATGTTGAATAAACGATTGTGTATTTTACACGTAAATAAACGTAGTTACATTCAATAAAGAAAATAATATAAGGTTCGTTAATTTATTCGTTGCAGTGTTTGACGTGTTATGTTTCCTTTTACTTTTATTATGATTTAAACAATTAATGCCGGTTTTACAGAGACTTATAGTTACACTGACGAAGAGACCGGGGTCAACTCGAAAAGAATATAAAAATGAATAAAATAGGTGTACCGGTTTTCAGAGCGTCGACTCTGCGATGCGCGCTGTTGGAGAGACCGGACGGAACTGACTGGCCAGCTCCCAGAGCGCAATATGTATCCTCGCCCTCTTTGTCTCTGAGACAAAGGGCGTGGCGTCATTACCCTCGCTCTCGAGCTCGGTCCCCATGTAACCGAATATTAGCACTGATAACCTTATTTTTCTCGAGTTGTACATGGGCAATGAAATGAATATCTTTCGTTATCGGCAGGATGTTCTGACTACGTGGTGACCAAGCTCCGAGGAGGTCTGTGAGAAAACTCGCGATGAAGCTGACCGCTTGGGAACAATTTCGCGGGTTATTCGAGGACTCTCGCGTCCCCAATATATACATAATATAGATATGACAATATTTCTTATTTCTAGGACCATTGTATTATGGTCAACACGAATATACATATATATGTTGGATACTAGTTCGGGGACTCGTGAATGTCCCCGAAATATACATGTAAGTATAGGTATTAATATTATTATTTGTACTCCGGAGACTGTCTTGGATGTCCCGAGTATATATATATGTATATTGGTGAGTGTCACTTTGAGGACTTATGTCCCCGAAGTATGCATGCAAGTAGATATGTATGAAATATTGCTCCGGGACTTGGCTATATGTCCCTGAAGCGTATAGAGTACGTATATGTGTATATATATATATATACATGTATAGATATTCACTAAGGTTATTCCGAGGACTAATGCCTTCGAAGTATCCATAAGAGTATACGAATGGTATATGAGGACTCTGAGGTCCTGGAGTATGTATATATACATATATATTCGTTAAGGTCATTTCGAGGACTTATGTCCCTAAAGTATGCATGGAAATAGACATGCGGAATTATTATAGGAGGTACTCCAGGGACTCTCGTATATGTCCCTGAAGCGTGCAGGTACGTGTATATGTATGTATATATGAGACATTTCGATATGGTACTCCGGGGACCCATGTGCGTGTCCCAGAAGTGTACAGGAAAATGGATATGTACGTGTATATGAGGCTATTTGTGAAGTTAATCCGAGCACCCATGTGCTCGTCCCTGAAGTTACAGGTAAGCTTAGCGGTAATGTTATTATGGGAACTGTTTGTCCCTAAAGTATACGGATAGATATACGCATGCTAAATTTAAAGATATATTCACGAATATTTTATATAACGAGGTTTCTGAGTGAAATCGACCATATATGGGTCGTTCTGATTAACATGTACCCCAAGAAAAACATAAATGACCGCGTTTAGCGCGAGGAAAAAATCTTAATAATTAATACAATTCGTACCAGATATGAATATTTGGAGGGCGAGAGTGCTAGGACGTAACCCGTTTATATAACATTCGATTTCTTCGCGCTATTAAAATCACGCAAAATGCGGCGACTGCGAAAAAGTGTAACATTTTCCGAGCAAATAATTAAAATATATTTGGCTCTCGTTCGTGCGTGTAAACACGTAACGAACAAATCATCGTAGGGCATTTCTTTTTCTCTTTCTCTCTTCCTCTCACACGTATTCGTCTCACTCATTAAATCATACTTGTCCGAAATTGGACAATTCTTGAAGTGCCCTTTTTTACGAGGCTTGGGAAAGCTGACGCACGAACACGCTACATCCGCTGACTCGCCGTAATCTGGCAGGTTAGCGACTGGCACGGTTAATCCGGTGCTTAGTGTTCGGACGTCGATTTCCCTTGACCTTTATTTTTGTATTCGCGGCTGGCCAGCAATCGCCGTAACCGGGCGGAGGTGGGCCAGACGTAGCGAGTCGGCGGTGCCGTAATTTGGCACGCACTAGACTCGCTCAGCGTACCAAATTTTATTTCATATCAGTCTGTACCTGTGCGTTAGACGAATACGTTTCCCGATATATTCGCTCGACAAATAAAAAACCCTCGTCCGTCCAAAATCGGACGTATAAACAGGGTATTTTCCGAGGAATTCGGGAGGTTTGCCGCACGAACACGCCACACGCGCCGACCCGCCGTAATTCGGTAGGTCAGCGACTGGCACGGTCACACCGGTGCTTAGTGTTCGGGCGTCGGCTTCCGTTATTCTCAACATTTGTTCTCGCGGCTGGCCGCCAATCGCCGTAACCGGGCGGAGGTGGAGCCAGACGTAGTGAGTCGACGGTGCCGTAACCTGGCACGTCTTGCATTCACTCAGCGGTTCAAATAATTATAAATTCGATACATGTATATTTATATTTCAAAGCGTATGTATCCCTCATAAATTAATCCAGTCCTCGTAGACTCCGACCGCTCCCAAAAACATCGGCATCCCGGGCCATCGCATTCGCACGAGCACCGGGTACCCGTCAGGGCAACGACAGGTCGGGTCGAGCTGGAACATCTTTGCGATTCCTGGACAAATTCGGTCACACGGTCGAGTAGTTTTGACCCGCTACGCACCGCCGCTCTGTCTCACCAAGGTAAGCACAATTTCACGCTACTTTCTTATTTGCTTACCTGTCGCTCATGCGTCAAATTTTACACCAACGACGTTACCAAGCGCCTATCCCAAGTGGGCACATTCCCGCTTAAACGTGGCGCTTTTTTTCTCCGACGGTAACTTACCGACATATAAGTCTAATGACTTAATTCATCATCATCCCTACGGTCGTGGCACACTTCCCAATCGTAAATGCAAATTCTAAAAGGTAAATTAAAATACGATTAATTATCGATTAAAAATGGGCCCCAGGACGTAACACCTATACATAAAGACGTTGATGAGAAGTAGCCAAAAGCTTCAGACAGACGGAACCTTTTTTTTCATTCAAACTCCACCACACACCAATCGAGCAGTCGTACCTTTCCTCCCTTCATCACTTCTCATTGTCCAGCACTTCTTTACAGTACTCAAGAGTTACAGTAAACACATAAAGATGGCTGAAAAGTAGCCATAAGATTCAGAGGCGCGAGGTAATTTTTTTCACGGAAGTTGTACGCTACTACAATCGTGCATTGTCACCTGTTATCCCTTAACGACGTATTGTTGTCGAATATTTTTTGTACAGTCCGAGGAAGGTCTCTTACATATGAAACCATATGTGAGACGTAACAAGAAGCTTCAGACACGGGAAATCGATTTTTTTCTTTAAACCTGTACCATACAACATTCGATTTTTGTTCCATTTCCCTCTCTGCCCATTTATGGAGACTAATATTTTTTTTCACCTACTACAGACTTTGAGAGTACGAAAGAAAATATATCAGAAGGAGCCTGAACCTTCGGACGCGCGAAATAATATTTTCGAGCGCAAGTGTCCCACACGACGGTTCAGAAATCTGAACGCTCATCCATTGTTGACTGATTGTTGGCTAATGATTTATCTGGCGTACTGTAGACTTTCAGTACACATGAAGATACATGGAAGAAGTAGCCAGAAGCTTTAGAAATTCAGAACGACTTTTTTGTTGGAAAGTATTCCATACAACAGTCGAGCAGTGTGATTTCTCATCCCTTGCCGATGCATTGTTGTCCAATATTTGTTTTTGAAATACTGGCGAGTTTTCCTGAACATAAAGACGTATGTGAGACCGAGCCAAAAGCTTCAGACACACGAAAAACCCATTTTTATTCAAGCCCCACCACGCAACAATCGAGCACTGGTATCTTGCCTACCCCGATCACTTCTTGATGTGTAGCATTTCTTTACAGTACTGGAGAGTAACAGCACACACAGAAAAATGGCTGAGAAGTGGGCATAAGCTTGAGAGGCGCGAAATAATTTTTTTCGTGACATTTGCACGGTAGAACGATCAAGTAGTGTCGGCTCTCATTCCTTGATGACCTATTGGTGTCTAATATTGTTTGTACAGTACAACAACATGCTCGTTCGTGTGAAAACACATTCCAGAAGCGGCTAGAAGTTTCAGCAACGGGAAGTCAATTTTTTTTGTCAAACCTGTACGATGCAACAATCGAGAAATGTCACCGCTCATGCCTGGACATTTTATTGTTGTCCAGTTTTTTTTCTGAATTTCTCGAGAGTTGTAGTAATCATACAAATAGATCTAAAAAGTGGGCCGAATATTCAGGCACAGGTGTTTTTTTTTAGCTACGAAGTGTACAATACAACACGTGATTTGTTATCTATCTCCTTCTCTGCCCATTGATTGAAACTATTTTTTTTGTTTTCAACTACTAGCGTCTGTGAGTACACACGCGAAATAATGTCAGACGGAGCCAGAAACTTCGGCCGCACGAAATAAGATTTTTTATCGGAAGTGTGCCATACGACCTCACAGCGGCCTGACCCCTCATCAATTGATGACTCGTTTGCTTCTAATGATTCATTCAGCATAATAGACTGTTTCAGTACGCATAAAGAGACATGGAAGAAGTAGCTGATTAGAATCAGCTACTTCTTCATAGAATGATTTTTTTCTGCAAAGTTTTCTATAAAACAGTCGTGCAGTGTTATTTCTCATCCCTCGCTGCTTCATTGCTGTCGAATATACATTTATGAAATACTGGCAAGTTCTCCTATACATAAAGACGTTTATGAGAAGTAGTCAAAAGCTTCGGACACACGGAATCATTTTTTTTTGCCATCCAAGCTCCACCACACAACAATCGAGCAGTGGTACCCTCCTATGCGTCACCACTTCTCATTGTCTAGCACTTCTTTGCAGTACTGGACAGTTTTAGCACACACAGACAGATAGCTGAAAAGTGGCGATGAGCTTGAGAGACGCGAAATAATTTTTTTCATGAATATTGTACGGCAGAACAATCACGCAGTTTCGCCTGTCATCCCTTGATGACTTGTTGTCGTCTAATATTTTTTTTAACAGTACGAGGATGGTCTCATACATATAAAAACATATGCGAGAAGTAATTAGAAGCTTCAGACACGGGAAATCGAATTTTTTGGTACGCCTGTACGATACAACATTCGATTCTTTTTCCACCTCCTTCTCTGCCGATTTATTGAGACTTATATTTTTTTCGCCTACTACAGCCTTTGAGAATAGGAAAGAAATGATGTCAGAAGGAGCCTAAAACTTCGGACCCGCGAAATAATTATTTCGATCGCAAGTGTCTCACACGACGGTACAGCAATCTGACCGCTCACCCATTGTTGACTGATTGTTAGCTAATCATTTATTTAGCGTAATAGATACATTTAGTACCCATGAAGACACATGGAAGAAGTAGCCAGAAACTTTGGAAATACAGAATGACTTTTTTTTGGAACGCATTCCATACAACAGTCGAGCAGCGTGTTTTCTCATCCCGTGCCGATGCATTATTGTCCTGTATTTGTTTTTGAATTACTGGCGAGTTCTCCTAAACATAAAGACGTATGTGAGAAGTAGCCAAAAGCTTCAGACACACGAAAAAACCTATTTTGTTCAAGCCCCACCACACGACAATCGAGCACGTGTCACCTGTCACCCCTTCATGTGTTACGTCCTGGCGATCTCGCCCTCCATTCTCCATATACATATGCATATATACATATACTCATCTCGTCCTTTATTCTATACGAATACACACACACACACACACATATATATATATATATATATATATATATATATATATATATATATATATATATATATATATATATATATATATATATATATATATATATATATATATATATACGTATATACGTATACATACATATATATACACATACGCAGATATACGATACCTATAGATATATATATATATATTGCTATACATACATATATACAAATTTATAATCCAATACAAGAATATTTTTTTCTCGTTAACTCTAATTCATGCTGTGACGAGCGCATTTATTTTTCATCATTTCTGATATTGTCTGTGCACATACGACTTTCCCAAGTATGTACCTACTTCCGCTGAACGCGCCTAGCTAGCGCGCCGAGCTCAACGCTCGCGCGCACTCGCTTTCTATCCTTGTCCCTCTTCAGCGCCCGCGCGCACTCACTCACTATCCTCGTCTTTCCTTAACGCTCGCGCGCACCCGCGCGCCGTCGCTCCGTCTCTCTTTAGCGCTCCGCTAGGAGACCAACGTACTCCTCCTGCTCGCCTGATACTTCGCGCGCTCAATCGAATCTTCCTCATCTTCCATCCTTCTCCTTCGGGTTGCCCGCGTACCTCCTTCATGCTCAAGTAACCCGTATCACAAAAACCTTCTTCCTTAACCGCGAATCTCGTTTTCCGCGGATCCGCGATATAATTCGCGGCCCACGAATCACGACTATTAACCCGCTCATTCCTATTTTACATACTCGCGAAAAACCGCGAGATTGCGTAATCCGCGGACTCGCGATATACTCGCGACCCCGCGACTCGTCTCGTATATAGAGTCGGTCTTTCTCTTACTCTCACCCGGCCTAACCCTCTCTCTCCTACCCACAGCTACTATGGCAAATAGACGCTACGTGACTTTTTCCCAAATTAGTTTATTGCCCCTCGAGTCGAGCGAACGCTACCCTTCGAGATATTTTCCAGAAAACACTTGAATTGCTTTATTGCCTCTTGAAACGAGCAAGCGTTCTTTTAACAGTATAAGTCTTTTCTCGTACGCTTCCCCATTTGCAAGTACATAATAGAAGACATTATCCAGATTTTTCCCGAACTTTCCCAGCGCATGTATATCTCTTTCTCTCTCGCACTCGCCGCGTCTCTCTCGGACGCGCCGCCATCATGCAAGCCACGTGTTGCCCGTAGGCTTCTACGAAACAATAACTTAATCCTAAGAACTAATTAAGAGATAAACAAATCGCTATCACTCCATACCTTATAGACTAAACATCCGCTCCAACGCCAATATCACGTATTGCCTCTTTGTCTCCTGTGTTTCCAACCCTGTAGCATTATTATTATTTCCACGTGCAGAATATTCTAGAACAATTTCATACACGCCCTAATTAATAAGGAAATTATCCAAATAATAATTAACGCCGTCACAATGCGACTTACAATATTATTAATAATTATAATAAATGTATCACGCGAACAACGAACGTTATATGAATCCTTTAGTTAAGCGATAATCGTCATAATTCAGTATTACCAGTATAACAAATATGTCACGCGCTATCAACATAGCTAAAAACAATTAGCCATTATGAACATTTATATCATTCACGTACATACGAATAAAAGTATTATTCCTCGATTAAAACCAAATATTAAATACGATTACTTTCGCATAAATAATAGTGCGCTCTATTTTATTAATGAAAAATTACACATTTATAATTATTATATACAACTCGAATATTTCGCATTTTAATTATTGTTCTCTCATTTAACCGCCGTATTTTTACATCGAATCTGTTTCGCACGCAAAAAGAATAAATGACAACAATTGGAACTTATATTTCTTTATTTAAAAACAGATATTATTGTAACAAATTGTGAGACTAACGATAAATTGAAAATATTAACTTATCGTCAGTCCAACCGACATAATTATTTGTTGTAACATTTAAATCAAATAATTCATTTATCGTCGAATCCCCCGTTTAACGCCATAAGAGCAAGCGCGAAGGAACATCAGCGTCGGCGTCCCCTCTCCGCGGCGCGTGCGCACCGCGGCGTTCCACCGCCGCACCAATAAAAAGCCGAGTCCTCCGCTGCTCGTCAGTTCTCCGGTCTCTCCACCAGTCAGTTGCGCTTCTCCGCTCGCCTCGTTCGTGTCGGACCCGCTCGATGGAAAATCGGAATAATTCTTTATTATTTTTTTTACATTCTTTTAATATCTCCTTTGTCATTATAACTCCAAGTCTCAGTCTGATTTTCTTGCGTCGAAATCCCATCGAAGAGCTTTATGTAATTATACTTATTTTTCAAGTTTGTAACAATATATATATATATATATATACGTGTACATCTTAGAGTCAGTGAAAGTTATTTCGCGACCCTTATCCCTCATCGAACATATTCGCTCAACGTGTTTCGTGTCGTTAACTTATTCAGTCATCTCTCACGAACTTATTTGAGTCAACGTTCTCTCACCCTCGTTCCTTGGCATTTCAGTTAATCGAATATACTTCATTTCGCAATTCTGCATATCACGTATAAAAATCAACCGCCCGTTAATTAAATTAACCCTCCGCCCATCCTACCTCCATTTACCGAAGAATCGCCGGTTGTGCTCTTACTACTGCACGCCGTCAATTCTTACCTCGCTTAAAACTTCGAGACTGAATCTACCGGTTGTGCTCTTACTACTGCATGATAATCTTGCTCATTCTCCCCGTCACCAATTAACGGTCAATTGATTTTTCCAATAAATATTTATCTGTATTTATTCAAATCCATAAATGCCAAGAAGACGAGGTGGTACCAAATTTAATCTTCGCCGCGCAAACGCAATAGCCGCGCAAAAGCCGCGACCGGCATCTCGTGGAAATAACTTGTTACGTCCTAGCACTCTTGCCCTCCAAATATTCATATCTGGTACGAATTGTATTAATTATTAAGATTTTTTCCTCGCGCTAAACGCGCTCATTTATGTCTTTCTTGGGGTACATGTTAATCAGAACGACCCATATATGGTCGATTTCACTCAGAAACCCCGTTATATAAAATATTCGTGAATATATCTTTAAATTTAGCATGCGTATATCTACCCGTATACTTTAGGGACAAACAGTTCCCATTATAACATTACCGCTAAGCTTACCTGTAACTTCAGGGACGAGCACATGGGTGCTCGGATTAACTTTACAATTAGCCTCATATACACGTACATATGTTACGTCGTGGGGCCCATTTTTTATCGATAATTAATCGTTCTTTAATTTACCTTTCAGGATTTGAATTTACGAATGGGAAGTGTGCCACGAACGTACGGATTACCATGAATTAAGTCATTAGACTTATATGATGGTAAGTTACCGTCGGAGAAGAAGAGCGCCACGTTTAAGCGGGAATGTGCCCACTTGGGATAGGCGCTTGGTAAAGTCGTTGGTGTATAATTTGACGTATGAGCGACAGGTAAGCAAATAAGAAAGTAGCGTGAAATTGTGCTAACCTTGGTGAGAAAGAGCGGCGGTGCGTAGCGGGTCAAAACTACTCGACCGTGTGACCGAATTTGTCCAGGAATCGCAAAGATGTTCCAGCTCGACCCGACCTGTCGTTGCCCTGACGGGTACCCGGTGCTCGTGCGAAAGCGATGGGCCGGGGATGCCGATGTTTTTGGGAGCGGTCGGAGACTACGAGGACTGGATTAATTTATGAGGGATACATTCGCTTTGAAATATAAATATACATGTATAGGATTTATAATTATTTGAACCGCTGAGTGAGTGCAAGACGTGCCAGGTTACGGCACCGTCGACTCACTACGTCTGGCTCCACCTCCGCCCGGTTACGGCGATTGGCGGCCAGCCGCGAGAACAAATGTTGAGAATACCGGAAGCCGACGCCCGAACACTAAGCACCGGTCTGACTGTGCCAGTCGCTGAGCTACCGAATTACGGCGGGTCGGCGCGTGTGGCGTGTTCGTGCGGCAAACCTTCCGAATTCCTCGGAAAATACCCTGTTTATACGTCCGATTTTGGACGGACGAGGGTTTTTTATTTGTTGAGCGAATGTATCGGGAAACGTATTCGTCTAACGCATAGGTACAGATTTATATGAAATAAAATTTGGTACGCTGAGCGAGTCTAGTGCGTGCCAGATTACGGCACCGCCGACTCGCTACGTCTGGCCCACCTCCGCCCGGTTACGGCGATTGGCGGCCAGCCGCGAATACAAATATAAAGGTCAAGGGAAATCGACGTCTGAACACTGAGCACCGGATTAACCGTGCCAGTCGCTAACCTGCCAGATTATGGCGAATCAGCGGATGTAGCGTGTTCGTGCGTGAGCTTTCCCAAGCCTCATAAAATAGGCACTTCAAGATTTGTCCAATTTTGGACAAGTATGATTTAATGAGTGAGACGAATACGTGTGTTGGGAGAAATGGCGTGAGTGAGAGGAAGAGAGAAAGAGAGAAAGAAATGCACTAGGATGATTTGTTCGTTGCGTGTTTACACGCACGAACGAGAGCCAAATATATTTTAATTATTTGCTCGGAAAATGTTACACTTTTTCGCGGTCGCCGTACTTTGCGTAATTTTAATAGCGCGAAGAAATCGAATGTTATATAAAAGATTGTGTATTTTACACGTAAATAAGCGTAGTTACATTCAATAAAGAAAATAATATAAGTTTCGTTAATTTATTCGTTGCAGTGTTTGATGTGTTATGTTTCCTTTTACTTTTATTAAGATTTAAACAATTAACGCCGGTTTTACAGAGACTTATAGTTACACTGACGAAGAGACCGGGGTAAACTCGAAAAGAATATAAAATAGAATAAAATAGGTGTACCGGTTTTCAGAGCGTCGACTCTGCGATGCGCGCTGTTGGAGAGACCGGACGGAACTGACTGGCCAGCTCACGGAGCGCAATATGTATCCTCCCCCTCTTTGTCTCTGCGACAAAGGGCTTGGCGTCATTACCCTCGCTCTCGAGCTCGGTCCCCATGTAACCGAATATTAGCACTGATAACGTTATTTTTTCTCGAGTTGTACATGGGCAATGAAATTATTATTTTTCGTTATCGGCAGGATGTGCTGACTATGTGGTGACCAAGCTCCGAGGAGGTCTGTGAGAAAACTCGCGATGAAGCTGACGGCTTGGGAACAGTTTCGCGGGTTATTCGAGGACTCTCGCGTCCCCAATATATACATAATATAGATATGACAATGTTTCTTATTTCTAGGACCATTGTATTATGGTCAACACGAATATACATATATATGTTGGATACTAGTTCGGGGACTCGTGAATGTCTCCGAAATATCCATGTAAGTATAGGTATTACTATTATTATTTGTACTCCGGAGACTCTCTTGGATGTCCCGAGTATATATATATATATATGTATATTGGTGGGTGTCACTTTGAGGACTTATGTCCCCGAAGTATGCATGAAAGTAGATATGTATGAAATATTGCTCCGGTACTTGGCTATATGTCCCTGAAGCGTATGGCGTACGTATATATATATATATATACATGTATTGAGACATACAGGTCCGTCTCATCAATAAATATCCCCCACCAGGTAGTCCGAAAGTAACCGACTCCATGATAGGAGTAGGGGAAGGGGGAATAACGGACTACCGAAACAGAAAAATAAACAAAACTATAGGCGAACAGAAAGACAGTTAATAGAAAAACAAGGAACCTAATTTAATTAAAGGAGGTTAACAATAACGAAGAGTAAAGGAAGGGGAAAGTCGAAGATAAAACCGCAAGCAAGGAGGAAGGCAGAGAGAAGAAAACAAAGGAAACCACACAAAAACAAGAGAGAAGCAAAATTTATTTAAGGAAGCAGAAAAAGTTAACAATAAAGTCAATTAGGGAATTATGGGTAAGATGCTGGAGAAGGGGTAAGAGAAGACGGCAAAATATGGGTATATAATAACGGGAATTTTGGAGGAACGGCGTCTTCTCCTCCTCTCCTGGCTCTGAAGAATCGGGAAGTACGAGGTGACACGAATATCAGCCTTTAAGGATAGAGAAAGTGTTACTGAGGAAAACTGAGACAACAGAACGAGTGGAGGCGTCGCCTTACCAAAGGGCACTTTCATATTCCGCGAATTGGACGAATACTCTGTGACACGATTGCTAACCCTAAGGGTAGGGAAAGTGTTTAAGAGGAAAGGAAAAGAAAGGGAACCTGAAAGGTGCAACATATTCAAAATTAAGTCAATAAAGAGAAGAAAAAGATAATTCTTTAAGTAAACTTGGAATAATTACTGGTCCAAGGGAGAGGGAGCACGAGAGGAATATTAGGGAAAAGCGCATAAATATCAAAAATAATCAAGTAGGTAAAAATAGGAAACCTCTCGCGAATACCGACCCGCGGACCGAGAAAATAACGAGTTAAATAAAAAGGATTATTGGATAATTAGTTAATAGCGAAAGAGAGCGATTTATTGAAATTTAAATAGACAAATAGTATCAGGAGAATATAAAGGGCTAGGAGGTAACAGGAGGTGCGAAATCATACACACATACACACACATACACACACACACATACACACACATCCGCGAACATACCGATATTCCAATTATTATAATGCAATTATAAAAGGCAAGAAAAAACGGACTCGAGCGAGCGACATCAGAAGGCACGCGTACGCCACATTGTAAACAAAGGGCGGGCAGCGACCGTGACGAGTCAGCGCGCCGCGATCTACCGCGTCACGATCCATCGCGCCTCGAGCGGCGGTAAGAAAGGGGTTGTTACGTCCTATCCCTCTCGCCCTCCAAATATTCATATCTGGTACGAATTGTATTACTTATTAAGATTTTTTCCTCGCGCTAAACGCGCTCATTTAGGTTTTTTTTGGGGTACATGTTAATCAGAACGACCCATATATGGGCGATTTCACTCAGAAACCCCGTTATATAAAATATTCGTGAATATATCTTTAAATTGAGCATGCGTATATCTATCCGTATACTTTAGGGACAAACAGTTCCCATAATAACATTACCGCTAAGCTTACCTGTAACTTCAGGGACGAGCACATGGGTGCTCGGATTAACTTTACAATTAGCCTCATATACACGTACATATCTGTTTGCCTGTACACTTCTGGGACACGCACATGGGTCCCCGGAGTACCATATCGAAATGTCTCATATATACATACATATACACGTACCTGCATGCTTCAGGGACATATACGAGAGTCCCTGGAGTACCTCCTATAATAATTCCGCATGTCTATTTCCATGCATACTTTAGGGACATAAGTCCTCGAAATCACTTTAACGAATATATATATATATACATACTCCAGGACCTCAGAGTCCTCATGTACCATTCGTATACTCTTATGCATACTTCGAAGGCATTAGTCCTCGTAATAACTCTAGTGAATATCTATACATGTATATATATATATATACATATACGTACTCCATACGCTTCAGGGACATATAGCCGAGTCCCGGAGCAATATTTCATACATATCTACTTCCATGCATACTTCGGGGACATAAGTCCTCAAAGTGACACTCACCAATATACATATATATATACTCGGGACATCCAAGAGAGTCTCCGGAGTACAAATAATAATATTAATACCTATACTTACATGTATATTACGGGGACATTCACGAGTCCCCGAACTAGTATCCAACATATATATGTATATTCGTGTTGACCATAATACAATGGTCCTAGGAATAAGAAATATTGTCATATCTTTATTATGTATATATTGGGGACGCGAGAGTCCTCGAATAACCCGCGAAACTGTTCCCAAGCGGTCAGCTTTATCGCGAGTTTTCTCACAGACCTCCTCGGAGCTTGGTCACCACGTAGTCAGCACATCCTGCCGATAACGAAAAATATTCATTTCATTGCCCATGTACAACTCGAGAAAAATAACGTTATCAGTGCTAATATTCGGTTACATGGGGACCGAGCTCGAGAGCGAGGGTAATGACGCCAAGCCCTTTGTCTCGGAGACAAAGAGGGCGAGGATACATATTGCGCTCCGGGAGCTGGCCAGTCAGTTCCGTCCGGTCTCTCCAACAGCGCGCATCGCAGAGTCGACGCTCTGAAAACCGGTACACCTATTTTATTCTTTTTTATATTCTTTTCGAGTTTACCCCGGTCTCTTCGTCAGTGTAACTATAAGTCTCTGTAAAACCGGCATTAATTGTTCAAATCATAATAAAAATAAAAGGAAACAAAACACGTCGAACACTGCAACGAATAAATTAACGAAACTTATATTATTTTCTTTATTGAATGTAACTACGCTTATCTACGTGTAAAATACACAATCGTTTACATAACATTCGATTTCTTCGCGCTATTAAAATCACGCAAAATACGGCGACCGCGCAGAAGTGTAACATTTTCCGAGCAAATAATTAAAATATATTTGGCTCTCGTTCGTGCGTGTAAACACGCAACGAACAAATCATCGTAGTGCATTTCTTTCTCTCTTTCTCTCTTCCTCTCACTCACGCAATTTTTCCCAACACACGTATTCGTCTCACTCATAAAATCATACTTGTCCGAAATTGGACAAATCTTGAAGTGCCTTTTTTATGAGGCTTGGGAAAGCTGACGCACGAACACGCTACATCCGCTGACTCGCCGTAATCTGGCAGGTTAGCGACTGGCACGGTTAATCCGGTGCTTAGTGTTCGGACGTCGATTTCCCTTGACCTTTATATTTGTATTCGCGGCTGGCTGCCAATCGCCGTAACCGGGCGGAGGTGGACCAGACGTAGCGAGTCGGCGGTGCCGTAATTTGGCACGCACTAGACTCGCTCAGCGTACCAAATTTTATTTCATATCAGTCTCTACCTGTGCGTTAGACGAATACGTTTCCCGATACATTCGCTCGACAAATAAAAAACCCTCGTCCGTCGAAAATCGGACGTATAAACAGGGTATTTTCCGAGGAATTCGGAAGGTTTGCCGCACGAACACGCCACACGCGCCGACCCGCCGTAATTCGGTAGGTCAGCGACTGGCACGGTCACACCGGTGCTTAGTGTTCGGGCGTCGGCTTCCGTTATTCTCAACATTTGTTCTCGCGGCTGGCCGCCAATCGCCGTAACCGGGCGGAGGTGGAGCCAGACGTAGTGAGTCGACGGTGCCGTAACCTGGCACGTCTTGCACTCACTCAGCGGTTCAAATAATTATAAATTCTATACATGTATATTTATATTTCAAAGCGAATGTATCCCTCATAAATTAATTCAGTCCTCGTAGTCTCCGACTGCTCCCAACAACATCGGCATCCCCGGCCCATCGCATTCGCACGAGCACCGGGTACCCGTCTGGGCAACGACAGGTCGGGTCGAGCTGGAACATCTTTGCGATTCCTGGACAAATTCGGTCACACGGTCGAGTAGTTTTGACCCGCTACGTACCGCCGCTCTTTCTCACCAAGGTAAGCACAATTTCACGCTACTTTCTTATTTGCTTACCTGCCGCTCATGCGTCAAATTATACACCAACGACTTTACCAAGCGCCTATCCCAAATGGGCACATTCCCGCTTAAACGTGGCGCTTTTCTTCTCTGACGGTAACTTACCGTCATATAAGTCATATGACTTAATTCATTATAATCCGTTCGTTCGTGGCACACTTCCCATTCGTAAATTCAAATCCTGAAAGGTAAATTAAAAGACGATTAATTATCGATTAAAAATGGGCCCCACGACGTAACAGGGTTACGGTTACCGACGCATGATAATCGATACCGGCCGCGCTTGAGAACGTTACCACTCGGGTAATTCCGCGAATCTTTATCGACCGACGCCTTAGTTAAGGGACGAGTTACACAAAACAACACAAACAAAACATTACACTCATACACGGCGCTAAGAAATATTGTATCGCATCCATAAAGTTTAATAAACAATTTTTTATTGTAAATTATCACCAAAATACCTGAGTCTCAATTAATTTATTCCCTGATCGAGTCTCGAACAAATAGAAATATTGTAACGATATTCCGACCCGTTACAGTATAGATATTCACTAGAGTTATTACGAGGACTAATGCCTTCGAAGTATGCATAAGAGTATACGAATGGTACATGAGGACTCCGAGGTCCTGGAGTATGTATATATATATATATATATATATATATATATATATATATATATATATATTGAGACGGATAGAACCGTCTCACGAGCGAGCGACGCAGAGATACGACAAGGCCGTCGTTGTTGACAAGCGCGGTCACTGCCTCCAGGTGGTAAACGGGAAAAGGAAAGACCGAGAAAAGGGCCAAGTGGCGCCATCCCTCGGAAAACAGAAAAGATAGAGACAAAAAGAAAAGAAAAATTGAGTAAATATTAAAGTAACATTCATTTAACAAAGGATGCTTGGGAAGGGGAAGAAAAGCGCGGGAAATAAGGGGTATATAAGGGCCACCTCGAGAGAGGAAAGGACTACTTGTTTTTAAGTCAGCTTCAAGGCGAGTACCGAAACGAAATATTAGTACAGGCTTTTTTAAGCGTGGAAAGTATTGAACTAGGGAAAGCATTGAACGAAGCAAGTGAGCACAATAAATTTGAAAATCTCTTTTATTGAAAAGGCCTTAGTACCGGACGCAAGTACCCACTAATTGCAGCGGGGAAAGTGACCGTTGAGGAAAGGAGCCGAAATAATAAAAGAGACGTAAAAAGAGAATTTTTGGGAGTTTCTTGTCAAACGATTTTCGCATGAGTCTCGAGCGGAGATGCCAGCCTTTCACGACTATGGAACGTGGACTTTGCCATTAGTAATGAAATAAGCGCATGTCCGGGCCCGAAAGGCAAGGAAGGCGACTGAACAAGGAAAGTGGCAAAGAGGAGCAAGTACAGAAAGGAAAGACTAAGCACCATCCGATTAGAAAATGTGCGATAATCAGAGACAAGAATCGAACCAAGAATCTCGTAGAGATTTGTAAAAGAAAATGCTGTAATTTAAAGGAGAGAGAATAAAATCACGAAACTCAAAGCATCCCGCGTTAATAAACGTCAGAATATTAAAGCTGACAGCCAGCTGGAGGCCTAGATGAAAACAGATAACGAGAGCGAGAGAGAAGGAGCAACAACAAAGGGGGCAGTGGCCGAGCAAGGCCGGACCGGCGAAATCGCGAAGACCGCGCGAGACACATAGTCACACACAATTAGAGTATTTAAAATTTCGAACACATACAAATCAAAGATGTACATACAACAAACGTATACAAACACGAAACGGCGGCCATTATAGAAAGGGAGTGACTCGTTACCCGGGCAACGGAGGCTCGCGAAATTCGGAAGACGTAGCAAGCCCCGCCTCCGCGGTACGCGAGAACCGCGACAGCCAAACTGACCGAGCGCGCGAAACCCAGATACAGGGCGATTCAAGAGTTGTTTGTAACATGAGATGAAGCGAAATATGAATAAATCTTCGTTTATTTGTTGAGACATACAAAGGTTTACACTAATTTACTCCCTTATCGTGCCCCGAATCCTCATAAATTTAATGTAATTAGGGGTGACCCGTTACAATATATATATATATATATATATACATATATATATATTCGTTAAAGTCATTTCGAGGACTTATGTCCCTAAAGTATGCATGGAAATAGACATGCGGAATTATTATAGGAGGTACTCCAGGGACTCTCGTATATGTCCCTGAAGAATGCAGGTACGTGTATATGTATGTATATATGAGACATTTCGATATGGTACTCCGGGGACCCATGTGCGTGTCCCAGAAGTGTACAGGTAAACAGATATGTACGCGTATATGAGGCTAATTGTAAAGTTAATCCGAGCACCCATGTGCTCGTCCCTGAAACTTCAGGGTAAGCTTAGCGGTAATGTTATTATGGGAACTGTTTGTCCCTAACGTATACGGTAGATATACGCATGCTAAATTTAAAGATATATTCACGAATATTTTATATAACGGGGTTTCTGAGTGAAATCGACCATATATGGGTCGTTCTGATTAACATGTACCCCAAGAAAAACATAAATGAGCGCGTTTAGCGCGAGGAAAAAATCTTAATAATTAATACAATTCGTACCAGATATGAACATTTGGAGGGCGAGAGTGCTAGGACGTAACACCCCCCCCCCCTAAAAGTCTGAAGCAATGCTTCAGCTTTGCTGAGGACCGGCGTTGAGCCGCTCCAAGAGTCCGTGATCGACGCCCGACAAACGCCTCGACGTCGTCGGATGGTCGCGATCGTCATTGATGGACACCAGCTCTAGAGGTTCGTCGTTGGTAATCTTCGACGACCGTTGTTCAGCATGGTGAGCTCTGCTAATTAGGAGGCTTGTCACCGAGTTCCAGATGGCTCCTAGGAGGGTGAAACTCCATCCGTACAGAGTGTGGAGTGTATATTGTTACGTCCTGGCGATCTCGCCCTCCATTCTCCATACACATATGCATATATACATATACCCATCTCGTCCTTATTCTATACGAATACACACACACACATATATATATATATATATATATACGTATATACGTATACATACATATATACACACATACGCATATATACGATACCTATAGATATATATAGATTGCTATACATACATATATATAAATTTATAATCCAATACAAGAATATTTTTTTCTCGTTAACTCTAACGCATATTGTGACGAGCGCATTTATTTTTCATCATTTCTGATTTTGTCTGTGCACATACGACTTTCCCCAGTATGTACCTACTTCCGCTGAACGCGCCTAGCTAGCGCGCCGAGCTCAACGCTCGCGCGCACTCGCTTTCTATCCTTGTCCCTCTTCAGCGCCCGCCCGCACTCACTCACTATCCTCGTCTTTCCTTAACGCTCGCGCGCACCCGCGCGCCGTCGCTCCGTCTCTCTCTAGCGCTCCGCTAGGAGACCAACGTACTCTTCCTGCTCGCCTGATACTTCGCGCGCTCAATCGAATCTTCCTCATCTTCCATCCTTCTCCTTCGGGTTGTCCGCGTACCTCCTTCATGCTCATGCAACCCGTATCACAAAAACCTTCTTCCTTAAGCGCGAATCTCGTTTTCCGCGGATCCGCGATATAATTCGCGGCCCACGAATCACGACTATTAACCCGCTCATTCCTATTTTACATACTCGCGAAAAACCGCGAGATTGCGTAATCCGCGGACTCGCGATATACTCGCGACCCCGCGACTCGTCTCGTATATAGAGTCGGTCTCTCTCTTACTCTCACCCGGCCTATCCCTCTCTCTCCTACCCACAGCTACTATGGCAAATAAACGCTACGTGACTTTTTCCCAAATTAGTTTATTGCCCCTCGAGTCGAGCGAACGCTTCCCTTCGAGACATTTTCCAGAAAACACTTGAATTGCTTTATTGCCTCTTGGAACGAGCGAGCGTTCTTTTTACAGTATAAGTATTTTCTCGTACGCTTCCCCATTTTCAAGTACATAATAGAAGACATTATCCAGATTTTTCCCGAATTTTCCCAGCGCATGTATATCTCTTTCTCTCCCGCACTCGCCGCGTCTCTCTCGGACGCGCCGCCATGATGCAAGCCACGTGTTGCACGTAGGCTTCTACGAAACAATAATTTAAACAATATCACATCATGCCGAATCCTAAGAACTAATTAAGAGATAAACAAATCGCTATCACTCCATACCTTATAGACTAAACATCCACTCCAACGCCAATATCACGTATCGCCTCTTTGTCTCCTTTGTTTCCAACGCTGTATCATTATTATTACTTCCACGTGCAGAATATTCTAGAACAATTTCAGACACGCCCTAATTAATAAGGAAATTATCCAAATAATAATTAACGCCGTCACAGTGCGACTTACAATATTATTAATAATTATAATAAATGTACCACGCGAAAAACGAACGTTATATTAATCCTTTAGTTAAGCGATAATCGTCATAATTCAGTATTACCAGTATAACAAATATGTCACGCGCTACCAACATAGCTAAAAACAAATAGCCATTATGAACATTTATATTATTTACGTACATACGAATAAAAGTATTATTCCTCGACTAAAACCAAATATTAAATACAATTACTTTCGCATAAATAATAGTGCGCTCTATTTTATTAATTAAAAATTACACATTTATAATTAATTATATACAATTCGTATATTTCGCATTTTAATTATTGTTCTCTCATTCAACCGCCGTATTTTTACATCGAATCTGTTTCGCACGCAAAAAGAATAAATAACAACAATTGGAACTTATATTTCTTTATTTGAAAACAGATATTATTATAACAAATTGTGAGACTAACGATAAATTAAAAACATTAACTTATCGTCAGTCCAACCGATATAATTATTTGTTGTAACATTTAAATTAAATAATTGATTTATCGTCGAATTCCCCGTTTAACGCCATAAGAGCAAGCGAGAAGGAACATCAGCGTCGGCGTCCCCTCTCCGCGGCGCATGCGCACCGCGCCGTTCCACCGCCGCACCAATAAAAAGCCGAGCCCTCCGCTGCTCGACAGTTCTCCGGTCTCTCCACCAGTCAGTTGCGCTTCTCCGCTCGCCGCGTTCGTGTCGGACCCGCTCGCTGGAAAATCGGAATAATTCTTTATTATTTTTTACATTCTTTTAATATCTCCTTTGTCATCATAACTCCAAGTCTGAGTCTGATTTTCTTGCGTCGAAATCCCATCGAAGAGTTTTATGTAATTATACTTAGTTTTCAAGTTTGTAACAATATATATATATACATGTACATCTTAGAGTCAGTGAAAGTTATTTCGCGACCCTTATCCCTCATCGAACATATTCGCTCAACGTGTTTCGTGTCGTTAACTTATTCAGTCATCTCTCACGAACTTATTTGAGTCAACGTTCTCTCACCCTCGTTCCTTGGCATTTCAGTTAATCGAATATATTTCATTTCGCAATTCTGCGTATCACGTATAAAAATCAACCGCCCGTTAATTAAATTAACCCTTCGCCCATCCTCCCTCCATTTACCGAAGAATCGTCGGTTGTGCTCTTACTACTGCACGCCGTCAATTCTTACCTCGCTTAAAACTTCGAGACTGAATCTACCGGTTGTGCTCTTACTACTGCACGTCGATTAATTCGTGTCTCGAACCCCTGCTGCATGATTGCTCATTCTCCCCGACACCAATTAACGGTCAATTGATTTTTCCCAATAAATATTTATCTGTATTTATTTAAATCCATAAATGCCAAGAAGACGAGGTGGTACCAAGTTTAATCTTCGCCGCGCAAACGCAATAGCCGCGCAAAAGCCGCGACCGGCATCTCGTGGAAATAATTCATCCGTGTTCAAGCAAATTCTTCGTAACGCTGCAAAAGTACATTCGGTGAAAATTGGACCGGAAATTGTGTCGAACGTTCCGTTCTGTGGAAAAGTCTTCCTTATCGACCCCCGTGGGTACATCCGCGTAGTGACTCGATCGACCGGCAGCGTCGTTTCAGACGCATCCACCGCCGTTCTATCATCGGACATCGAGATCGTCACCATCGACTAATTTTCCCCCGTCGCCAACGTCGTTTCCTTTCGTTCCACGAGTTCGTCACCGCGGTCGGCCAACAAGAAACCGTCCTTACCTACAAGTCAGCACGTCGATGGGTGGATGCTCGTCGAAGAATAAGAAACTTACTACCTCACCATCCATCGCTGAAATCGCCGTTCACCTAGAGATCACCATTACCGACGGCAGGATCTCTCTCTGGGTACCAGACCATCCGTCGATAAACCCGCTACGCACCGCCGCTCGTAGGGTAAGTCGCATGCTCACGTTACCACTCACTATTTTCTTTACCGACTGCCCTATCCCCGCGAGTGATTCTTAGTTACCGATTAAACTGTGGCTCGATCCTCATCCCTGTTGGGCACATTCCCGACTAAACGCAGGATCTCAAGGCTGGCGTCCGTTCTCTAAAAACAAACAAAAAATTGGATTAATTAAACAATCAACGTAAATCTCGTAACTGAAATCGCGTATTTCTCTTGCAAAGGAATTTGTTTTTTTTTATCCAAAATAAATTCCCGGACGTAACAGGATAAATTTTTGGTGGCAGCGGTGGGATGCCAAAGTCACATTTGATCAATTTTTCAGTTCAAATATAAATTAACGTTTACAATTTCATCGTTTCTCGCGAACGTTCAAGATGTCTACTACTAGATCGCAAGCTCGTGCTTTAAACGAAGAGGAACTGCGCCTACTTCACGAACAAATAGATCGAAAACGCGAAACGTTACAAGAACAAAAACGCGCTCTCCACGAAAAAGATATAGAAACTCGAGAGCGAATTAAAACCCTTCAAACCCTCGAAGATGAAAGAAGTCGGAATATGTCGGAGATACCCGATATTGCCGAAACACAGGAACAATTTTCTTCCCTCCATAGGGCACTTTCACAAATAATTTCGCGATTCGGGGACTTACAGGCCGAAATTCATGAAATAAAAAACGAAAAGCGCTTCTCGCCTAATCACGAATCTCCAATCCCCGAACGCCGTAGCCTTCGCGATGATCATAACATCGACAACCTACCAAGGAACCCGAATTTAAAATTCAAGGACGCATTAGAATCCGTCCCTACGTTCAACGGGTATAACATCCCCGTCTTACGTTTTATTCGTTCGTGTAAAAGAGCTAGGGATATGTTTTCCCCTCACCTCGAATCAAGTCTCACACAATTATTGCGCAACAAATTAAAAGGCCACGCCGCAACTGCTTTGGAAGACTATACTTTTGATAACATCACCGAATTCGCGGACCGCCTCAAAACTTTATTCGGAGCCGCGAAAACCCTCAACGAATTCCGAGGCGAACTCGGAAATATCTCGAAGGGTAAATCCGAACACATCATTGACTACATTAGCCGCGTAAAGGATCTCCACACGGCAATCTACGAGGCCGAGGTAGACAATCACGGATTCGTTCATACAAATCACCGTAACACGCTAAATAACGATACTCTCGATTGTTTTATTAAGGGGCTTCCCCCCGATTTTCGCATACGACTAAAACTCGAAAGTTTCCTCGATCTGGAAGACGCGTTTACCAAAGCTGTTAAGGTCGAAAAGGACATGGAGCGCGATCGCGCTCAGTTTAAAGATAACCGCGCGGAAAATAAACCGGGCGTTTCTCCCGTCAAAGCGTTCTCCCCCTCCGGAAGAACGACGTGTAACCATTGCGCTCGACCTCACCCATCGGAAAACTGTTGGCAAAGGTTTCCCGAAAAGAGGCCCGCGCACATACCCGCGCACGCTAACGAACAAGTCGCGAGTAATAATGTCAACAATAACGCAAATAACGGGCCGCGTGCCAACGATCGCGATAACGCTAGGCCACGCCCTCCGTGCAACTATTGCCAAAAACCAGGCCATTCCGAAGCCATGTGCTATCGGAAACAAAATGACGAACGGAGCAAGCAAAATTCCGTTCCAAAAAACGCGAACAACCGTCCCTTGGACAGGGCCTCCCCACGGGACGAACAACGCCAGGAGCGCCCGGTACGAATAATCGACGCCGAACCGTGCGAACCGTCCGGGTCCTCTTAAGTAATTCGGAAAGTTCTCCCTCGGTATTTTTGGATTGCCCGCAATTAGCCGGTCCTACGGAATTTTTGATCGACTCGGGCGCCGAGGTGAATTTGGTTAAAAAACAAGTCGTAAATACTTACATCAATGATTACGAAATATTAAGATTGGACGGCATTTCGCCGACTCCCGTAAAAACTTTGGGATCTGTAGTACTAACGGTGAACAATATTCCCGTAAAATTTCACGTCGTAAGCGATTGGTTCCCTATCGAGCAGCACGCTCTTCTAGGAACCGAATTTTTGGCTGGAAATAAGGCCATTATTGATTGGAAACACGAACAACTAAGTTACGGTGATCAAGTGATTCCTTTTGTATCGAAGCAAAGTATATCCATTCCCAAACGTTCAAAGGTTGTATGCTACGTCAAGGTGAAAAATCCCGAAATTAAAGAAGGATATATTCCGAGGCTCCATTTTGGAGAAGGGATTTTCATGGGCGAAGCACTCGTGACGATTAAGAATGGGATTGCACATTTAATGGCTCACAACGCCACTGAAGACAATCTTTCTATGGAAATTCCGTACGTAACCGTTCAGGAGTTTAGCTGTAACGTTTCCACGGATATCGATTTGACCACTTCAGCCCCGATAGCTCGAAAAGGGCCGGAGGCCAATGAAGCGGGTCCTCTTGCCTCTCTCCCTTTTCCGGAAAAGGTTATGTCGGAACGGGAAACTTTTGATTTTCTTGCCCCAAGGAAGAGGGTATTAGTAGCTGAAAAAGAGAATAAATTACAGGAAATTTTGTGTCTATTGCGCTTCGATCACCTTAACGAGGAAGAACGTAAAAATGTAAATTCAATCGTTGAAGAAAACCTGGATCTATTTTATATCCCGGGCTCTCCTCTTGGTTTTACCAACGCTATAAACCATCGAATAATTACAACGGACGATCAACCCGTTTTTACGCGACAATACCGCTTTCCCCCTATTCATAAACAGGAGATCACGAAGCAGGTAAATGATTTAATATCGGGAGACATTGTTGAACCGTCAACCTCTCCTTATAGTTCGCCCCTCTGGATCGTGCCAAAGAAAGCCGATTCCCAAGGGAACAAAAGATGGCGGATGGTCATTGACTACCTCAATCTCAATGACAAAACGATTGGGGACGCTTACCCCCTCCCGCAAATTTCGGAAATTCTGGACCAATTGGGGAATGCAAAATATTTTTCCGTATTTGATTTGGCCAGTGGGTTCCACCAGATTAAGGTGCACCCCGACGACGCGCACAAAACAGCTTTTTCGACCCCTTTCGGTCACTATCAGTTCACTCGTATGCCATTCGGGCTCAAAAACGCGCCCGCCACATTCCAGCGCTTGATGGACCAGGTTCTCACCGGCCTACAAGGCAACGAGCTGTTCGTGTACCTTGACGACATCGTCATTTACGCACAAACCTTGGACGAACACACGAAAAAATTCAACAAACTCGCGAAAAGATTGAGACGGGCAAACCTAAAGTTACAGCCCGATAAGTGCGAATTTTTAAGACGCGAAGTGGCCTACCTGGGCCACATTATCAGTGAAGATGGGGTAAAACCTGACCCTAAAAAGCTCGAAGCTCTCAAGGATTATCCCAGACCAACTACACCAAAGAAAATCAAACAATTCCTCGGTCGTGCAGGATATTACCGTCGTTTCATTGAAAACTTTTCCGGGATCGCAAAACCACTAACGTTACTACTGAAAAAGGAATCTCACTTTAAATGGACTGATGCTCAAGAGAAAGCATTTACAACGCTTCGCGATGCCCTCTGTAAAGAACCGGTACTCCAGTACCCAGATTTCTCAAAACCATTTGTCATCACGACCGACGCATCGGATATCGCTGTCGGGGGCGTCCTTAGCCAAGGAGAAATCGGCAAGGATCGACCCATTAGTTACGCCTCACGTACACTGAATAAACATGAACTCAACTACTCAACAATCGAAAAGGAACTTCTTGCCATTTTGTACTGCGTAAACCATTTCAGACCTTATGTCTATGGACAAGAGTTCGTTTTGGTCACCGACCACAAGCCCCTCGTGTGGCTTCACTCGGTTAAGGACCCGGCCAATAGGCTGGTCCATTGGCGACTTAGTCTTTCAAACTACACTTACAAAATAATTTATGAGCCAGGAAAAGCAAACAGCAATGCTGACGCTTTATCTCGAAACCCTCCTACTCAAAAAACGATTTTTATGACAAAACATACGCCAAACCAAAACGTCTCTTCGGACGATGAGAGAATCTTCTCTCCAGTAAAGAAAAGAAAGAAGAGATCAAAAGAACCAAAAGCCCACACGAGCACTGCTCCAAGAAGGCTATCATTAGATTCAATGTCAGACGACAATTTCCGAGGCTTTAATACTCAAGAGCAATTGCAATCAAACGAAAAAGCAAAACAAAACTTACCTGTTGAACGAATGGATGTGGAGGAACCTTCCAGTGTACCCCCTCCCCTCCTTTCTCCAGGAACTCTTCCAGATATCACACTAGATTTCCCTCCGGAACTCGACCTCGCTGTTCCACCCGATCTTCCATCGGATCCATCCTTGGATCGTTTTTCGGTCTCCCCCTTCAGGGAAGACCAACCCGAAAAAGAAAATGAAATCGACAAAGAAAATTCAAACGATAACGAAGGTATACCCGATAGTGATGACGAGTCAGACGACGATTCCGAACAAAGTGACCTAATCGAGAATGAAAATCCTCAATTCAAAATTAGCGAAGCAAATCGCCATTTATCTAACGCATTAAAAATTGTAGAAACACGCGATAGATTGCATATGCAAAAGGATAATTACGTCGTCTTCGTAACCATGACCGGGCAACCACTTGACGAAGGTGCTAAGGACCTCCAGGAACAACACGTCTTCCCTAAATTAGAGGAGTTGGCGTACCTGCGAGTAAAATTCAAAATTGTAAAATCGAAACAAATAATCGCACTACCCATTTTAGGTAGCACACACAACAGCCTCGAGATCTCAGATCTCCGGGAAATTTGCGACTCCCTAAAGGACGCGATTCGCGAGCTGTGCCTTAAAGAAGTCTGTATCGCAAAAACGCCCTCTATCGGCAACGTGCCGTGGGCCGTAATCAAAAATACTTTGTATGAAGCACTACGTGAGGAAAATATCACGTTCGTAATTTGCAGTCAACTAGTTCAAATTCCTCCCGAAGAAAAGCGGCTGGAAATTATTAAAGAAAAGCACGACTCGCTAATCGGTGGCCACAAAGGAGTAAACAAAACATACAAACGTATCCGTGAGTATTACTACTGGAAAAACATGAAAGTTCAGATCCAGGAGTATATCCAACATTGCCGAAATTGTCAACTCAAAAAATTGGTTCGCGTAAAGACCAAACAACCAATGATACTCACCGATACGCCTGGGGCCGCGTTCGATAAGATCGCCATGGACATAGTAGGACCCCTCTGACGAAGACTGGCAATCAGTATATATTAACTCTCCAAGATCTCCTTACGAAATATTCGTTGGCTATTCCGTTGAGCCGAACATCATCGGTGGACATCAGCACCGCATTCGTGAAAAATTTCATCTCACGATTCGGCGCTCCGCGTGCCCTCCTCACCGATCAAGGATCCAACTTCTGCAGCAGTCTCATGAAGGCTGTGGCGAAAAAATTCAAAATCAAGGCCTACCAGACAACAGCTTTCCATCCCCAAAGCAATGGATCGATCGAACGTTCTCATCACGTACTCATGGAATATCTGAAACAATATGTTAATGAAAATTCCGATTGGGACGAGTATTTAGACCTGGCCATGTTTTCATATAACACGAGTCGTCACGAAGGTACCGGGTATACCCCCCACGAACTCGTATTTGGCAGGTTAGCTCGTCAACCTTCGGCCCACCACCAAATCGAAGAAACACAGGATCCTTCTTACGCCGAATACCTCATCGACCTGTTTGACCGCATCGACGGCCTGCAAACAATGGCGGCCGAAAATCTGAAACATGCAAAAGAAAAATCGAAAGAGTATTACGATCGCAACATCAATCCAAGGTTCTTCAAGGTTGGCGATCGCGTGTTAATGTTAAAAGAACCCCAAAAAGGAAAATTCGGAGATCAATATTCCGAGCCATGCGAAATAATCGAAATATTATCAGGGGGTAACGTTAAAATCCTTTACCAAGGCAAACCTCGCATCGTACATACGAACAAATTGAGGGCCACCCGTCTGTAACCAAAACTTCCGTTATTGGTTACAGAATGGAGCCGAAGACAACAGTCATCTTTGCTCTCCTCATGCGCACCGCCGTCTGCCTCATCGGGTATGACTGCGGCGCCCCTACGCTCAACGTCACCACTGTTTCTCTCACCGACATCGGAACCTGCGACATACCCATGGTCGATCCAACCCCGATACCTGTGAGAATCCAATTGCTGCAGCTCTCGGAATTTTCTACGACCGAGGTCGTTCAGTGCAAGGTCGAAATCGACAGGACCTTGTACAACTGCGGCATGAATTCGCATAATTCAATAGTACAAAATGGTCGTCAAATTTATCTTCACGAATTAGACGACAAAACTTGCCGCAAGGTCCACGAAACGGGAATCATCCAGCTTGGATTTTCCGCTATTATCACCGGACTAAAAAGAAATAGTACAACATCAAGGAGTCTTACGCTTGCCGGAAGTCTCACGAACGACGGAAGTTGCACCGGCTCTCAATACAGCGACCCTTTTGGCGCTTGGAGCAACGTAGTGGTCCAGGCTTCCGCTAAAATCACCATCTCCAACTACGACGCATCGGTCAACATGGCGACCAACCGCGTCATCCTCCAGAGCTCGACCCAATGTCAACTGTCCGAAGGTCAATGCACGGACGTCGAAGGGAACCAAGCTTTTTGGAAAACGGAACCTGTGGACACGTGCCTCTTCAACAGATACGACGTTCTTTACGATGGCATGGCAACAAAACTCCGTACTATCGAAAACTCCATCCAGACGCCTGATGTGTATACGTTAACTACTCAAGAAACCACGTTTGCTCTAGCCGTCAGGAATGAAAAGCCTGTCTGCGGCTATACTCTCATCCGAACGGAACATCCGAAACTATTCATTCTCGAGACTCGCGACGGCCAAACATTTGCTTCACGTCGCAGGGTCCTCGTCAGTAATCTGGACATATTTTCCTACGTGAATTCGAAATTTATTTATGTGGAAAAACATATCAAAACTCAAATAAAGGCTCTGTATAAGGACGTACTAACGCAACGATGCAACTTGGAACAACAAGTACTCCGCAACGCTCTGGCAACCGCATCGATATTGCCGGAAAAATTCGCTCGAGCCGTCACCAGAAGTCCAGGGTACATGGCCGTCATCGCCGGCGAAGTAGCCCACATCATCAAGTGCGTCCCCGTGGAATGCACCCTTCGCAGGACCGAGGAATGCTACCTCGAGCTACCTGTAACTCACCGCAACCAGTCGTATTTCCTTTCGACAATTTCACGCACACTCATTAAGGCCGGAACTCACATCGAGTGCAACCCCCTTCTTCCGGCGCAATATCTTATTGACGGGGCATGGTATCGCTTCGCCCCGCATCCAATCGAAGTTCCACCACCGCAAGTATTACGACCAATGACCACCCCTACCTGGGGCTATACACCAGTGGGAAATCTCGCAACAAGTGGAATTTATACGAACGAAGAAATGGAGCAATTACGAGACCGAATCATGTTTCCTGCCGAAAGACCAGCGCTATTGAATAATTTGGCTCGTCGATCAGCTGGATACACCATCCCTCCAGGAGCCGTGTCCCTCAAAAACTTGTTGGACGAAAGCACCTTGGAGCACATCGCAACCAACGCTTTCAACAACCTTTGGAACGGTTTCGAGAAATTTGGAATTGTCAGCGCAGGCTTCCTCGGCATTATGGCCATTTACTCAGTTATAAAATCAGCCATCGATACCATCATCCATGGGTACACCCTGCATTCATTATACGGATGCAGCTTCGCGTTGTTTGGGGCCATCTGGAATTCCATCACGAATCTTCTCGTCACCAGGGCCCACCGAAAGAATCAAAGGGATAAAGGACTCAACTCCGAACCGTCCCCTAGGGAATTGGTTCCCCCGGACAACGAACCGGAACCCAAACTATCTACGTCTACTAGGAGATTGTCGGGCATCGACGCCGTCCTGCTTGAGCGCCTTTGCGCCGTTCCTCAGCCATCCAGTAGGGTGTCTTCGGCTTAAAGGGGGGAGGTGTTACGTCCTGGCGATCTCGCCCTCCATTCTCCATATACATATGCATATGTACATATACCCATCTCGTCCTTATTCTATACGAATACACACACACACACATATATATATATATATACGTATATACGTATACATACATATATATACACATACGCATATATACGATACCTATAGATATATATAGATTACTATACATACATATATATAAATTTATAATCCAATACAAGAATATTTCTTTCTCGTTAACTCTAACTCATATTGTGACGGGCGCATTTATTTTTCATCATTTCTGATTTTGTCTGTGCACATACGACTTTCCCCAGTATGTACCTACTTCCGCTGAACGCGCCTAGCTAGCGCGCCGAGCTCAACGCTCGCGCGCACTCGCTTTCTATCCTTGTCCCTCTTCAGCGCCCGCGCGCACTCACTCACTATCCTCGTCTTTCCTTAACGCTCGCGCGCACCCGCGCGCCGTCGCTCCGTCTCTCTCTAGCGCTCCGCTAGGAGACCAACGTACTCCTCCTGCTCGCCTGATACTTCGCGCGCTCAATCGAATCTTCCTCATCTTCCATCCTTCTCCTTCGGGTTGTCCGCGTACCTCCTTCATGCTCATGCAACCCGTATCACAAAAACCTTCTTCCTTAAGCGCGAATCTCGTTTTCCGCGGATCCGCGATATAATTCGCGGCCCACGAATCACGACTATTAACCCGCTCATTCCTATTTTACATACTCGCGAAAAACCGCGAGATTGCGTAATCCGCGGACTCGCGATATACTCGCGACCCCGCGACTCGTCTCGTATATAGAGTAGGTCTCTCTCTTACTCTCACCCGGCCTATCTCTCTCTCTCCTACCCACAGCTACTATGGCAAATAGACGCTACGTGACTTTTTCCCAAATTAGTTTATTGCCCCTCGAGTCGAGCGAACGCTTCCCTTCGAGACATTTTCCAGAAAACACTTGAATTGCTTTATTGCCTCTTGGAACGAGCGAGCGTTCTTTTTACAGTATAAGTCTTTTCTCGTACGCTTCCCCATTTTCAAGTACATAATAGAAGACATTATCCAGATTTTTCCCGAACTTTCCCAGCGCATGTATATCTCTTTCTCTCTCGCACTCGCCGCGTCTCTCTCGGACGCGCCGCCATGATGCAAGCCACGTGTTGCACGTAGGCTTCTACGAAACAATAATTTAAACAATATCACATCATGCCGAATCCTAAGAACTAATTAAGAGATAAACAAATCGCTATCACTCCATACCTTATAGACCAAACATCCGCTCCAACGCCAATATCACGTATCGCCTCTTTGTCTCCTTTGTTTCCAACCCTGTATCATTATTATTATTTCCACGGGCAGAATATTCTAGAACAATTTCAGACACGCCCTAAGTAATAAGGAAATTATCCAAATAATAATTAACGCCGTCACAATGCGATTTACAATATTATTAATAATTATAATAAATGTATCACCCGAAAAACGAACGTTATATTAATCCTTTAGTTAAGCGATAATCGTCATAATTCAGTATTACCAGTATAACAAATATGTCACGCGCTACCAACATAGCTAAAAACAATTAGCCATTATGAACATTTATATTATTTACGTACATACGAATGCGTAAAAGTATTATTCCTCGACTAAAACCAAATATTAAATACAATTACTTTCGCATAAATAATAGTGCGCTCTATTTTATCAATTAAAAATTACACATTTATAATTAATTATATACAATTCGTATATTTCGCATTTTAATTATTGTTCTCTCATTCAACCGCCGTATTTTACATCGAATCTGTTTCGCACGCAAAAAGGATAAATAACAACAATTGGAACTTATATTTCTCTATTTAAAAAACAGATATTATTATAACAAATTGTGAGACTAACGATAAATTAAAAACATTAACTTATCGTCAGTCCAACCGACATAATTATTTGTTGTAACATTTAAATTAAATAATTGATTTATCGTCGAATTCCCCGTTTAACGCCATAAGAGCAAGCGAGAAGGAACATCAGCGTCGGCGTCCCCTCTCCGCGGCGCAGGCGCACCGCGCCGTTCCACCGCCGCACCAATAAAAAGCCGAGCCCTCCGCTGCTCGACAGTTCTCCGGTCTCTCCACCAGTCAGTTGCGCTTCTCCGCTCGCCGCGTTCGTGTCGGACCCGCTCGCTGGAAAATCGGAATAATTCTTTATTATTTTTTACATTCTTTTAATATCTCCTTTGTCATCATAACTCCAAGTCTGAGTCTGATTTTCTTGCGTCGAAATCCCATCGAAGAGTTTTATGTAATTATACTTATTTTTCAAGTTTGTAACAATATATATATATACGTGTACATCTTAGAGTCAGTGAAAGTTATTTCGCGACCCTTATCCCTCATCGAACATATTCGCTCAACGTGTTTCGTGTCGTTAGCTTATTCAGTCATCTCTCACGAACTTATTTGAGTCAACGTTCTCTCACCCTCGTTCCTTGGCATTTCAGTTAATCGAATATATTTCATTTCGCAATTCGGCATATCACGTATAAAAATCAACCGCCCGTTAATTAAATTAACCCTTCGCCCATCCTCCCTCCATTTACCGAAGAATCGTCGGTTGTGCTCTTACTACTGCACGCCGTCAACTCTTACCTCGCTTAAAACTTCGAGACTGAATCTACCGGTTGTGCTCTTACTACTGCACGTCGATTGATTCGTGTCTCGAACCCCTGCTGCATGATAATCTTGCTCATTCTCCCCATCACCAATTAACGGTCAATTGATTTTTCCCAATAAATATTTATCTGTATTTATTTAAATCCATAAATGCCAAGAAGACGAGGTGGTACCAAGTTTAATCTTCGCCGCGCAAACGCAATAGCCGCGCAAAAGCCGCGACCGGCATCTCGTGGAAATAATTCATCCGTGTTCAAGCAAATTCTTCGTAACGCTGCAAAAGTACATTCGGTGAAAATTGGACCGGAAATTGTGTCGAACGTTCCGTTCTGTGGAAAAGTCTTCCTTATCGACCCCCGTGGGTACATCCGCGTAGTGACTCGATCGACCGGCAGCGTCGTTTCAGACGCATCCACCGCCGTTCTATCATCGGACATCGAGATCGTCATCATCGACTAATTTTCCCCCGTCGCCAACGTCGTTTCCTTTCGTTCCACGAGTTCGTCACCGCGGTCGGCCAACAAGAAACCGTCCTTACCTACAACAAGTCAGCACATCGATGGGTGGATGCTCGTCGAAGAATAAGAAACTTACTACCTCACCATCCATCGCTGAAATCGCCGTTCACCTAGAGATCACCATTACCGACGGCAGGATCTCTCTCTGGGTACCAGACCATCCGTCGATAAACCCGCTACGCACCGCCGCTCGTAGGGTAAGTCGCATGCTCACGTTACCACTCACTATTTTCTTTACCGACTGCCCTATCCCCGCGAGTGATTCTTAGTTACCGATCAAACTGTGGCTCGATCCTCATCCCTGTTGGGCACATTCCCGACTAAACGCAGGATCTCAAGGCTGGCGTCCGTTCTCTAAAAACAAACAAAAAATTGGATTAATTAAACAATCAACGTAAATCTCGTAACTGAAATCGCGTATTTCTCTTGCAAAGGAATTTGTTTTTTTTTATCCAAAATAAATTCCCGGACGTAACACCAATGGAAAAATCCACCTGAAAAAAGGAAAAAGTTGGCCGGCTCTGCGGACGAGGACGATTTCCTCGGTTTCCGAAATTTCCCGACAATTTCGCAAACGTCTGGCAAAACGCCTCGTCGTTGGGAAAAAGAAAAAGAAACTCCGAAAACCCGGAACCTGGAAGAACCGCCTTCCCATCCTCAATCCGTCGAACCTGTAAAAGAAACAACCTTGCACACGTCTATTCCAGACGCAAGTCCAAACGACGGAAACGCGGAAAATTTTCAAATACCGCAACTTTTAGAAGATCGAGAAATAGCCCCATTTCCTGAGGATTCCGAAACTCCGGAACCGTCAGAGCATGGAGAAAACATTGAGAATATCGATGATCTCACCGAAAGCTCAAGCGACTCAGACGACGACTCTGTAAATAGCGACATATTTGATAAAAACCCCGAGTATGCATTACCGAGGGAAAACAGTGAAGTCCAAGGTAGACTCACCATTGTCACGTCCTGAATTGGGTAAGTAATAAAAGAGAGAGAATGGGAAGACAATGATTTTAATTTAATTCGATTTTATTCATTACAGGTACACGGACACGAGGAGAAGTCACGTGCTGAGTTGGGTGAGTAGTAAAAGAAGAAAATGAGGAAAGAGAATCTAATTAATTTTAACTTTACTTTTCTTTCAGGAACGCGGATCACGAGAAAAAAGGGCCCTACCTTTGGTCGGGAATGCGCCCGACGCACAGTAGGAGAAAAGCCCAAAAACCTGGCCAAAACCCCAAAAAATAAATTTTCGAAATAGGGTCAGTTGAGTAGTCATTCAGGTAGAGGACTAGTAACTGCATTCTATTGTGGAAGGGAAAGCCCTTTAAGTGTATACCTGCGCCGCAGCGTCAGTTGGCAGTGAGTGTTCGTGAAGAGTGTACGTGTCACGCGCTGAACAGACGAAAATAACGCTGACTTCAAAAACCCATAACTTTAAAGTGACGGGTTTAATTTCAATTCTGCAACATGGATACGACTTCTGGAGGTATGTAGAACATGTTTTTACATCGGTTGAATCGAAAGTTTATGTATAAATGATTGAAATGTAGTATAGCCTTCGGCATAAATAAAATTGAATAATTTTGAAAACTTATATTTTCAACGGTCCGAAAAGTTATATATTGTGTCACATTTTGCAAAGCTCCTAGTCTCGGCCTTTAGTTTAATGTATAAGCTTTCGAAATTTACAAGAGTTACGTGCGGAAAACGTGCGTCTTGTCCGTTATGATTTTTTTCGCATCGTGCGGTAGCCGAGCGTGCACGCGGCACTATTGAGCAGCCGCTGCGCCTCTACCTGAGAATGGGTGAAGTAGCATCATAACGGACAAGACGGCTGTTATACGCTTGAAATAAATTATTTTAATATATATGTATGTGTATATATATATATATAAATTTTCTGTGATTTAATTATGATATATACGTATGCATATATATATATATACATATTAAAATCAACCACATAAAAATTTCTTAAACATGACTGAAATGTTATAACATTCGAATAAAATATTTGAATATATATATATTATATAGTAAGCAAAGCTTTCTTTTAACCAAATCCATGTCAATATTTTCTGTCTAATTTTCTTAAAATTATTTCAATTATTGCGGTTATTTATTTGGTAAAATAATGTACATTGTTCAAGTTTTTGTATTAATTGAAAATTTTATCTTTTCCTTTAACACCAATTTTCTACAATTTTATGTCTTTATTACAGGATCCGGTTACGAAGAATTGGTGCTGACAAGGAAAGAAGTATTTCTGATAATCAGAGAGCATTTATCCGATAAATTCGCTTCCTTGATCGAATTTATGGTAGAAAAAATTTCCAAGGACACCGGACGTACAGTTGTAGTGCCTGAGGACTCGAAACAGACTTTTTCGATACTCTTCAATCAAATGAGAACGAGGTGGCAACAAGCTCACAGAAAATCCTGTGTATTTTTCAAGAATAACGGTGAATGGCTTAGCAAGCAGGTATGTTTTGCCGCACCTACAGATACTGTAGTAACAAGCCCGGGTAATACGGGCGGCCGCCCGTCCCTTGGGTTTACAATGTCCAGTGAAAGATCTAAACGAAGGAAGACCCAAGATATTCGTACATCGTTCAACTCGGTCGAGTTAGCATACGCTACTCAGATGAGCCTTCGCTCTTCAAGACAATCCGACGCCGCAAAAGTTATTAAGGACGTAACAATGACGAGTCCTTTAAGAGCTTCCAAGTATCGTAAAGCTTACTCAGCAACGGATGAAATTACTTTATCCGAAGAGGCTGCACTTTCCGCTATGATTGAATATAAATTCTCCAAGAGTACTTACCAGGGAATGAGAAGATTAGGGAAGGAAAATAACTGTAAGCTATATCCGTCTTACGAAAAAGTGATGAAAGCAAAAAAGCGTTGTTATCCACCACGTGATGCAATCAGGATTACAGAGAGTAGTGCAGAAGTCCAACTACAGGCACTATTAGATCATACAGTTGAACGTATTTTACTCGTCCAAAATGTACTCATTCAAAGATTGACTCCAGATAATGTTCGTAAAATGGACTTGATTTGCAAGTGGGGTTGCGATGGAAGTTCTGGGCAAAGTGAATATAAGCAGACGTTCAGTGATGACAGCAAATCTGATGCGCATGTATTCTTTACTTCAGTCGTGCCATTACAACTCGTGTGTTATGATCAACAATCGAAGGAAGAAATAGTTGTTTGGAAGAACCCCAGACCCTCGTCTCCACGATTTTGTAGACCGCTTAGACTACTGTTTCTACGCGAAGACACAGAGTCAACACTTAATGAAGTCCAAATTGTTGAAGAACAAATAACGTCACTTCGTCCATTCGAAAGTGTAATAGATGGAAAAGAAATCTCCGTAATGTACAAGTTGTTGTTCACCATGATAGATGGTAAAGTTTGCAACGCTGTATCATTGACGAAATCTGCTCAACGGTGCTATTTGTGTGGAGCAACCAGCAAAGAGTTTAATGCCATCGACACTGTATTGCAAAGGGAAATCAATGAAACAAATTTGAAGTTCGGATTGTCGACGCTGCATGCGTGGATACGGTGCTTCGAGTATTGCTTACACGTGTCTTACAAACTCGGCATTAAAAAATGGCAAGCTCGAAGTGCCGAAGAAAAAAAAATTACCCAGGAACGCAAGAGGGCCATTCAAGAAGGATTCAAGAAGCAATTGGGTCTAAATATCGATCGCCCAAAGCCTGGATACGGCAACAGCAATGATGGCAACACAGCTCGGCGATTCTTTGAAAATTCGACGGTTTCCGCTGCGATAACGGGGGTCAACGAAAAAGTTATTAAACGCTTGTACGTAATCCTACAAGTTATATCGTGTGGCCACGAGATAAACTGTGAAAGATTTGAACAGTATGCTATTGAAACGGCAAGAAAGACCGTTGCATTATACCCTTGGTACTCCATGCCTACATCGGTGCACAAACTATTAATTCATGGTCCAGTGATAATAACTCATGCTCTATTACCAATCGGCCAATTATCCGAAGATGCTCAGGAAGCTCGAAACAAAGACATCAAACGATATCGAGAAGATTTTGCGCGAAAAAGTTCCAGGGTTAAAACTATGGAAGATGTTTTTCATCGGCTCTTAGTTACTTCTGATCCGTACATTTCAAGTGTCAGAAGACTACCACAGAAGAAGCTGAAGAGTTTGTCGCCGGAAGCTGTAGCGATGTTGATCGCTCCTAAAGTGACTGCTGCAGCAGACGAATTTTGCGCCGAGATTGAAGCCGTGCCGGGAGTTGTAATAGATACAAACTCGGATAATGATTCTGACTCCGACTCCGACTCCGATTACGATTTTGATTAAGAATAAAATTTTCTATTTTTGAAACGTTCCGTATGTATTTTGGAAATAAAAATAATAATTGCGTAGAATACACTGTTCACGTTTATTTTATTATGATGATTTTTTAAAATATATTAATTTATCTATTTAGCAGGATACTCGGCCATTTTGTTTATAACAATTTGCTGTAAGCTCTTTGTTGCAAGTTATAAACAATAGATATCGGATTGGTAATCAGCGACCTTGAAAACCCGTATATACCAATTTTTGTCAACATCTGGTAACTTTTTAACGTTCATGTCGGCCATATTGGATCGGCCATTTTTTTTACGATAATTTGGCTTGCGGATTCGTAATCAGCGACCTCGAAAACCCGTAAATACCAATTTTTGTCGACATCTGGCAACTTTTTAACATTCATGTCAGCCATGGCCATTGGATCGGCCATTTTGTTTACGATAATTTGGCTTTCAGATTCGTAATCAGCGACCTTGAAAACCCCTGTAAGCCAATTTTCATTCCCGTCAAAGGTCATTTGAGGTTTTGGCCAGGTTTTTGGGCTTTTCTCCTACTGTGCGACGGGGACGAGGACCAGGTCACAATCGGTAATTGGTAAGTATTCTTAGAAAATGTAGAAAATGCAAAATTAGGGTAAGAGAGTAGAAAAGATAGTAGCGTGAATTAATCGAACTTACGCTTACGAGCGGCTGTGCGTAGCGGGTAGAGGAAGAGGACGCTGCTGTATCTGAAGGGAACGTCCGCGATCGGTGTGAACTATCTCGAACCGAATGGAGATTTCGGGGACAGCAAGTTCCACAGCAGGCCTCTTAGAAGACGATCTACACGCGCCCATAGGGATGGAACCTAGTTGTGTGCGGACTCAATGACAGATGGAGACTCCGCAACAGGTGAGTCCGTGACGTACGAACTGATTTCAGGTTCGACGACAATAGAGCAGGATTCGACGCCGAATGAAATAACCGGAAATGTTGCTTCCTGTTCAGGTGATGCTGCGACCGTGGATGTGTCTGAATCACCGACTGGTGACGGCGGAGATACGCGACGGATTGAACGATCGTCCAAGATATACACTCGCGAATGGAGGAGAGTATTTGAAATAATGCGCAACCTTGCGCTAAGCGGCAATTGATTGAACCTTTGTTCTAGAGTTCTATTATCACCGCGGGAATGTCGATCCGATATTCCACCTCGGCTAGACTGAGCGCGGCGTCGTTGAAAGTGAGCACCAGCACGTCTTCTTGGCATTAGAGAAAAAGTAAGTTAACTAATAAATTCAAAATAATTTGTTTCAGGTATTGGCCCAGTTTCCAAATTGTGGCACGGGTGCTTGGCCTCTAGGCAGCACGCTCGCAACACTGAAAGGAGTATGAATTCGTGCAAATGTTGTAGAACTGAATCCAAATTTATTTGAGGAATGAGATTGCACGGTAGATCGGGGTGATCGTGCTTGGCCACTAGGCAGCACGAAAGATCACCTAATCACCGGAAAAGGATGGGGACGTTTCGTGCTCAGCTAAGGAGCACTAAAACACAAGGCAAAAAGTAGTAGAGAAACTTTGGATAAACTGGCACAATTCCTTTGACAAGTATTTCTTGAATATACGTGTAATTGTACGGCATAAAAAATGCCGAAGAAAACGATGAGTGACACTTTTGATTAAATCAAGGAATTCAGGATTAACACAATAAATTAACACGAGACGATGATCACTTTTGGAGATTATCGATATATTGTTACAACTTTAAAAATGAATTCAATCGTAGAGGATAGATTGGATATAATGAAAATGAACGTACGAAATGAATATTCGTATCAAAATCAAAAAGGGTATAACTGTTACCCAAAAACAATCAAAGATTCAAAAGTTACAAGAGCCGATTTTCCAGCGTGCGGGTCCGACGAACGGAGAAGCGCGACTGACTGGTGGAGAGACCGGAGAACTGTCGAAGGAGTGGTACCCCTTCTTTTATATACTCCTCGAGTGGAGTCGGCGGCCACCTTGGTGGGGCCAGCATCCAGCGTCGGGGAAGTGAGCGCTGTTGTGACGTAGGCATCCTTCCTTCTCCCTTACTCTTATGGGACGGTATGGAGTACCGGCGTCTTTCTCTTTTCTTCTTACAGGATCAAATGGAGCTCTTGATAAATTAATTCTTATTAATTTCCCATGAGCCTTACAATTTATTACATTAGTCCATATTGTTCGTATTCGTGTGTGTGATTTAATAATAAATGTTTCATAATTTCGGAACTTGTCCTGATTGTTTAATGTATGATTTTTGTTATACAAGTCTTGTAAATATTGAATAAAATTTTATTGTAGCATTCGCTTTATTTTCTTACATGACGGGTAAGTGTTACGTCGTGGGGCCCATTTTTAATCGATAATTAATCGTCTTTTAATTTACCTTTTAGGATTTGAATTTACGAATGGGAAGTGTGCCACGAACGTACGGATTATAATGAATTAAGTCATTAGACTTATATGACGGTAAGTTACCGTCGGAGAAGAAAAGCGCCACGTTTAAGCGGGAATGTGCCCACTTGGGATAGGCGCTTGGTAAAGTCGTTGGTGTATAATTTGACGCATGAGCGACAGGTAAGCAAATAAGAAAGTAGCGTGAAATTGTGCTTACCTTGGTGAGAAAGAGCGGCGGTGCGTAGCGGGTCAAAACTACTCGACCGTGTGACCGAATTTGTCCAGGAATCGCAAAGATGTTCCAGCTCGACCCGACCTGTCGTTGCCCTGACGGGTACCCGGTGCTCGTGCGAATGCGATGGGCCGGGGATGCCGATGTTACGTCGTGGGGCCCATTTTTGATCGATAATTAATCGTCTTTTAATTTACCTTTCAGGATTTGAATTTACAAATGGGAAGTGTGCCACGAACGTACGGATAATAATGAATTAAGTCATTAGACTTATATGACGGTAAGTTACCGTCGGAGAAGAAAAGCGCCACGTTTAAGCGGGAATGTGCCCACTTGGGATAGGCGCTTGGTAAAGTCGTTGGTGTATAATTTGACGCATGAGCGACAGGTAAGCAAATAAGAAAGTAGCGTGAAATTGTGCTTACCTTGGTGAGAAAGAGCGGCGGTGCGTAGCGGGTCAAAACTACTCGACCGTGTGACCGAATTTGTCCAGGAATCGCAAAGATGTTCCAGCTCGACCCGACCTGTCGTTGCCCTGACGGGTACCCGGTGCTCGTGCGAATGCGATGGGCCGGGGATGCCGATGTTTTTGGGAGCGGTCGGAGACTACGAGGACTGGATTAATTTATGAGGGATACATTCGCTTTGAAATATAAATATACATGTATAGAATTTATAATTATTTGAACCGCTGAGTGAGTGCAAGACGTGCCAGGTTACGGCACCGTCGACTCACTACGTCTGGCTCCACCTCCGCCCGGTTACGGCGATTGGCGGCCAGCCGCGAGAACAAACGTTGAGAATAACGGAAGCCGACGCCCGAACACTAAGCACCGGTGTGACCGTGCCAGTCGCTGACCTACCGAATTACGGCGGGTCGGCGCGTGTGGCGTGTTCGTGCGGCAAACCTTCCGAATTCCTCGGAAAATCCCCTGTTTATACGTCCGATTTTGGACGGGCGAGGGTTTTTTATTTGTCGAGCGAATGTATCGGGATACGTATTCGTCTAACGCACAGGTACAGACTGATATGAAATAAAATTTGGTACGCTGAGCGAGTCTAGTGCGTGCCAGATTACGGCACCGCCGACTCGCTACGTCTGGCCCACCTCCGCCCGGTTACGGCGATTGGCAGCCAGCCGCGAATACAAATATAAAGGTCAAGGGAAATCGACGTCCGAACACTAAGCACCGGATTAACCGTGCCAGTCGCTAACCTGCCAGATTACGGCGAGTCAGCGGATGTAGCGTGTTCGTGCGTCAGCTTTCCCAAGCCTCATAAAAAAGGCACTTCAAGATTTGTCCAATTTTGGACAAGTATGATTTTATGAGTGAGACGAATACGTGTGTTGGGAAAAATGGCGTGAGTGAGAGGAAGAGAGAAAGAGAGAAAGAAATGCACTACGATGATTCGTTCGTTGCGTGTTTACACGCACGAACGAGAGCCAAATATATTTTAATTATTTGCTCGGAAAATGTTACACTTTTGCGCGGTCGCCGTATTTTGCGTGATTTTAATAGCGCGAAGAAATCGAATGTTATATAAAAGATTGTGTATTTTACACGTAAATAAACGTAGTTACATTCAATAAAGAAAATAATATAAGTTTCGTTAATTTATTCGTTGCAGTGTTTGACGTGTTATGTTGCCTTTTACTTTTATTATGATTTGAACATTAATGCCGGTTTTACAGAGACTTATAGTTACACTGACGAAGAGACCGGGGTAAACTCGAAAAGAATATAAAAAAGAATAAAATAGGTGTACCGGTTTTCAGAGCGTCGACTCTGCGATGCGCGCTGTTGGAGAGACCGGACGGAACTGGCTGGCCAGCTCCCGGAGCGCAATATGTATCCTCGCCCTCTTTGTCTCTGAGACAAAGGGCTTGGCGTTATTACCCTCGCTCTCGAGCTCGGTCCCCATGTAACCGAATATTAGCACTGATAACGTTATTTTTCTCGAGTTGTACATGGGCAATGAAATGAATATTTTTCGTTATCGGCAGGATGTGCTGACTACGTGGTGACCAAGCTCCGAGGAGGTCTGTGAGAAAACTCGCGATGAAGCTGACCGCTTGGGAACAGTTTCGCGGGTTATTCGAGGACTCTCGCGTCCCCAATATATACATAATATAGATATGACAATATTTCTTATTTCTAGGACCATTGTATTATGGTCAACACGAATATACATATATATGTTGGATACTAGTTCGGGGACTCGTGAATGTCCCCGTAATATACATGTAAGTATAGGTATTAATATTATTATTTGTACTCCGGAGACTCTCTTGGATGTCCCGAGTATATATATATGTATATTGGTGAGTGTCACTTTGAGGACTTATGTCCCCGAAGTATGCATGGAAGTTGATATGTATGAAATATTGCTCCGGGACTCGGCTATATGTCCCTGAAGCGTATGGAGTACGTATATGTATATATATATATATACATGTATAGATATTCACTAAGGTTATTCCGAGGACTAATGCCTTGGAAGTATGCATAAGAGTATACGAATGGTACATGAGGACTCTGAGGTCCTGGAGTATGTATATATATATATATATTCGTTAAAGTCTTTTCGAGGACTTATGTCCCTAAAGTGTGCATGGAAATAGACATGCGGAATTATTATAGGAGGTACTCCAGGGACTCCCGTATATGTCCCTGAAGCATGCAGGTACGTGGATATGTATGTATATATGAGACATTTCGATATGGTACTCCGGGGACCCATGTGCGTGTCCCAGAAGTGTACAGGCAAACAGATATGTACGCGTATATGAGGCTAATTGTAAAGTTAATCCGAGCACCCATGTGCTCGTCCCTGAAGTTACAGGTAAGCTTAGCGGTAATGTTATTATGGGAACTGTTTGTCCCTAAAATATACGGGTAGA
>OY723395.1:7554759-7628759 GCA_963210295.1 Ophion ellenae | reverse complement strand
CTCACTCAGCGGTTCAAATAATTATAAATTCTATACATGTATATTTATATTTCAAAGCGAATGTATCCCTCATAAATTAATCCAGTCCTCGTAGTCTCCGACCGCTCCCAAAAACATCGGCATCCCCGGCCCATCGCATTCGCACGAGCACCGGGTACCCGTCAGGGCAACGACAGGTCGGGTCGAGCTGGAACATCTTTGCGATTCCTGGACAAATTCGGTCACACGGTCGAGTAGTTTTGACCCGCTACGCACCGCCGCTCTTTCTCACCAAGGTAAGCACAATTTCACGCTACTTTCTTATTTGCTTACCTGTCGCTCATGCGTCAAATTATACACCAACGACTTTACCAAGCGCCTATCCCAAGTGGGCACATTCCCGCTTAAACGTGGCGCTTTTCTTCTCCGACGGTAACTTACCGTCATATAAGTCTAATGACTTAATTCATTATTATCCGTACGTTCGTGGCACACTTCCCATTCGTAAATTCAAATCCTGAAAGGTAAATTAAAAGACGATTAATTATCGATCAAAAATGGGCCCCACGACGTAACAGTACCAAACATCAGCCTTCTACCCGCAGTCCAACGGGTCAATCGAAAGGTCTCACCATGTCCTCGCGGAATATCTGAAACAGTACGTGAACGAAAACAATGATTGGGACGAGCTCATCGAGTTAGCGATGTTCTCTTATAATACGAGCCAACACGAGGGTACAGGGTACACCCCTCACGAGCTAGTTTTCGGTAAACTGGCCCGCCATCCGTCGGGTTATCAACAAATCGAGGAGCAACAGGATACGACTTATGCAGCATACCTGGAGGAGCTCTTCTCTCGAATTTACGAACTCCAACAACTTGCCGCCGAAAATCTGAAGAAATCCAAGGAGAAATCAAAAACGTATTACGATCGGAGAATTAATCCGAAAACCTTCAAGGTCGGCGACAAGGTTCTCATGTTGAAGGAACCAAAAAGGGGAAAATTCGGTGACCAATACACCGAACCATGCGAAATTCTGGAAATTTTATCAGGAGGAAACGTGAAGATCCTCTATAAAAATAAACCTCGGGTAGTCCACCCCAATAAATTAAGAGGCACCCGATTATGAACTCCGCGTGTGTGTGAAATGCACCCTTCGTCGAACGGACACATATCGAGTGCAACCCCATGCTGGCCGCCGAATATTGGATCGACGGCACTTGGTATCGTTTCACACCACATCCAGTCGAGGTACCGCCTCCTGGACATCTGCATCCCGCTTCCATGCCTACCTGGGGATACAACCCCATTGGGAATTTGGCATCCAGCGGAATTTATTCTGACCACGAGATCAACCAGCTGAGGGACAGGATAATGTTCCCCGCTGAAAAACCAGCATTACTCAACAACATCGCAAGGGGTTTCGCAGGACACGACATACCCCCGGGAAGCGTTTCCCTCACGACACTGATGGACGAGGACGCTCTCCAACACGTGGCTGATGGAGTAATGCACAAAATCTGGGGTGGTTTCGAAAAATTCGGGATCATCAGTGCGGGACTGTTCGGGGTCCTCGCAATCCTCACCATCATCAAGGCGATCATCGATACTTGCATCCATGGATATACACTCCACACTCTGTATGGATGGAGTTTCACCCTCCTAGGAGCCATCTGGAACTCGGTGACAAGCCTCCTGATTAGCAGAGCTCACCATGCTGAACAACGGTCGTCGAAGATTACCAACGACGAACCTCTAGAGCTGGTGTCCATCAATGACAATCGCGACCATCCGACGACGTCGAGGCGTTTGTCGGGCGTCGATCACGGACTCTTGGAGCGGCTCAACGCCGGTCCTCAGCAAAGCTGAAGCATTGCTTCAGACTTTTAGGGGGGAGGTGTTACGTCCTAGCACTCTCGCCCTCCAAATATTCATATCTGGTACGAATTGTATTAATTATTAAGATTTTTTCCTCGCGCTAAACGCGCTCAATTATGTTTTTCTTGGGGTACATGTTAATCAGAACGACCCATATATGGTCAATTTCACTCAGAAACCCCGTTATATAAAATATTCGTGAATATATCTTTAAATTGAGCATGCGTATATCTACCCGTATACTTTAGGGACAAACAGTTCCCATAATAACATTACCGCTAAGCTTACCTGTAACTTCAGGGACGAGCACATGGGTGCTCGGATTAACTTTACAATTAGCCTCATATACGCGTACATATCTGTTTGCCTGTACACTTCTGGGACACGCACATGGGTCCCCGGAGTACCATATCGAAATGTCTCATATATACATACATATACACGTACCTGCATGCTTCAGGGACATATACGAGAGTCCCTGGAGTACCTCCTATAATAATTCCGCATGTCTATTTCCATGCACACTTTAGGGACATAAGTCCTCGAAACGACTTTAACGAATATATATATATATACATACTCCAGGACCTCAGAGTCCTCATATACCATTCGTATACTCTTATGCATACTTCCAAGGCATTAGTCCTCGGAATAACCTTAGTGAATATCTATACATGTATATATATATATATATACATATACGTACTCCATACGCTTCAGGGACATATAGCCGAGTCCCGGAGCAATATTTCATACATATCTACTTCCATGCATACTTCGGGGACATAAGTCCTCAAAGTGACACTCACCAATATACATATATATATACTCGGGACATCCAAGAGAGTCTCCGGAGTACAAATAATAATATTAATACCTATACTTACATGTATATTACGGGGACATTCACGAGTCCCCGAACTAGTATCCAACATATATATGTATATTCGTGTTGACCATAATACAATGGTCCTAGAAATAAGAAATATTGTCATATCTATATTATGTATATATTGGGGACGCGAGAGTCCTCGAATAACCCGCGAAACTGTTCCCAAGCGGTCAGCTTCATCGCGAGTTTTCTCACAGACCTCGGAGCTTGGTCACCACGTAGTCAGCACATCCTGCCGATAACGAAAAATATTCATTTCATTGCCCATGTACAACTCGAGAAAAATAACGTTATCAGTGCTAATATTCGGTTACATGGGGACCGAGCTCGAGAGCGAGGGTAATGACGCCAAGCCCTTTGTCTCAGAGACAAAGAGGGCGAGGATACATATTGCGCTCCGGGAGCTGGCCAGTCAGTTCCGTCCGGTCTCTCCAACAGCGCGCATCGCAGAGTCGACGCTCTGAAAACCGGTACACTTATTTTATTCTATTTTATATTCTTTTCGAGTTTACCCCGGTCTCTTCGTCAGTGTAACTATAAGTCTCTGTAAAACCGGCATTAATTGTTTAAATCATAATAAAAAATAAAAGGAAACAACACGTCAAACACTGCAACGAATAAATTAACGAAACTTATATTATTTTCTTTATTGAATGTAACTACGTTTATTTACGTGTAAAATACACAATCTTTTATATAACATTCGATTTCTTCGCGCTATTAAAATCACGCAAAATACGGCGACCGCGAAAAAGTGTAACATTTTCCGAGCAAATAATTAAAATATATTTGGCTCTCGTTCGTGCGTGTAAACACGCGACGAACAAATCATCGTAGTGCATTTCTTTCTCTCTTTCTCTCTTCCTCTCACTCACGCCATTTTTCCCAACACACGTATTCGTCTCACTCATTAAATCATACTTGTCCAAAAATTGGACAAATCTTGAAGTGCCCTTTTTTATGAGGCTTGGGAAAGCTGACGCACGAACACGCTACATCCGCTGACTCGCCGTAATCTGGCAGGTTAGCGACTGGCACGGTTAATCCGGTGCTTAGTGTTCGGACGTCGATTTCCCTTGACCTTTATATTTGTATTCGCGGCTGGCTGCCAATCGCCGTAACCGGGCGGAGGTGGGCCAGACGTAGCGAGTCGGCGGTGCCGTAATCTGGCACGCACTAGACTCGCTCAGCGTACCAAATTTTATTTCATATAAATCTGTACCTATGCGTTAGACGAATACGTTTCCCGATACATTCGCTCGACAAATAAAAAACCCTCGTCCGTCCAAAATCGGACGTATAAACAGGGTATTTTCCGAGGGATTCGGAAGGTTTGCCGCACGAACACGCCACACGCGCCGACCCGCCGTAATTCGGTCGGTCAGCGACTGGCACGGTCACACCGGTGCTTAGTGTTCGGGCGTCGGCTTCCGTTATTCTCAACGTTTGTTCTCGCGGCTGGCCGCCAATCGCCGTAACCGGGCGGAGGTGGAGCCAGACGTAGTGAGTCGACGGTGCCGTAACCTGGCACGTCTTGCACTCACTCAGCGGTTCAAATAATTATAAATTCTATACATGTATATTTATATTTCAAAGCGAATGTATCCCTCATAAATTAATCCAGTCCTCGTAGTCTCCGACCGCTCCCAAAAACATCGGCATCCCCGGCCCATCGCATTCGCACGAGCACCGGGTACCCGTCAGGGCAACGACAGGTCGGGTCGAGCTGGAACATCTTTGCGATTCCTGGACAAATTCGGTCACACGGTCGAGTAGTTTTGACCCGCTACGCACCGCCGCTCTTTCTCACCAAGGTAAGCACAATTTCACGCTACTTTCTTATTTGCTTACCTGTCGCTCATGCGTCAAATTATACACCAACGACTTTACCAAGCGCCTATCCCAAGTGGGCACATTCCCGCTTAAACGTGGCGCTTTTCTTCTCCGACGGTAACTTACCGTCATATAAGTCATATGACTTAATTCATTATAATCCGTACGTTCGTGGCACACTTCCCATTCGTAAATTCAAATCCTGAAAGGTAAATTAAAAGACGATTAATTATCGATTAAAAATGGGCCCCACGACGTAACAACGCACTAGACTAGCTCAGCGTACCCAAATTTTATTTCATATCAGTCTGTACCTGTGCGTTAGACGAATACGTATCCCGATACATTCGCTCGACAAATAAAAAACCCTCGTCCGTCCAAAATCGGACGTATAAACAGGGTATTTTCCGATGAATTCGGAAGGTTTGCCGCACGAACACGCCACACGCGCCGACCCGCCGTAATTCGGTAGGTCAGCGACTGGCACGGTCACACCGGTGCTTAGTGTTCGGGCGTCGGCTTCCGTTATTCTCAACGTTTGTTCTCGCGGCTGGCCGCCAATCGCCGTAACCGGGCGGAGGTGGAGCCAGACGTAGTGAGTCGACGGTGCCGTAACCTGGCACGTCTTGCACTCACTCAGCGGTTCAAATAATTATAAATTCTATACATGTATATTTATATTTCAAAGCGAATGTATCCCTCATAAATTAATCCAGTCCTCGTAGTCTCCGACCGCTCCCAAAAACATCGGCATCCCCGGCCCATCGCATTCGCACGAGCACCGGGTACCCGTCAGGGCAACGACAGGTCGGGTCGAGCTGGAACATCTTTGCGATTCCTGGACAAATTCGGTCACACGGTCGAGTAGTTTTGACCCGCTACGCACCGCCGCTCTTTCTCACCAAGGTAAGCACAATTTCACGCTACTTTCTTATTTGCTCACCTGTCGCTCATGCGTCAAATTATACACCAACGACTTTACCAAGCGCCTATCCCAAGTGGGCACAATCTCGCTTAAACGTGGCGCTTTTCTTCTCCGACGGTAACTTACCGTCATATAAGTCTAATGACTTAATTCATTATTATCCGTGTTACGTCGTGGGGCCCATTTTTAATCGATAATTAATCGTCTTTTAATTTACCTTTCAGGATTTGAATTTACGAATGGGAAGTGTGCCACGAACGTACGGATAATAATGAATTAAGTCATATGACTTATATGACGGTAAGTTTCCGTCAGAGAAGAAAAGCGCCACGTTTAAGCGGGAATGTGCCCACTTGGGATAGGCGCTTGGTAAAGTCGTTGGTGTATAATTTGACGCATGAGCGACAGGTAGGCAAATAAGAAAGTAGCGTGAAATTGTGCTTACCTTGGTGAGAAAGAGCGGCGGTGCGTAGCGGGTCAAAACTACTCGACCGTGTGACCGAATTTGTCCAGGAATCGCAAAGATGTTCCAGCTCGGCCCGACCTGTCGTTGCCCTGACGGGTACCCGGTGCTCGTGCGAATGCGATGGGCCGGGGATGCCGATGTTTTTGGGAGCGGTCGGAGACTACGAGGACTGGATTAATTTATGAGGGATACATTCGCTTTGAAATATAAATATACATGTATAGAATTTATAATTATTTGAACCGCTGAGTGAGTGCAAGACGTGCCAGGTTACAGCACCGTCGACTCACTACTTCTGGCTCCACCTCCGCCCGGTTACGGCGATTGGCGGCCAGCAGCGAGAACAAACGTTGAGAATAACGGAAGCCGACGCCCGAACACTAAGCACCGGTGTGACCGTGCCAGTCGCTGACCTACCGAATTACGGCGGGTCGGCGCGTGTGGCGTGTTCGTGCGGCAAACCTTCCGAATTTCTCGGAAAATACTCTGTTTATACGTCCGATTTTGGACGGACGAGGGTTTTTTATTTGTCGAGCGAATGTATCGGGAAACGTATTCGTCTAACGCATAGGTACAGATTTATATGAAATAAAATTTGGTACGCTGAGCGAGTCTAGTGCGTGCCAGATTACGGCACCGCCGACTCGCTACGTCTGGCCCACCTCCGCCCGGTTACGGCGATTGGCAGCCAGCCGCGAATACAAATATAAAGGTCAAGGGAAATCGACGTCCGAACACTAAGCACCGGATTAACCGTGCCAGTCGCTAACCTGCCAGATTACGGCGAGTCAGCGGTTGTAGCGTGTTCGTGCGTCAGCTTTCCCAAGCCTCATAAAAAAGGCACTTCAAGATTTGTCCAATTTTGGACAAGTATGATTTTATGAGTGAGACGAATACGTGTGTTGGGAAAAATGGCGTGAGTGAGAGGAAGAGAGAAAGAGAGAAAGAAATGCACTACGATGATTTGTTCGTTGCGTGTTTACACGCACGAACGAGAGCCAAATATATTTTAATTATTTGCTCGGAAAATGTTACACTTTTGCGCGGTCGCCGTATTTTGCGTGATTTTAATAGCGCGAAGAAATCGAATGTTATATAAAAGATTGTGTATTTTACACGTAAATAAACGTAGTTACATTCAATAAAGAAAATAATATAAGTTTCGTTAATTTATTCGTTGCAGTGTTTGACGTGTTATGTTGCCTTTTACTTTTATTATGATTTGAACAATTAATGCCGGTTTTACAGAGACTTATAGTTACACTGACGAAGAGACCGGGGTAAACTCGAAAAGAATATAAAAAAGAATAAAATAGGTGTACCGGTTTTCAGAGCGTCGACTCTGCGATGCGCGCTGTTGGAGAGACCGGACGGAACTGACTGGCCAGCTCCCGGAGCGCAATATGTATCCTCGCCCTCTTTGTCTCTGAGACAAAGGGCTTGGCGTCATTACCCTCGCTCTCGAGCTCGGTCCCCATGTAACCGAATATTAGCACTGATAACGTTATTTTTCTCGAGTTGTACATGGGCAATGAAATGAATATTTTTCGTTATCGGCAGGATGTGCTGACTACGTGGTGACCAAGCTCCGAGGAGGTCTGTGAGAAAACTCGCGATGAAGCTGACCGCTTGGGAACAGTTTCGCGGGATATTCGAGGACTCTCGCGTCCCCAATATATACATAATATAGATATGACAATATTTCTTATTTCTAGGACCATTGTATTATGGTCAACACGAATATACATATATATGTTGGATACTAGTTCGGGGACTCGTGAATGTCCCCGTAATATACATGTAAGTATAGGTATTAATATTATTATTTGTACTCCGGAGACTCTCTTGGATGTCCCGAGTATATATATATGTATATTGGTGAGTGTCACTTTGAGGACTTATGTCCCCGAAGTATGCATGGAAGTAGATATGTATGAAATATTGCTCCGGGACTCGGCTATATGTCCCTGAAGCGTATCGAGTACGTATATGTATACATATATATATATACATGTATAGATATTCACTAAGGTTATTCCGAGGACTAATGCCTTGGAAGTATGCATAAGAGTATACGAATGGTATATGAGGACTCTGAGGTCCTGGAGTATGTATATATATATATATTCGTTAAAGTCGTTTCGAGGACTTATGTCCCTAAAGTGTGCATGGAAATAGACATGCGGAATTATTATAGGAGGTACTCCAGGGACTCTCGTATATGTCCTGAAGCATGCAGGTACGTGGATATGTATGTATATATGAGACATTTCGATATGGTACTCCGGGGACCCATGTGCGTGTCCCAGAAGTGTACAGGCAAACAGATATGTACGCGTATATGAGGCTAATTGTATAGTTAATCCGAGCACCCATGTGCTCGTCCCTGAAGTTACAGGTAAGCTTAGCGGTAATGTTATTATGGGAACTGTTTGTCCCTAAAGTATACGGGTAGATATACGCATGCTCAATTTTAAGATATATTCACGAATATTTTATATGACGGGGTTTCTGAGTGAAATCGACCATATATGGGTCGTTCTGATTAACATGTACCCCAAGAAAAACATAAATGAGCGCGTTTAGCGCGAGGAAAAAATCTTAATAATTAATCCAATTCGTACCAGATATGAATATTTGGAGGGCGAGAGTGCTAGGACGTAACACCTCCCCCCTAAAAGTCTGAAGCAATGCTTCAGCTTTGCTGAGGACCGGCGTTGAGCCGCTCCAAGAGTCCGTGATCGACGCCCGACAAACGCCTCGACGTCGTCGGATGGTCGCGATTGTCATTGATGGACACCAGCTCTAGAGGTTCGTCGTTGGTGATCTTCGACGACCGTTGTTCAGCATGGTGAGCTCTGCTAATCAGGAGGCTTGTCACCGAGTTCCAGATGGCTCCTAGGAGGGTGAAACTCCATCCGTACAGAGTGTGGAGTGTATATCCATGGATGCAAGTATCGATGATCGCCTTGATGATGGTGAGGATTGCGAGGACCCCGAACAGTCCCGCACTGATGATCCCGAATTTTTCGAAACCACCCCAGATTTTGTGCATTACTCCATCAGCCACGTGTTGGAGAGCGTCCTCGTCCATCAGTGTCGTGAGGGAAACGCTTCCCGGGGGTATGTCGTGTCCTGCGAAACCCCTTGCGATGTTGTTGAGTAATGCTGGTTTTTCAGCGGGGAACATTAACCTGTCCCTCAGCTGGTTGATCTCGTGGTCAGAATAAATTCCGCTGGATGCCAAATTTCCAATGGGGTTGTATCCCCAGGTAGGCATGGAAGCGGGATGCAGTTGTCCAGGAGGCGGTACCTCGACTGGATGTGGTGTGAAACGATACCAAGTGCCGTCGATCCAATATTCGGCGGCCAGCATGGGGTTGCACTCGATATGTGTCCGTTCGACGAAGGGTGCATTTCACACACACGCGGAGTTCATAATCGGGTGCCTCTTAATTTATTGGGGTGGACTACCCGAGGTTTATTTTTATAGAGGATCTTCACGTTTCCTCCTGATAAAATTTCCAGAATTTCGCATGGTTCGGTGTATTGGTCACCGAATTTTCCCCTTTTTGGTTCCTTCAACATGAGAACCTTGTCGCCGACCTTGAATGTTTTCGGATTAATCCTCCGATCGTAATACGTTTTTGATTTCTCCTTGGATTTCTTCAGATTTTCGGCGGCAAGTTGTTGGAGTTCGTAAATTCGAGAGAAGAGCTCCTCCAGGTATGCTGCATAAGTCGTATCCTGTTGCTCCTCGATTTGTTGATAACCCGACGGATGGCGGGCCAGTTTACCGAAAACGAGCTCGTGAGGGGTGTACCCTGTACCCTCGTGTTGGCTTGTATTATAAGAGAACATCGCTAACTCGATGAGCTCGTCCCAATCATTGTTTTCGTTCACGTACTGTTTCAGATATTCCGCGAGGACATGGTGAGACCTTTCGATTGACCCGTTGGACTGCGGGTAGAAGGCTGATGTTTGGTACATTTTGATTCTGAATTTCCTCGCGATGGCCTTCATAAAACTGCTCCGAAAGTTCGCCCCCTGGTCGGTGAGAAGGGCGCGAGGAGCACCAAAACGAGCGATGAAGTTTTTGACGAACGCCTCGCTGATGTCGATCGCCGTTGTTCTTTTCAGCGGAATTGCCAACGAGTACTTGGTGAGAAGATCCTGGATGGTCAGCACGTACTCGTTGCCCATCTTCGTAACAGGAAGTGGTCCGACCACGTCCATGGCCACCTTGTCGAAGGCCGCCCGTGGGGTGTCGGTGATCACCATGGGTTGCTTAGTTTTGACGCGAACTAACTTTTTTAATTGGCAACCTCTACAATGTTGAATGTACTCTTGAATTTCGCTTTTCATGTTTTTCCAAAAGAAATTTTCTCTGATTCGTTTGTACGTTTTATTTACTCCCTTATGACCTCCTACCAACGAGTCGTGGTTTTCTTCTATAATTGCGATACGATTTTCCTCGGGAGGATATTGAATGAGTTGTTTACAAATGGTCAACGTAACTTCGTCGTTCCCTAGCGATCGTATCAAAAGATTTTTAATTTCGTTCCATGATACATTTCCGATTGAGTTTGTTTTCGCGACATAAATTTGTTTCGTAGATGTTTCGCGGACAAAGTTTTTCAAGGAGTCGAGGGCTTCTTCAAGGTCCTCGATCAAAACATTTTCGTGTACATTAGTCAATAATGGTATAGCTAATATGCATCTTGAATTTTCGTTTATTACTTTGAGTCGTAAATACGTGGTTTCCTCGATTTTGGGAAACAAATTTTGAGTTTGGAGATCTTTCGCTCCATCATCGATTGGTCTCCCGGAAGTGGTGACAAAGACGACGAGATTGTCCTTGAACATGGACAAATTATCACGTGTTTCGCGTATGGTGAGTCTACCTTGGACTTCACTGTTTTCCCTCGGTAATGCATACTCGGGGTTTTCATTATCAAATATGTCGCTATTTACAGAGTCGTCGTCTGAGTCGCTTGAGCTTTCGGTGAGATCATCGACATTCTCAATGTTTTCTCCATGTTCTGACGGTTCCGGAGTTTCGGAATCCTCAGGAAATGGGGCTATTTCTCGATCTTCTAAAAGTTGCGGTATTTGAAAATTTTCCGCGTTTCCGTCGTTTGGACTTGCGTCTGGAATAGACGTGTGCAAGGTTGTTTCTTTTACAGGTTCGACGGATTGAGGATGGGAAGGCGGTTCTTCCAGGTTCCGGGTTTTCGGAGTTTCTTTTTCTTTTTCCCAACGACGAGGCGTTTTGCCAGACGTTTGCGAAATTGTCGGGAAATTTCGGAAACCGAGGAAATCGTCCTCGTCCGCGGAGCCGGCCAACTTTTTCCGTTTTTCAGGTGGATTTTTCCTTTGGTTGCCGTCCGACGGATCGGGGATTTCCTCCGTATCCGTATCAGGATTTGAGGTAGGTTTTCGTTTTTTAGCTGGGTTTCTTCCAGCTGGTGGATCGAACAATGTTTCGTCCGAGTCCGAATCGTCGTTTTCACTAGGAGTCGGTTTACCGATTTTTGCCCGACTTGGACCAACGATAGGCGATTCGGATTTTCTTTTACATGGCGTATGCTTCACCATGAGCACAGTCTGATTTTTTACTGGCGGGTTCCGGGAGAGGGCGTCAGCATTGCTGTTTACCCTTCCTGGTTTGTATACAATTTTATAAGTATAATTAGCAAGGCTAAGGCGCCAATGCACAAGCCGATTGGCCGGGTCTTTTACGGAGTGAAGCCATACGAGCGGCTTGTGATCCGTTACCAATAAGAACTCACGGCCGTAGACATAAGGTCTGAAATGATTTACACAATAAATGATAGCCAATAATTCCTTCTCGATCACTGAGTAATTAACTTCGTGTTTTCCAAGAGTTCGAGAGGTGTAACTAACGGGTCTATCTTTACCAATTTCGCCTTGGCTCAAAATTCCGCCAATGGCGTGATCGGATGCGTCCGTTGTTATGATGAATGGTTTCGTGAAATCCGGATATTGAAGAATTGGTTCTTTACATAACGCCTCGATAAGCGTATCAAAGGCTTTTTGGTGAGATTCGGTCCATTTGAAGGTCGATCCCTTTTTTAATAAATTTGTGAGTGGCTTTGCAATGCCTGAAAAATTTTCGATAAACCTGCGGTAATAACCTGCAAGTCCTAAAAATTGTTTGATCTTTTTCGGAGTGGTAGGCCTAGGGTATCCCTGTAGAGCCTCCAATTTTTTGGGATCGGGTTTAACCCCGTCCTCACTTATGATGTGACCCAAATATGCCACTTCTCGTCTTAAAAATTCACACTTGTCCGGTTGTAATTTTAAGTTGGCTTGCCTTAATTTTTTCGCAAGTTTGTTGAATTTATTCTCGTGTTCAACTAGTGTCTTTGCATAAATGACGATGTCGTCCAAATAAACAAAAAGCTCGATGCCTTGAAGGCCTGTTAAGACTCGATCCATTAATCTTTGAAATGTCGCCGGAGCGTTTTTTAAACCAAACGGCATTCGGTCGAATTCGTAGTGTCCGAATGGTGTAGCAAATGCTGTCTTGTGAGAATCATCTGGATGTACTTTAATTTGATGGAAACCACTGGCCAGGTCGAATACTGAAAAATATTTCGCATTACCCAATTGGTCGAGAATTTCGGTTATTTGAGGTAATGGATAAGCATCGCCAATCGTCTTTTCGTTTAAGTTTCTATAATCAATGACCATGCGCCACTTTGGATTTCCTTGTGAGTCCGCCTTTTTCGGAACGATCCACAGGGGCGAACTATACGGGGAGTTTGACGGTTTTATTACTTCCCCTTCAATTAGTTCTTTAACTTGTTTTGTAATTTCATCTTTATGAACGGGCGGAAATCTATACTGCCTCGTAAATACTGGTTGATCGTCGTTCGTCGTTATCTTATGCTCGATTTTATCTGTAAAGCCTAGGACTTTTCCTGGCAAATGAAATAGGTCCGAATTCTCGCTTATAATTTTATCCACGCTTGACCGTTCTTCATCGTTTAGATGGTTGAGACGGAGTAAGTCGCGAATTTCGTTTACTTTATCTTTCTTTTCAACTTTTAAAACTTTTTTGTTGCGCGCAATTTCAAACCGTAATATACCCTCTTCCCGAGACGCCATTTGGTCGTCCGGGTGGGGAACAATTAAACTTTTCTCCTCTTCCTGAAACGCCTTTTGGTCGTCCGGAGTGAGGGAATTATTTTCACATCGGGTCCTATCCTCTTCCTGAAACGCCTTTTGGTCGTCCGGAGTGAGGGAACCCTTTTGATTTATATCCTCTTCCTGAAACGCCTTTTGGTCGTCCGGAGTGAGGAAATTATTTTCACATTCGGTCCTATCCTCTTCCTGAAACGCCTTTTGGTCGTCCGGAGTGAGGGAACCTTTTTTCGTGCCTTTGCACCTGAATTCTTCGACTACTACCGTTGGTATAGTCAGTAACAAATTATCATCGGTTGAATTGTGCGCAATAAGATAAGCGATACCATTCTTGACCGTAACGACTGCTTCGCCAAAAAAGATCCCTTCTCCCAAGTAGAGCATCGGAATATATCCTTCTTTGATTTTGGGATTACTTACTTTGACATAACAGACCGTTTTGGACCGTTTTGGAATCGAAATAGTTTGTTTACTTTTAAACGGGATCCTTTGATTTCCCCAAGTTAATTGTTCGTGTCTCCAATCTACGAGAGCTTTATTTTCAGCAAGAAATTCGGTACCAAGTAATGCATGTTGGTCCATTGAGAACCAATCATCGACGACGTGAAATTCCGCGGGGGTATCATTGATCATTATTCTTATCGACCCCTTTGTTCTTACGGGGATACTCGAAATCCCCTCCAAATTTAATAACACTTTTTCGTTCTACGTGAGGGACTGGACCATTTTGTCGTTGACCCTCACTGTTTATAATTGAACCAATTTCCCTATTAATTCGACTGACTTCGTTTATCATTGTCGACAGGGTATTTTGCATAGCCTCGAGGGCGTGATGAGTGGTTGAGATTGGTTCATCTCTATTATTCACTTGATCACTAAATTCACATTCACGCGCACGCAGGGCTTCTAATTTTTCGTGCGTTTCTAATTCTCTTTTTAATAACGCTTGTTCTTGTTCACGAAGTATTTCGCGTTTTTTATCTAATTGATCCGCTAATACGCGGAGTTCCTCTTCACTTAAACGTTTCGAATTTTGGGAATGCTCAGCCATTTTGAACCTCTTGTTACGTCCTAGCACTCTCGCCCTCCAAATATTCATATCTGGTACGAATTGTATTAATTATTAAGATTTTTTCCTCGCGCTAGACGCGCTCATTTATGTTTTTCTTGGGGTACATGTTAATCAGAACGACCCATATATGGTCGATTGCACTCAGAAACCCCGTTATATAAAATATTCGTGAATATATCTTTAAATTGAGCATGCGTATATCTACCTGTATACTTTAGGGACAAACAGGTCCCATAATAACATTACCGCTAAGCTTACCTGTAACTTCAGGGACGAGCACGTGGGTGCTCGGATTAACTATACAATTAGCCTCATATACGCGTACATATCTGTTTGCCTGTACACTTCTGGGACACGCACATGGGTCCCCGGAGTACCATATCGAAATGTCTCATATATACATACATATCCACGTACCTGCATGCTTCAGGGACATATACGAGAGTCCCTGGAGTACCTCCTATAATAATTCCGCACGTCTATTTCCATGCACACTTTAGGGACATAAGTCCTCGAAAAGACTTTAACGAATATATATATATATATACATACTCCAGGACCTCAGAGTCCTCATGTACCATTCGTATACTCTTATGCATACTTCCAAGGCATTAGTCCTCGGAATAACCTTAGTGAATATCTATACATGTATATATATATATATACATATACGTACTCCATACGCTTCAGGGACATATAGCCGAGTCCCGGAGCAATATTTCATACATATCTACTTCCATGCATACTTCGGGGACATAAGTCCTCAAAGTGACACTCACCAATATACATATATATATACTCGGGACATCCAAGAGAGTCTCCGGAGTACAAATAATAATATTAATACCTATACTTACATGTATATTACGGGGACATTCACGAGTCCCCGAACTAGTATCCAACATATATATGTATATTCGTGTTGACCATAATACAATGGTCCTAGAAATAAGAAATATTGTCATATCTATATTATGTATATATTGGGGACGCGAGAGTCCTCGAATAACCCGCGAAACTGTTCCCAAGCGGTCAGCTTCATCGCGAGTTTTCTCACAGACCTCCTCGGAGCTTGGTCACCACGTAGTCAGCACATCCTGCCGATAACGAAAAATATTCATTTCATTGCCCATGTACAACTCGAGAAAAATAACGTTATCAGTGCTAATATTCGGTTACATGGGGACCGAGCTCGAGAGCGAGGGTAATGACGCCAAGCCCTTTGTCTCAGAGACAAAGAGGGCGAGGATACATATTGCGCTCCGGGAGCTGGCCAGTCAGTTCCGTCCGGTCTCTCCAACAGCGCGCATCGCAGAGTCGACGCTCTGAAAACCGGTACACCTATTTTATTCTTTTTTATATTCTTTTCGAGTTTACCCCGGTCTCTTCGTCAGTGTAACTATAAGTCTCTGTAAAACCGGCATTAATGTTCAAATCATAATAAAAGTAAAAGGCAACATAACACGTCAAACACTGCAACGAATAAATTAACGAAACTTATATTATTTTCTTTATTGAATGTAACTACGTTTATTTACGTGTAAAATACACAATCTTTTATATAACATTCGATTTCTTCGCGCTATTAAAATCACGCAAAATACGGCGACCGCGCAAAAGTGTAACATTTTCCGAGCAAATAATTAAAATATATTTGGCTCTCGTTCGTGCGTGTAAACACGCAACGAACGAATCATCGTAGTGCATTTCTTTCTCTCTTTCTCTCTTCCTCTCACTCACGCCATTTTTCCCAACACACGTATTCGTCTCACTCATAAAATCATACTTGTCCAAAATTGGACAAATCTTGAAGTGCCTTTTTTATGAGGCTTGGGAAAGCTGACGCACGAACACGCTACATCCGCTGACTCGCCGTAATCTGGCAAGTTAGCGACTGGCACGGTTAATCCGGTGCTTAGTGTTCGGACGTCGATTTCCCTTGACCTTTATATTTGTATTCGCGGCTGGCTGCCAATCGCCGTAACCGGGCGGAGGTGGGCCAGACGTAGCGAGTCGGCGGTGCCGTAATCTGGCACGCACTAGACTCGCTCAGCGTACCAAATTTTATTTCATATAAATCTGTACCTATGCGTTAGACGAATACGTTTCCCGATACATTCGCTCGACAAATAAAAAACCCTCGTCCGTCCAAAATCGGACGTATAAACAGGGTATTTTCCGAGGAATTCGGAAGGTTTGCCGCACGAAACGCCACACGCGCCGACCCGCCGTAATTCGGTAGGTCAGCGACTGGCACGGTCACACCGGTGCTTAGTGTTCGGGCGTCGGCTTCCGTTATTCTCAACGTTTGTTCTCGCGGCTGGCCGCCAATCGCCGTAACCGGGCGGAGGTGGAGCCAGACGTAGTGAGTCGACGGTGCCGTAACCTGGCACGTCTTGCACTCACTCAGCGGTTCAAATAATTATAAATTCTATACATGTATATTTATATTTCAAAGCGAATGTATCCCTCATAAATTAGTCCAGTCCTCGTAGTCTCCGACCGCTCCCAAAAACATCGGCATCCCCGGCCCATCGCATTCGCACGAGCACCGGGTACCCGTCAGGGCAACGACAGGTCGGGTCGAGCTGGAACATCTTTGCGATTCCTGGACAAATTCGGTCACACGGTCGAGTAGTTTTGACCCGCTACGCACCGCCGCTCTTTCTCACCAAGGTAAGCACAATTTCACGCTACTTTCTTATTTTGCTTACCTGTCGCTCATGCGTCAAATTATACACCAACGACTTTACCAAGCGCCTATCCCAAGTGGGCACATTCCCGCTTAAACGTGGCGCTTTTCTTCTCTGACGGTAACTTACCGTCATATAAGTCATATGACTTAATTCATTATTATCCGTACGTTCGTGGCACACTTCCCATTTGTAAATTCAAATCCTAAAAGGTAAATTAAAAGACGATTAATTATCGATAAAAATGGGCCCCACGACGTAACAGAGATATATATAAAAATTAAATTGGTGGCAGCGGTGGGATACGCTTAAAGTCTTTGGTGTAAAATTTAAAAAATCTATATAGAAAAAATTCATGTTTACATATCGCAAAGTGTAAAATAAAATAAGAGGTTCAAAATGGCTGAGCATTCCCAAAATTCGAAACGTTTAAGTGAAGAGGAACTCCGCGTATTAGCGGATCAATTAGATAAAAAACGCGAAATACTTCGTGAACAAGAACAAGCGTTATTAAAAAGAGAATTAGAAACGCACGAAAAATTAGAAGCCCTGCGTGCGCGTGAATGTGAATTTAGTGATCAAGTGAATAATAGAGATGAACCAATCTCAACCACTCATCACGCCCTCGAGGCTATGCAAAATACCCTGTCGACAATGATAAACGAAGTCAGTCGAATTAGTAGGGAAATTGGGTCGATTAAAAATGGTGAGGGTCAACGACAATCAGGTCCGGTCCCTCACGTACGACGAAACGAAGTTAACGTTCGCGATGAGCAAGAATTACCCGCGAACATTAAATTTAAAGACGCACTTGAATCTGTGCCCATCTTCAATGGGTACAACGTACCGGTTCTGCGGTTTGTTCGTGCTTGTAAAAGGGCAAGGGACATGTTCCGCCCTCATCAGGAGTTGGGCCTCACTCAGCTCCTCCGTAACAAATTAAAAGGTCATGCCGCAACGGCACTGGAAGATTATAACTTCCAAAACGTTCACCAATTCGGTGAGCGGTTGAAAACGTTATTTGGTTCCGCGAAAACTTTGAACGAATTTCGTGGTGAACTTGGAAATATTTCAAAAAATAAAAACGAACACATTATCGACTATATCAGTCGAACCAAAGATTTGCATACGGCGATTCTTGAAGCCGAAATTGATAATCACGGAACTCTCCGAAACGGTCAATACGATATTTTCGAAAACGACACGCTGGATTGTTTCGTCAAGGGTCTTCCACCCGACTTTCGAATCCGTCTCAAACTCGAGGGATTCGATAATCTCGAGGATGCCTATTCAAAGGCAATAAAAGTTGAAAAAGATATGGAACGCGATAGGTCTCATTTCAAGGACACGCGTTTCGAAAGCCGAACTCAAAATCAGTCGGCCCAAATAAAAGCGGTCTCCCCTTCAGGAGGACCGACTTGTAAACATTGCAACCGCAATCACGCGTCCGATGATTGCTGGTTAAAGTTTCCGGACAAGAAGCCGGGAAATTCAAATAAACAAAGTTCTAACAGTAGAATCACGTGGTCAAAGCCCACGAACGGTCAAGGATCTCGAGTCCCGTCGATGTGTAATTATTGCAACAGGGCGGGCCACCTCGAGACGTCCTGCTATAAAAAACAAAACGAAGAAAGGAATAGGGCAACCGAATTGCCAAAAAACGAGAATTCTCGACCAGTGGCACGGGCCTCCCCGCGGGACGAGAAATCGACGGAGCGCCCGGTAAAAATAATAGACGCGTCTCCGTGCGAACCGTCCACGTCTTATTAACGCGTTCAAAACAAATAGCTTCCGTAGACCTCGACTCACCCAACTTATCGGGACTTAACGAATTTTTAATAGACTCGGGCTCGGAAGTGAATCTCGTCAAAAGTCAAATCGTAAATGCTCATACGTATATAAATAAATACGATATATTAAATTTGGAGGGGATTTCGAGTATCCCCGTAAGAACAAAGGGGTCGATAAGAATAATGATTAATGATACTCCCGCGGAATTTCACGTCGTCGATGATTGGTTCCCAATGGAACAACATGCATTACTTGGTACCGAATTTCTTGCTGAAAATAAAGCTCTCGTAGATTGGAGACACGAACAATTAACTTGGGGAAATCAAAGGATCCCGTTTAAAAGTAAACAAACTATTTCGATTCCAAAACGGTCCAAAACGGTCTGTTATGTCAAAGTAAGTAATCCCAAAATCAAAGAAGGATATATTCCGATGCTCTACTTGGGAGAAGGGATCTTTTTTGGCGAAGCAGTCGTTACGGTCAAGAATGGTATCGCTTATCTTATTGCGCACAATTCAACCGATGATAATTTGTTACTGACTATACCAACGGTAGTAGTCGAAGAATTCAGGTGCAAAGGCACGAAAAAAGGTTCCCTCACTCCGGACGACCAAAAGGCGTTTCAGGAAGAGGATAGGACCGAATGTGAAAATAATTTCCTCACTCCGGACGACCAAAAGGCGTTTCAGGAAGAGGATAAAAATCAAAAGGGTTCCCTCACTCCGGACGACCAAAAGGCGTTTCAGGAAGAGGATAGGACCGAATGTGAAAATAATTCCCTCACTCCGGACGACCAAAAGGCGTTTCAGGAAGAGGAGAAAAGTTTAATTGTTCCCCACCCGGACGACCAAATGGCGTCTCGGGAAGAGGGTATATTACGGTTTGAAATTGCGCGCAACAAAAAAGTTTTAAAAGTTGAAAAGAAAGATAAAGTAAACGAAATTCGCGACTTACTCCGTCTCAACCATCTAAACGATGAAGAACGGTCAAGCGTGGATAAAATTATAAGCGAGAATTCGGACCTATTTCATTTGCCAGGAAAAGTCCTAGGCTTTACAGATAAAATCGAGCATAAGATAACGACGAACGACGATCAACCAGTATTTACGAGGCAGTATAGATTTCCGCCCGTTCATAAAGATGAAATTACAAAACAAGTTAAAGAACTAATTGAGGGGGAAGTAATAAAACCGTCAAACTCCCCGTATAGTTCGCCCCTGTGGATCGTTCCGAAAAAGGCGGACTCACAAGGAAATCCAAAGTGGCGCATGGTCATTGATTATAGAAACTTAAACGAAAAGACGATTGGCGATGCTTATCCATTACCTCAAATAACCGAAATTCTCGACCAATTGGGTAATGCGAAATATTTTTCAGTATTCGACCTGGCCAGTGGTTTCCATCAAATTAAAGTACATCCAGATGATTCTCACAAGACGGCATTTGCTACACCATTCGGACACTACGAATTCGACCGAATGCCGTTTGGTTTAAAAAACGCTCCGGCGACATTTCAAAGATTAATGGATCGAGTCTTAACAGGCCTTCAAGGCATCGAGCTGTTTGTTTATTTGGACGACATCGTCATTTATGCAAAGACACTAGTTGAACACGATAATAAATTCAACAAACTTGCGAAAAAATTAAGGCAAGCCAACTTAAAATTACAACCGGACAAGTGTGAATTTTTAAGACGAGAAGTGGCATATTTGGGTCACATCATAAGTGAGGACGGGGTTAAACCCGATCCCAAAAAATTGGAGGCTCTACAGGGATACCCTAGGCCTACCACTCCGAAAAAGATAAAACAATTTTTAGGACTTGCAGGTTATTACCGCAGGTTTATCGAAAATTTTTCAGGCATTGCAAAGCCACTCACAAATTTATTAAAAAAGGGATCGACCTTCAAATGGACCGAATCTCACCAAAAAGCCTTTGATACGCTTATCGAGGCGTTATGTAAAGAACCAATTCTTCAATATCCGGATTTCACGAAACCATTCATCATAACAACGGACGCATCCGATCACGCCATTGGCGGAATTTTGAGCCAAGGCGAAATTGGTAAAGATAGACCCGTTAGTTACACCTCTCGAACTCTTGGAAAACACGAAGTTAATTACTCAGTGATCAAGAAGGAATTATTGGCTATCATTTATTGTGTAAATCATTTCAGACCTTATGTCTACGGCCGTGAGTTCTTATTGGTAACGGATCACAAGCCGCTCGTATGGCTTCACTCCGTAAAAGACCCGGCCAATCGGCTTGTGCATTGGCGCCTTAGCCTTGCTAATTATACTTATAAAATTGTATACAAACCAGGAAGGGTAAACAGCAATGCTGACGCCCTCTCCCGGAACCCGCCAGTAAAAAATCAGACTGTGCTCATGGTGAAGCATACGCCATGTAAAAGAAAATCCGAATCGCCTATCGTTGGTCCAAGTCGGGCAAAAATCGGCAAACCGACTCCTAGTGAAAACGACGATTCGGACTCGGACGAAAGATTGTTCGATCCACCAGCTGGAAGAAACCCAGCTAAAAAACGAAAACCTACCTCAAATCCTGATACGGATACGGAGGAAATCCCCGATCCGTCGGACGGCAACCAAAGGAAAAATCCACCTGAAAAAAGGAAAAAGTTGGCCGGCTCCGCGGACGAGGACGATTTCCTCGGTTTCCGAAATTTCCCGACAATTTCGCAAACGTCTGGCAAAACGCCTCGTCGTTGGGAAAAAGAAAAAGAAACTCCGAAAACCCGGAACCTGGAAGAACCGCCTTCCCATCCTCAATCCGTCGAACCTGTAAAAGATACAACCTTGCACACGTCTATTCCAGACGCAAGTCCAAACGACGGAAACGCGGAAAATTTTCAAATACCGCAACTTTTAGAAGATCGAGAAATAGCCCCATTTCCTGAGGATTCCGAAACTCCGGAACCGTCAGAACATGGAGAAAACATTGAGAATATCGATGATCTCACCGAAAGCTCAAGCGACTCAGACGACGACTCTGTAAATAGCGACATATTTGATAATGAAAACCCCGAGTATGCTTTACCGAGGGAAAACAGTGAAGTCCAAGGTAGACTCACCATACGCGAAACGCGTGATAATTTGTCCATGTTCAAGGACAATCTCGTCGTCTTTGTCACCACTTCCGGGAGACCAATCGATGATGGAGCGAAAGATCTCCAAACTCAAAATTTGTTTCCCAAAATCGAGGAAACCACGTATTTACGACTCAAGGTAATAAACGAAAATTCAAGATGCATATTAGCTATACCATTATTGGCTAATGTACACGAAAATCTTTTGATCGAGGACCTTGAAGAAGCCCTCGACTCCTTGAAAAACTTTGTCCGCGAAACATCTACGAAACAAATTTATGTCGCGAAAACAAACTCAATCGGAAATGTATCATGGAACGAAATTAAAAATCTTTTGATACGATCGCTAGGCAACGACGAAGTTACGTTGACTATCTGTAAATAACATCGCAAGGTGGCCATAGACGTGGTTCCTATTCCGAAGATGGGAACCAGTCCAAGACAACCACCCGGGGTTGACGCCCAAAATGCCCTCTGGCACCGCAATCAAGAAGACGACTATCGACATCAGCGAAGCGTTCTTGGTTACAGGATGACGTGGAAAATTTACCTTGCCGTCCTGTTTTGCATCCGCCCGACTGCCGGCCTTGTCGGATACGATTGTGGCGGACCATCTCTAAACGTATCGACCATCTCTTTGGGCAACATCGGCGAATGTGACATCCCTTTGGTCGATCCGATACCGACACCAGTGAAGATTCAACTCCTGCAACTTTCGGAGTTCTCATCAACTGGTGTAGTCCAATGTAAGGTCGAAATCGACCGGACGATTTACTACTGTGGGATGAGTTCCCACAACTCCATTGTACATAATGGACGTCAAATTTACCTGCACGAAGTCGATGAACGATCGTGCCGAAAAATTCACGAAACAGGGCTACTGCAAGTAGGCCTGACAGCAATAATTTCCGGGATCCGGAAAAACAGCACCACAACTCGGGGCGTGACCCTAGCCGGATCTGTCGGTAACCAGGGGAAATGCTCCGGTACACAATATAACGATCCTTTTGGCGCTTGGGACAACGTGGTCGTCCAAGCCTCAGTGAGGATAACTCTCACCAGTTACGAAGCAACGGTCAACTTGGCGACCAATAAAATAATCCTTCGGTCAGGAACCCATTGCCAATTATCGGATGGTACCTGCTTCGATATCGAAGGTAACGCCGTATTCTGGAAAACTGAACCAGCAGACACCTGCGCGTTTAACAGGTACGACGTATTATTCGAGGGTACAGCTACCAAATTAAGGACCTTCGACAACTCGCACCAAATACCGGATGTCTACACGCTCTCTACCCAGGATACTACCTTCGCACTGGCTGCTAAATCCGAAAAACATGTTTGCGGCTATACACTCGTGCGAACGGAGCATCCAAAATTGTACGTCCTCGAAAATCAAAATCATGAATCTTTCGCTACGCGGAAAAGGGTGCTTGTTAGTAACCTCGACATATTCGCGTACGTGAACTCAAAGTTTATTTACGTCGAAAAGCATATTAAGGCGCAAATAAAAACACTTTACAAGGACATTCTCACACAACGATGCAATCTTGAAAAACAAATGCTACAAAACGCTCTCTCAACGGCTTCCATTCTCCCCGGAAAATTCGCCCGGGCCGTCATGAAAGCCCCGGGATATATGGCCGTCATCGCAGGAGAGGTAGCACACATTGTCAAGTGCACACCCGTGGAATGCACCCTTCGTCGAACGGACGAATGTTACAACGAACTTCCCGTAACGTTCCGGAACCAATCGTTCTTCCTGTCCACAATCTCAAGGACACTTATCCGGACGGGAACACATATCGAGTGCAACCCCATGTTGCCCGCCGAATATTGGATCGACGGCACTTGGTATCGTTTCACACCACATCCAGTCGAGGTACCGCCTCCTGGACAACTGCATCCCGCTTCCATGCCTACCTGGGGATACAACCCCATTGGAAATTTGGCATCCAGCGGAATTTATTCTGACCACGAGATCAACCAGCTGAGGGACAGGATAATGTTCCCCGCTGAAAAACCAGCATTACTCAACAACATCGCAAGGGGTTTCGCAGGACACGACATACCCCCGGGAAGCGTTTCCCTCAAGACACTGATGGACGAGGACGCTCTCCAACACGTGGCTGATGGAGTAATGCACAAAATCTGGGGTGGTTTCGAAAAATTCGGGATCATCAGTGCGGGACTGTTCGGGGTCCTCGCAATCCTCACCATCATCAAGGCGATCATCGATACTTGCATCCATGGATATACACTCCACACTCTGTACGGATGGAGTTTCACCCTCCTAGGAGCCATCTGGAACTCGGTGACAAGCCTCCTGATTAGCAGAGCTCACCATGCTGAACAACGGTCGTCGAAGATCACCAACGACGAACCTCTAGAGCTGGTGTCCATCAATGACAATCGCGACCATCCGACGACGTCGAGGCGTTTGTCGGGCGTCGATCACGGACTCTTGGAGCGGCTCAACGCCGGTCCTCAGCAAAGCTGAAGCATTGCTTCAGACTTTTAGGGGGGAGGTGTTACGTCCTAGCACTCTCGCCCTCCAAATATTCATATCTGGTACGAATTGTATTAATTATTAAGATTTTTTCCTCGCGCTAGACGCGCTCATTTATGTTTTTCTTGGGGTACATGTTAATCAGAACGACCCATATATGGTCGATTGCACTCAGAAACCCCGTTATATAAAATATTCGTGAATATATCTTTAAATTGAGCATGCGTATATCTACCTGTATACTTTAGGGACAAACAGGTCCCATAATAACATTACCGCTAAGCTTACCTGTAACTTCAGGGACGAGCACGTGGGTGCTCGGATTAACTATACAATTAGCCTCATATACGCGTACATATCTGTTTGCCTGTACACTTCTGGGACACGCACATGGGTCCCCGGAGTACCATATCGAAATGTCTCATATATACATACATATCCACGTACCTGCATGCTTCAGGGACATATACGAGAGTCCCTGGAGTACCTCCTATAATAATTCCGCACGTCTATTTCCATGCACACTTTAGGGACATAAGTCCTCGAAAAGACTTTAACGAATATATATATATATATACATACTCCAGGACCTCAGAGTCCTCATGTACCATTCGTATACTCTTATGCATACTTCCAAGGCATTAGTCCTCGGAATAACCTTAGTGAATATCTATACATGTATATATATATATATACATATACGTACTCCATACGCTTCAGGGACATATAGCCGAGTCCCGGAGCAATATTTCATACATATCTACTTCCATGCATACTTCGGGGACATAAGTCCTCAAAGTGACACTCACCAATATACATATATATATACTCGGGACATCCAAGAGAGTCTCCGGAGTACAAATAATAATATTAATACCTATACTTACATGTATATTACGGGGACATTCACGAGTCCCCGAACTAGTATCCAACATATATATGTATATTCGTGTTGACCATAATACAATGGTCCTAGAAATAAGAAATATTGTCATATCTATATTATGTATATATTGGGGACGCGAGAGTCCTCGAATAACCCGCGAAACTGTTCCCAAGCGGTCAGCTTCATCGCGAGTTTTCTCACAGACCTCCTCGGAGCTTGGTCACCACGTAGTCAGCACATCCTGCCGATAACGAAAAATATTCATTTCATTGCCCATGTACAACTCGAGAAAAATAACGTTATCAGTGCTAATATTCGGTTACATGGGGACCGAGCTCGAGAGCGAGGGTAATGACGCCAAGCCCTTTGTCTCAGAGACAAAGAGGGCGAGGATACATATTGCGCTCCGGGAGCTGGCCAGTCAGTTCCGTCCGGTCTCTCCAACAGCGCGCATCGCAGAGTCGACGCTCTGAAAACCGGTACACCTATTTTATTCTTTTTTATATTCTTTTCGAGTTTACCCCGGTCTCTTCGTCAGTGTAACTATAAGTCTCTGTAAAACCGGCATTAATGTTCAAATCATAATAAAAGTAAAAGGCAACATAACACGTCAAACACTGCAACGAATAAATTAACGAAACTTATATTATTTTCTTTATTGAATGTAACTACGTTTATTTACGTGTAAAATACACAATCTTTTATATAACATTCGATTTCTTCGCGCTATTAAAATCACGCAAAATACGGCGACCGCGCAAAAGTGTAACATTTTCCGAGCAAATAATTAAAATATATTTGGCTCTCGTTCGTGCGTGTAAACACGCAACGAACGAATCATCGTAGTGCATTTCTTTCTCTCTTTCTCTCTTCCTCTCACTCACGCCATTTTTCCCAACACACGTATTCGTCTCACTCATAAAATCATACTTGTCCAAAATTGGACAAATCTTGAAGTGCCTTTTTTATGAGGCTTGGGAAAGCTGACGCACGAACACGCTACATCCGCTGACTCGCCGTAATCTGGCAAGTTAGCGACTGGCACGGTTAATCCGGTGCTTAGTGTTCGGACGTCGATTTCCCTTGACCTTTATATTTGTATTCGCGGCTGGCTGCCAATCGCCGTAACCGGGCGGAGGTGGGCCAGACGTAGCGAGTCGGCGGTGCCGTAATCTGGCACGCACTAGACTCGCTCAGCGTACCAAATTTTATTTCATATAAATCTGTACCTATGCGTTAGACGAATACGTTTCCCGATACATTCGCTCGACAAATAAAAAACCCTCGTCCGTCCAAAATCGGACGTATAAACAGGGTATTTTCCGAGGAATTCGGAAGGTTTGCCGCACGAAACGCCACACGCGCCGACCCGCCGTAATTCGGTAGGTCAGCGACTGGCACGGTCACACCGGTGCTTAGTGTTCGGGCGTCGGCTTCCGTTATTCTCAACGTTTGTTCTCGCGGCTGGCCGCCAATCGCCGTAACCGGGCGGAGGTGGAGCCAGACGTAGTGAGTCGACGGTGCCGTAACCTGGCACGTCTTGCACTCACTCAGCGGTTCAAATAATTATAAATTCTATACATGTATATTTATATTTCAAAGCGAATGTATCCCTCATAAATTAGTCCAGTCCTCGTAGTCTCCGACCGCTCCCAAAAACATCGGCATCCCCGGCCCATCGCATTCGCACGAGCACCGGGTACCCGTCAGGGCAACGACAGGTCGGGTCGAGCTGGAACATCTTTGCGATTCCTGGACAAATTCGGTCACACGGTCGAGTAGTTTTGACCCGCTACGCACCGCCGCTCTTTCTCACCAAGGTAAGCACAATTTCACGCTACTTTCTTATTTTGCTTACCTGTCGCTCATGCGTCAAATTATACACCAACGACTTTACCAAGCGCCTATCCCAAGTGGGCACATTCCCGCTTAAACGTGGCGCTTTTCTTCTCTGACGGTAACTTACCGTCATATAAGTCATATGACTTAATTCATTATTATCCGTACGTTCGTGGCACACTTCCCATTTGTAAATTCAAATCCTAAAAGGTAAATTAAAAGACGATTAATTATCGATAAAAATGGGCCCCACGACGTAACACTCTTATTTTATTTTACACTTTGCGATATGTAAACATGAATTTTTTCTATGTAGATTTTTTAAATTTTACACCAAAGACTTTAAGCGTATCCCACCGCTGCCACCAATTTAAATTTTATATATCTCTGTTACGTCGTGGGGCCCATTTTTAATCGATAATTAATCGTCTTTTAATTTACCTCTTAGGATTTGAATTTACGAATGGGAAGTGTGCCACGAACGTACGGATAATAATGAATTAAGTCATTAGACTTATATGACGGTAAGTTACCGTCGGAGAAGAAAAGCGCCACGTTTAAGCGGGAATGTGCCCACTTGGGATAGGCGCTTGGTAAAGTCGTTGGTGTATAATTTGACGCATGAGCGACAGGTAAGCAAATAAGAAAGTAGCGTAAAATAGTGCTTACCTTGGTGAGAAAGAGCGGCGGTGCGTAGCGGGTCAAAACTACTCGACCGTGTGACCGAATTTGTCCAGGAATCGCAAAGATGTTCCAGCTCGACCCGACCTGTCGTTGCCCAGACGGGTACCCGGTGCTCGTGCGAATGCGATGGGCCGGGGCTGCCGATGTTGTTGGGAGCAGTCGGAGACTACGAGGACTGGATTAATTTATGAGGGATACATTCGCTTTGAAATATAAATATACATGTATAGAATTTTATAATTATTTGAACCGCTGAGTGAGTGCAAGACGTGCCAGGTTACGGCACCGTCGACTCACTACGTCTGGCTCCACCTCCGCCCGGTTACGGCGATTGGCGGCCAGCCGCGGGAACAAATGTTGAGAATAACGGAAGCCGACGCCCGAACACTAAGCACCGGTGTGACCGTGCCAGTCGCTGACCTACCGAATTACGGCGGGTCGGCGCGTGTGGCGTGTTCGTGCGGCAAACCTTCCGAATTCCTCGGAAAATACCCTGTTTATACGTCCGATTTTGGACGGGCGAGGGTTTTTTATTTGTCGAGCGAATGTATCGGGGTACGTATTCGTCTAACGCACAGGTACAGACTGATATGAAATAAAATTTGGTACGCTGAGCGAGTCTAGTGCGTGCCAAATTACGGCACCGCCGACTCGCTACGTCTGGCCCACCTCCGCCCGGTTACGGCGATTGGCAGCCAGCCGCGAATACAAATATAAAGGTCAAGGGAAATCGACGTCCGAACACTAAGCACCGGATTAACCGTGCCAGTCGCTAACCTGCCAGATTACGGCGAGTCAGCGGATGTAGCGTGTTCGTGCGTCAGCTTTCCCAAGCCTCATAAAAAAGGGCACTTCAAGATTTGTCCAATTTTTGGACAAGTATGATTTAATGAGTGAGACGAATACGTGTGTTGGGAAAAATGGCGCGAGTGAGAGGAAGAGAGAAAGAGAGAAAGAAATGCACTACGATGATTTGTTCGTTGCGTGTTTACACGCACGAACGAGAGCCAAATATATTTTAATTATTTGCTCGGAAAATGTTACACTTTTGCGCGGTCGCCGTATTTTGCGTGATTTTAATAGCGCGAAGAAATCGAATGTTATATAAAAGATTGTGTATTTTACACGTAAATAAACGTAGTTACATTCAATAAAGAAAATAATATAAGTTTCGTTAATTTATTCGTTGCAGTGTTTGACGTGTTATGTTGCCTTTTACTTTTATTATGATTTGAACAATTAATGCCGGTTTTACAGAGACTTATAGTTACACTGACGAAGAGACCGGGGTAAACTCGAAAAGAATATAAAAAAGAATAAAATAGGTGTACCGGTTTTCAGAGCGTCGACTCTGCGATGCGCGCTGTTGGAGAGACCGGACGGAACTGACTGGCCAGCTCCCGGAGCGCAATATGTATTGTTACGTCGTGGGGCCCATTTTTAATCGATAATTAATCGTCTTTTAATTTACCTTTCAGGATTTGAATTTACGAATGGGAAGTGTGCCACGAACGTACGGATTGTAATGAATTAAGTCATATGACTTATATGACGGTAAGTTACCGTCGGAGAAGAAAAGCGCCACGTTTAAGCGGGAATGTGCCCACTTGGGATAGGCGCTTGGTAAGGTCGTTGGTGTATAATTTGACGCATGAGCGACAGGTAAGCAAAATAAGAAAGTAGCGTGAAATTGTGCTTACCTTGGTGAGAAAGAGCGGCGGTGCGTAGCGGGTCAAAACTACTCGACCGTGTGACCGAATTTGTCCAGGAATCGCAAAGATGTTCCAGCTCGACCCGACCTGTCGTTGCCCTGACGGGTACCCGGTGCTCGTGCGAATGCGATGGGCCGGGGATGCCGATGTTTTTGGGAGCGGTCGGAGACTACGAGGACTGGATTAATTTATGAGGGATACATTCGCTTTGAAATATAAATATACATGTATAGAATTTATAATTATTTGAACCGCTGAGTGAGTGCAAGACGTGCCAGGTTACGGCACCGTCGACTCACTACGTCTGGCTCCACCTCCGCCCGGTTACGGCGATTGGCGGCCAGCCGCGAGAACAAACGTTGAGAATAACGGAAGCCGACGCCCGAACACTAAGCACCGGTGTGACCGTGCCAGTCGCTGACCGACCGAATTACGGCGGGTCGGCGCGTGTGGCGTGTTCGTGCGGCAAACCTTCCGAATCCCTCGGAAAATACCCTGTTTATACGTCCGATTTTGGACGGACGAGGGTTTTTTATTTGTCGAGCGAATGTATCGGGAAACGTATTCGTCTAACGCATAGGTACAGATTTATATGAAATAAAATTTGGTACGCTGAGCGAGTCTAGTGCGTGCCAGATTACGGCACCGCCGACTCGCTACGTCTGGCCCACCTCCGCCCGGTTACGGCGATTGGCAGCCAGCCGCGAATACAAATATAAAGGTCAAGGGAAATCGACGTCCGAACACTAAGCACCGGATTAACCGTGCCAGTCGCTAACCTGCCAGATTACGGCGAGTCAGCGGATGTAGCGTGTTCGTGCGTCAGCTTTCCCAAGCCTCATAAAAAAGGGCACTTCAAGATTTGTCCAATTTTTGGACAAGTATGATTTAATGAGTGAGACGAATACGTGTGTTGGGAAAAATGGCGTGAGTGAGAGGAAGAGAGAAAGAGAGAAAGAAATGCACTACGATGATTTGTTCGTCGCGTGTTTACACGCACGAACGAGAGCCAAATATATTTTAATTATTTGCTCGGAAAATGTTACACTTTTTCGCGGTCGCCGTATTTTGCGTGATTTTAATAGCGCGAAGAAATCGAATGTTATATAAAAGATTGTGTATTTTACACGTAAATAAACGTAGTTACATTCAATAAAGAAAATAATATAAGTTTCGTTAATTTATTCGTTGCAGTGTTTGACGTGTTGTTTCCTTTTATTTTTTATTATGATTTAAACAATTAATGCCGGTTTTACAGAGACTTATAGTTACACTGACGAAGAGACCGGGGTAAACTCGAAAAGAATATAAAATAGAATAAAATAAGTGTACCGGTTTTCAGAGCGTCGACTCTGCGATGCGCGCTGTTGGAGAGACCGGACGGAACTGACTGGCCAGCTCCCGGAGCGCAATATGTATCCTCGCCCTCTTTGTCTCTGAGACAAAGGGCTTGGCGTCATTACCCTCGCTCTCGAGCTCGGTCCCCATGTAACCGAATATTAGCACTGATAACGTTATTTTTCTTGAGTTGTACATGGGCAATGAAATGAATATTTTTCGTTATCGGCAGGATGTGCTGACTACGTGGTGACCAAGCTCCGAGGAGGTCTGTGAGAAAACTCGCGATGAAGCTGATCGCTTGGGAACAGTTTCGCGGGTTATTCGAGGACTCTCGCGTCCCCAATATATACATAATATAGATATGACAATATTTCTTATTTCTAGGACCATTGTATTATGGTCAACACGAATATACATATATATGTTGGATACTAGTTCGGGGACTCGTGAATGTCCCCGTAATATACATGTAAGTATAGGTATTAATATTATTATTTGTACTCCGGAGACTCTCTTGGATGTCCCGAGTATATATATATGTATATTGGTGAGTGTCACTTTGAGGACTTATGTCCCCGAAGTATGCATGGAAGTAGATATGTATGAAATATTGCTCCGGGACTCGGCTATATGTCCCTGAAGCGTATGGAGTACGTATATGTATATATATATATATACATGTATAGATATTCACTAAGGTTATTCCGAGGACTAATGCCTTGGAAGTATGCATAAGAGTATACGAATGGTATATGAGGACTCTGAGGTCCTGGAGTATGTATATATATATATATTCGTTAGAGTCATTTCGAGGACTTATGTCCCTAAAGTGTGCATGGAAATAGACATGCGGAATTATTATAGGAGGTACTCCAGGGACTCTCGTATATGTCCCTGAAGCATGCAGGTACGTGGATATGTATGTATATATGAGACATTTCGATATGGTACTCCGGGGACCCATGTGCGTGTCCCAGAAGTGTACAGGCAAACAGATATGTACGCGTATATGAGGCTAATTGTATAGTTAATCCGAGCACCCATGTGCTCGTCCCTGAAGTTACAGGTAAGCTTAGCGGTAATGTTATTATGGGATCTGTTTGTCCCTAAAGTATACGGGTAGGTATACGCATGCTAAATTTAAAGATATATTCACGAACATTTTATATAACGGGGTTTCTGAGTGAAATCGACCATATATGGGTCGTTCTGATTAACATGTACCCCAAGAAAAACATAAATGAGCGCGTCTAGCGCGAGGAAAAAATCTTAATAATTAATACAATTCGTACCAGATATGAATATTTGGAGGGCGAGAGTGCTAGGACGTAACACCTCCCCCCTAAAAGTCTGAAGCAATGCTTCAGCTTTGCTGAGGACCGGCGTTGAGCCGCTCCAAGAGTCCGTGATCGACGCCCGACAAACGCCTCGACGTCGTCGGATGGTCGCGATTGTCATTGATGGACACCAGCTCTAGAGGTTCGTCGTTGGTGATCTTCGACGACCGTTGTTCAGCATGGTGAGCTCTGCTAATCAGGAGGCTTGTCACCGAGTTCCAGATGGCTCCTAGGAGGGTGAAACTCCATCCGTACAGAGTGTGGAGTGTATATCCATGGATGCAAGTATCGATGATCGCCTTGATGATGGTGAGGATTGCGAGGACCCCGAACAGTCCCGCACTGATGATCCCGAATTTTTCGAAACCACCCCAGATTTTGTGCATTACTCCATCAGCCACGTGTTGGAGAGCGTCCTCGTCCATCAGTGTCTTGAGGGAAACGCTTCCCGGGGGTATGTCGTGTCCTGCGAAACCCCTTGCGATGTTGTTGAGTAATGCTGGTTTTTCAGCGGGGAACATTATCCTGTCCCTCAGCTGGTTGATCTCGTGGTCAGAATAAATTCCGCTGGATGCCAAATTCCCAATGGGGTTGTATCCCCAGGTAGGCATGGAAGCGGGATGCAGTTGTCCAGGAGGCGGTACCTCGACTGGATGTGGTGTGAAACGATACCAAGTGCCGTCGATCCAATATTCGGCGGCCAGCATGGGGTTGCACTCGATATGTGTCCGTTCGACGAAGGGTGCATTTCACACACACGCGGAGTTCATAATCGGGTGCCTCTTAATTTATTGGGGTGGACTACCCGAGGTTTATTTTTATAGAGGATCTTCACGTTTCCTCCTGATAAAATTTCCAGAATTTCGCATGGTTCGGTGTATTGGTCACCGAATTTTCCCCTTTTTGGTTCCTTCACCATGAGAACCTTGTCGCCGACCTTGAAGGTTTTCGGATTAATTCTCCGATCGTAATACGTTTTTGATTTCTCCTTGGATTTCTTCAGATTTTCGGCGGCAAGTTGTTGGAGTTCGTAAATTCGAGAGAAGAGCTCCTCCAGGTATGCTGCATAAGTCGTATCCTGTTGCTCCTCGATTTGTTGATAACCCGACGGATGGCGGGCCAGTTTACCGAAAACTAGCTCGTGAGGGGTGTACCCTGTACCCTCGTGTTGGCTCGTATTATAAGAGAACATCGCTAACTCGATGAGCTCGTCCCAATCATTGTTTTCGTTCACGTACTGTTTCAGATATTCCGCGAGGACATGGTGAGACCTTTCGATTGACCCGTTGGACTGCGGGTAGAAGGCTGATGTTTGGTACATTTTGATTCTGAATTTCCTCGCGATGGCCTTCATAAAACTGCTCCGAAAGTTCGCCCCCTGGTCGGTGAGAAGGGCGCGAGGAGCACCAAAACGAGCGATGAAGTTTTTGACGAACGCCTCGCTGATGTCGATCGCCGTTGTTCTTTTCAGCGGAATTGCCAACGAGTACTTGGTGAGAAGATCCTGGATGGTCAGCACGTACTCGTTGCCCATCTTCGTAACAGGAAGTGGTCCGACCACGTCCATGGCCACCTTGTCGACGGCCGCCCGTGGGGTGTCGGTGATCACCATGGGTTGCTTAGTTTTGACGCGAACTAACTTTTTTAATTGGCAACCTCTACAATGTTGAATGTACTCTTGAATTTCGCTTTTCATGTTTTTCCAAAAGAAATTTTCTCTGATTCGTTTGTACGTTTTATTCACTCCCTTATGACCTCCTACCAACGAGTCGTGGTTTTCTTCTATAATTGCGATACGATTTTCCTCGGGAGGATATTGAATGAGTTGTTTACAAATGGTCAACGTAACTTCGTCGTTGCCTAGCGATCGTATCAAAAGATTTTTAATTTCGTTCCATGATACATTTCCGATTGAGTTTGTTTTCGCGACATAAATTTGTTTCGTAGATGTTTCGCGGACAAAGTTTTTCACGGAGTCGAGGGCTTCTTCAAGGTCCTCGATCAAAAGATTTTCGTGTACATTAGCCAATAATGGTACAGCTAATATGCATCTTGAATTTTCGTTTATTACCTTGAGTCGTAAATACGTGGTTTCCTCGATTTTGGGAAACAAATTTTGAGTTTGGAGATCTTTCGCTCCATCATCGATTGGTCTCCCGGAAGTGGTGAAAAAGACGACGAGATTGTCCTTGAACATGGACAAATTATCACGCGTTTCGCGTATGGTGAGTCTACCTTGGACTTCACTGTTTTCCCTCGGTAATGCATACTCGGGGTTTTCATTATCAAATATGTCGCTATTTACAGAGTCGTCGTCTGAGTCGCTTGAGCTTTCGGGGAGATCATCGATATTCTCAATGTTTTCTCCATGTTCTGACGGTTCCGGAGTTTCGGAATCCTCAGGAAATGGGGCTATTTCTCGATCTTCTAAAAGTTGCGGTATTTGAAAATTTTCCGCGTTTCCGTCGTTTGGACTTGCGTCTGGAATAGACGTGTGCAAGGTTGTTTCTTTTACAGGTTCGACGGATTGAGGATGGGAAGGCGGTTCTTCCAGGTTCCGGGTTTTCGGAGCTTCTTTTTCTTTTTCCCAACGACGAGGCGTTTTGCCAGACGTTTGCGAAATTGTCGGGAAATTTCGGAAACCGAGGAAATCGTCCTCGTCCGCGGAGCCGGCCAACTTTTTCCTTTTTTCAGGTGGATTTTTCCTTTGGTTGCCGTCCGACGGATCGGGGATTTCCTCCGTATCCGTATCAGGATTTGAGGTAGGTTTTCGTTTTTTAGCTGGGTTTCTTCCAGCTGGTGGATCGAACAATCTTTCGTCCGAGTCCGAATCGTCGTTTTCACTAGGAGTCGGTTTACCGATTTTTGCAAGACTTGGACCAACGATAGGCGATTCGGATTTTCTTTTACATGGCGTATGCTTCACCATGAGCACAGTCTGATTTTTTACTGGCGGGTTCCGGGAGAGGGCGTCAGCATTGCTGTTTACCCTTCCTGGTTTGTATACAATTTTATAAGTATAATTAGCTAGGCTAAGGCGCCAATGCACAAGCCGATTGGCCGGGTCTTTTACGGAGTGAAGCCATACGAGCGGCTTGTGATCCGTTACCAATAAGAACTCACGGCCGTAGACATAAGGTCTGAAATGATTTACACAATAAATGATAGCCAATAATTCCTTCTCGATCACTGAGTAATTAACTTCGTGTTTTCCAAGAGTTCGAGAGGTGTAACTAACGGGTCTATCTTTACCAATTTCGCCTTGGCTCAAAATTCCGCCAATGGCGTGATCGGATGCGTCCGTTGTTATGATGAATGGTTTCGTGAAATCCGGATATTGAAGAATTGGTTCTTTACATAACGCCTCGATAAGCGTATCAAAGGCTTTTTGGTGAGATTCGGTCCATTTGAAGGTCGATCCCTTTTTTAATAAATTTGTGAGTGGCTTTGCAATGCCTGAAAAATTTTCGATAAACCTGCGGTAATAACCTGCAAGTCCTAAAAATTGTTTTATCTTTTTCGGAGTGGTAGGCCTAGGGTATCCCTGTAGAGCCTCCAATTTTTTGGGATCGGGTTTAACCCCGTCCTCACTTATGATGTGACCCAAATATGCCACTTCTCGTCTTAAAAATTCACACTTGTCCGGTTGTAATTTTAAGTTGGCTTGCCTTAATTTTTTTGCAAGTTTGTTGAATTTATTCTCGTGTTCAACTAGTGTCTTTGCATAAATGACGATGTCGTCCAAATAAACAAAAAGCTCGATGCCTTGAAGGCCTGTTAAGACTCGATCCATTAATCTTTGAAATGTCGCCGGAGCGTTTTTTAAACCAAACGGCATTCGGTCGAATTCGTAGTGTCCGAATGGTGTAGCAAATGCTGTCTTGTGAGAATCATCTGGATGTACTTTAATTTGATGGAAACCACTGGCCAGGTCGAATACTGAAAAATATTTCGCATTACCCAATTGGTCGAGAATTTCGGTTATTTGAGGTAATGGATAAGCATCGCCAATCGTCTTTTCGTTTAAGTTTCTATAATCAATGACCATGCGCCACTTTGGATTTCCTTGTGAGTCCGCCTTTTTCGGAACGATCCACAGGGGCGAACTATACGGGGAGTTTGACGGTTTTATTACTTCCCCTTCAATTAGTTCTTTAACTTGTTTTGTAATTTCATCTTTATGAACGGGCGGAAATCTATACTGCCTCGTAAAAACTGGTTGATCGTCGTTCGTCGTTATCTTATGCTCGATTTTATCTGTAAAGCCTAGGACTTTTCCTGGCAAATGAAATAGGTCCGAATTCTCGCTTATAATTTTATCCACGCTTGACCGTTCTTCATCGTTTAGATGGTTGAGACGGAGTAAGTCGCGAATTTCGTTTACTTTATCTTTCTTTTCAACTTTTAAAACTTTTTTGTTGCGCGCAATTTCAAACCGTAATATACCCTCTTCCCGAGACGCCATTTGGTCGTCCGGGTGGGGAACAATTAAACTTTTCTCCTCTTCCTGAAACGCCTTTTGGTCGTCCGGAGTGAGGGAATTATTTTCACATCGGGTCCTATCCTCTTCCTGAAACGCCTTTTGGTCGTCCGGAGTGAGGGAACCCGTTTGAATTTTATCCTCTTCCTGAAACGCCTTTTGGTCGTCCGGAGTGAGGAAATTATTTTCACATTCGGTCCTATCCTCTTCCTGAAACGCCTTTTGGTCGTCCGGAGTGAGGGAACCTTTTTTCGTGCCTTTGCACCTGAATTCTTCGACTACTACCGTTGGTATAGTCAGTAACAAATTATCATCGGTTGAATTGTGCGCAATAAGATAAGCGATACCATTCTTGACCGTAACGACTGCTTCGCCAAAAAAGATCCCTTCTCCCAAGTAGAGCATCGGAATATATCCTTCTTTGATTTTGGGATTACTTACTTTGACATAACAGACCGTTTTGGACCGTTTTGGAATCGAAATAGTTTGTTTACTTTTAAACGGGATCCTTTGATTTCCCCAAGTTAATTGTTCGTGTCTCCAATCTACGAGAGCTTTATTTTCAGCAAGAAATTCGGTACCAAGTAATGCATGTTGGTCCATTGGGAACCAATCATCGACGACGTGAAATTCCGCGGGGGTATCATTGATCATTATTCTTATAGACCCCTTTGTTCTTACGGGGATACTCGAAATCCCCTCCAAATTTAATATATCGTATTTATTTATATACGTATGAGCATTTACGATTTGACTTTTGACGAGATTCACTTCCGAGCCCGAGTCTATTAAAAATTCGTTAAGTCCGGATAAGTTGGGTGAGTCGAGGTCTACGGAAGCTATTTGTTTTGAACGCGTTAATAAGACGTGGACGGTTCGCACGGAGACGCGTCTATTATTTTTACCGGGCGCTCCGTCGATTTCTCGTCCCGCGGGGAGGCCCGTGCCGCTGGTCGAGAATTCTCGTTTTTTGCCAATTCGGTTGCCCTATTCCTTTCTTCGTTTTGTTTTTTATAGCAGGACGTCTCGAGGTGGCCCGCCCTGTTGCAATAATTACACATCGACGGGACTCGAGATCCTTGACCGTTCGTGGGCTTTGACCACGTGATTCTATTGTTAGAACTTTGTTTATTTGAATTTCCCGGCTTCTTGTCCGGAAACTTTAACCAGCAATCATCGGACGCGTGATTGCGGTTGCAATGTTTCCAAGTCGGTCCTCCTGAAGGGGAGACCGCTTTTATTTGGGCCGACTGATTTTGGGTTCGGCTTTCGAAACGCGTGTCCTTGAAATGAGACCTATCGCGTTCCATATCTTTTTCAACTTTTATTGCCTTTGAATAGGCATCCTCGAGATTATTGAATCCCTCGAGTTTGAGACGGATTCGAAAGTCGGGTGGAAGACCCTTGACGAAACAATCCAGCGTGTCGTTTTCGAAAATATCGTATTGACCGTTTCGGAGAGTTCCGTGATTATCAATTTCGGCTTCAAGAATCGCCGTATGCAAATCTTTGGTTCGACTGATATAGTCGATAATATGTTCGTTTTTGTTTTTTGAAATATTTCCAAGTTCACCACGAAATTCGTTCAAAGTTTTCGCGGCACCAAATAATGTTTTCAACCGCTCACCGAATTGGTGAACGCTTTGGAAGTTATAATCTTCCAGTGCCGTTGCGGCATGACGTTTTAACTTGTTACGGAGGAGCTGAGTGAGGCCCAACTCCTGATGAGGGCGGAACATGTCTCTTGCCCTTTTACAAGCACGAACAAACCGCAGAACCGGTACGTTGTACCCATTGAAGATGGGCACAGATTCAAGTGCATCTTTAAATTTAATGTTCGCGGGTAATTCTTGATCATCGCGAACGTTAACTTCGTTTCGTTGTACGTGAGGGACCGGACCTGATTGTCGTTGACCCTCACCATTTTTAATCGAACCAATTTCCCTACTAATTCGACTGACTTCGTTTATCATTGTCGACAGGGTATTTTGCATAGCCTCGAGGGCGTGATGAGTGGTTGAGATTGGTTCATCTCTATTATTCACTTGATCACTAAATTCACATTCACGCGCGCGCAGGGCTTCTAATTTTTCGTGCGTTTCTAATTCTCTTTGTAATAACGCTTGTTCTTGTTCACGAAGTATTTCGCGTTTTTTATCTAATTGATCCGCTAATACGCGGAGTTCCTCTTCACTTAAACGTTTCGAATTTTGGGAATGCTCAGCCATTTTGAACCTCTTATTTTATTTTACACTTTGCGATATGTAAACATGAGTTTTTCTATATAGATTTTTTAAATTTTACACCAAAGACTTTAAGCGTATCCCACCGCTGCCACCAAATTAATTTTTATATATATATCTGTTACGTCGTGGGGCCCATTTTTAATCGATAATTAATCGTCTTTTAATTTACCTTTCAGGATTTGAATTTACGAATGGGAAGTGTGCCACGAACGTACGGATTGTAATGAATTAAGTCATATGACTTATATGACGGTAAGTTACCGTCGGAGAAGAAAAGCGCCACGTTTAAGCGGGAATGTGCCCACTTGGGATAGGCGCTTGGTAAGGTCGTTGGTGTATAATTTGACGCATGAGCGACAGGTAAGCAAAATAAGAAAGTAGCGTGAAATTGTGCTTACCTTGGTGAGAAAGAGCGGCGGTGCGTAGCGGGTCAAAACTACTCGACCGTGTGACCGAATTTGTCCAGGAATCGCAAAGATGTTCCAGCTCGACCCGACCTGTCGTTGCCCTGACGGGTACCCGGTGCTCGTGCGAATGCGATGGGCCGGGGATGCCGATGTTTTTGGGAGCGGTCGGAGACTACGAGGACTGGATTAATTTATGAGGGATACATTCGCTTTGAAATATAAATATACATGTATAGAATTTATAATTATTTGAACCGCTGAGTGAGTGCAAGACGTGCCAGGTTACGGCACCGTCGACTCACTACGTCTGGCTCCACCTCCGCCCGGTTACGGCGATTGGCGGCCAGCCGCGAGAACAAACGTTGAGAATAACGGAAGCCGACGCCCGAACACTAAGCACCGGTGTGACCGTGCCAGTCGCTGACCGACCGAATTACGGCGGGTCGGCGCGTGTGGCGTGTTCGTGCGGCAAACCTTCCGAATCCCTCGGAAAATACCCTGTTTATACGTCCGATTTTGGACGGACGAGGGTTTTTTATTTGTCGAGCGAATGTATCGGGAAACGTATTCGTCTAACGCATAGGTACAGATTTATATGAAATAAAATTTGGTACGCTGAGCGAGTCTAGTGCGTGCCAGATTACGGCACCGCCGACTCGCTACGTCTGGCCCACCTCCGCCCGGTTACGGCGATTGGCAGCCAGCCGCGAATACAAATATAAAGGTCAAGGGAAATCGACGTCCGAACACTAAGCACCGGATTAACCGTGCCAGTCGCTAACCTGCCAGATTACGGCGAGTCAGCGGATGTAGCGTGTTCGTGCGTCAGCTTTCCCAAGCCTCATAAAAAAGGGCACTTCAAGATTTGTCCAATTTTTGGACAAGTATGATTTAATGAGTGAGACGAATACGTGTGTTGGGAAAAATGGCGTGAGTGAGAGGAAGAGAGAAAGAGAGAAAGAAATGCACTACGATGATTTGTTCGTCGCGTGTTTACACGCACGAACGAGAGCCAAATATATTTTAATTATTTGCTCGGAAAATGTTACACTTTTTCGCGGTCGCCGTATTTTGCGTGATTTTAATAGCGCGAAGAAATCGAATGTTATATAAAAGATTGTGTATTTTACACGTAAATAAACGTAGTTACATTCAATAAAGAAAATAATATAAGTTTCGTTAATTTATTCGTTGCAGTGTTTGACGTGTTGTTTCCTTTTATTTTTTATTATGATTTAAACAATTAATGCCGGTTTTACAGAGACTTATAGTTACACTGACGAAGAGACCGGGGTAAACTCGAAAAGAATATAAAATAGAATAAAATAAGTGTACCGGTTTTCAGAGCGTCGACTCTGCGATGCGCGCTGTTGGAGAGACCGGACGGAACTGACTGGCCAGCTCCCGGAGCGCAATATGTATCCTCGCCCTCTTTGTCTCTGAGACAAAGGGCTTGGCGTCATTACCCTCGCTCTCGAGCTCGGTCCCCATGTAACCGAATATTAGCACTGATAACGTTATTTTTCTTGAGTTGTACATGGGCAATGAAATGAATATTTTTCGTTATCGGCAGGATGTGCTGACTACGTGGTGACCAAGCTCCGAGGAGGTCTGTGAGAAAACTCGCGATGAAGCTGATCGCTTGGGAACAGTTTCGCGGGTTATTCGAGGACTCTCGCGTCCCCAATATATACATAATATAGATATGACAATATTTCTTATTTCTAGGACCATTGTATTATGGTCAACACGAATATACATATATATGTTGGATACTAGTTCGGGGACTCGTGAATGTCCCCGTAATATACATGTAAGTATAGGTATTAATATTATTATTTGTACTCCGGAGACTCTCTTGGATGTCCCGAGTATATATATATGTATATTGGTGAGTGTCACTTTGAGGACTTATGTCCCCGAAGTATGCATGGAAGTAGATATGTATGAAATATTGCTCCGGGACTCGGCTATATGTCCCTGAAGCGTATGGAGTACGTATATGTATATATATATATATACATGTATAGATATTCACTAAGGTTATTCCAAGGACTAATGCCTTGGAAGTATGCATAAGAGTATACGAATGGTATATGAGGACTCTGAGGTCCTGGAGTATGTATATATATATATATTCGTTAAAGTCGTTTCGAGGACTTATGTCCCTAAAGTGTGCATGGAAATAGACATGCGGAATTATTATAGGAGGTACTCCAGGGACTCTCGTATATGTCCCTGAAGCATGCAGGTACGTGGATGTGTATGTATATATGAGACATTTCGATATGGTACTCCGGGGACCCATGTGCGTGTCCCAGAAGTGTACAGGCAAACAGATATGTACGCGTATATGAGGCTAATTGTAAAGTTAATCCGAGCACCCATGTGCTCGTCCCTGAAGTTACAGGTAAGCTTAGCGGTAATGTTATTATGGTGTTACGTCGTGGGGCCCATTTTTATCGATAATTAATCGTCTTTTAATTTACCTTTCAGGATTTGAATTTACGAATGGGAAGTGTGCCACGAACGTACGGATAATAATGAATTAAGTCATTAGACTTATATGACGGTAAGTTACCGTCGGAGAAGAAAAGCGCCACGTTTAAGCGGGAATGTGCCCATGTTACGTCCTAGCACTCTCGCCCTCCAAATATTCATATCTGGTACGAATTGTATTACTTATTAAGATTTTTTCCTCGCGCTAAACGCGCTCATTTATGTTTTTCTTGGGGTACATGTTAATCAGAACGACCCATATATGGTCGATTTCACTCAGAAACCCCGTTATATAAAATATTCGTGAATATATCTTAAAATTGAGCATGCGTATATCTACCCGTATACTTTAGGGACAAACAGGTCCCATAATAACATTACCGCTAAGCTTACCTGTAACTTCAGGGACGAGCACATGGGTGCTCGGATTAACTATACAATTAGCCTCATATACGCGTACATATCTGTTTGCCTGTACACTTCTGGGACACGCACATGGGTCCCCGGAGTACCATATCGAAATGTCTCATATATACATACATATCCACGTACCTGCATGCTTCAGGGACATATACGAGAGTCCCTGGAGTACCTCCTATAATAATTCCGCACGTCTATTTCCATGCACACTTTAGGGACATAAGTCCTCGAAAAGACTTTAACGAATATATATATATATACATACTCCAGGACCTCAGAGTCCTCATATACCATTCGTATACTCTTATGCATACTTCCAAGGCATTAGTCCTCGGAATAACCTTAGTGAATATCTATACATGTATATATATATATATACATATACGTACTCCATACGCTTCAGGGACATATAGCCGAGTCCCGGAGCAATATTTCATACATATCTACTTCCATGCATACTTCGGGGACATAAGTCCTCAAAGTGACACTCACCAATATACATATATATATACTCGGGACATCCAAGAGAGTCTCCGGAGTACAAATAATAATATTAATACCTATACTTACATGTATATTACGGGGACATTCACGAGTCCCCGAACTAGTATCCAACATATATATGTATATTCGTGTTGACCATAATACAATGGTCCTAGAAATAAGAAATATTGTCATATCTATATTATGTATATATTGGGGACGCGAGAGTCCTCGAATAACCCGCGAAACTGTTCCCAAGCGATCAGCTTCATCGCGAGTTTTCTCACAGACCTCCTCGGAGCTTGGTCACCACGTAGTCAGCACATCCTGCCGATAACGAAAAATATTCATTTCATTGCCCATGTACAACTCAAGAAAAATAACGTTATCAGTGCTAATATTCGGTTACATGGGGACCGAGCTCGAGAGCGAGGGTAATGACGCCAAGCCCTTTGTCTCAGAGACAAAGAGGGCGAGGATACATATTGCGCTCCGGGAGCTGGCCAGTCAGTTCCGTCCGGTCTCTCCAACAGCGCGCATCGCAGAGTCGACGCTCTGAAAACCGGTACACCTATTTTATTCTTTTTTATATTCTTTTCGAGTTTACCCCGGTCTCTTCGTCAGTGTAACTATAAGTCTCTGTAAAACCGGCATTAATGTTCAAATCATAATAAAAGTAAAAGGCAACATAACACGTCAAACACTGCAACGAATAAATTAACGAAACTTATATTATTTTCTTTATTGAATGTAACTACGTTTATTTACGTGTAAAATACACAATCTTTTATATAACATTCGATTTCTTCGCGCTATTAAAATCACGCAAAATACGGCGACCGCGCAAAAGTGTAACATTTTCCGAGCAAATAATTAAAATATATTTGGCTCTCGTTCGTGCGTGTAAACACGCAACGAACGAATCATCGTAGTGCATTTCTTTCTCTCTTTCTCTCTTCCTCTCACTCACGCCATTTTTCCCAACACACGTATTCGTCTCACTCATAAAATCATACTTGTCCAAAATTGGACAAATCTTGAAGTGCCTTTTTTATGAGGCTTGGGAAAGCTGACGCACGAACACGCTACATCCGCTGACTCGCCGTAATCTGGCAGGTTAGCGACTGGCACGGTTAATCCGGTGCTTAGTGTTCGGACGTCGATTTCCCTTGACCTTTATATTTGTATTCGCGGCTGGCTGCCAATCGCCGTAACCGGGCGGAGGTGGGCCAGACGTAGCGAGTCGGCGGTGCCGTAATCTGGCACGCACTAGACTCGCTCAGCGTACCAAATTTTATTTCATATCAGTCTGTACCTGTGCGTTAGACGAATACGTATCCCGATACATTCGCTCGACAAATAAAAAACCCTCGCCCGTCCAAAATCGGACGTATAAACAGGGGATTTTCCGAGGAATTCGGAAGGTTTGCCGCACGAAACGCCACACGCGCCGACCCGCCGTAATTCGGTAGGTCAGCGACTGGCACGGTCACACCGGTGCTTAGTGTTCGGGCGTCGGCTTCCGTTATTCTCAACGTTTGTTCTCGCGGCTGGCCGCCAATCGCCGTAACCGGGCGGAGGTGGAGCCAGACGTAGTGAGTCGACGGTGCCGTAACCTGGCACGTCTTGCACTCACTCAGCGGTTCAAATAATTATAAATTCTATACATGTATATTTATATTTCAAAGCGAATGTATCCCTCATAAATTAGTCCAGTCCTCGTAGTCTCCGACCGCTCCCAAAAACATCGGCATCCCCGGCCCATCGCATTCGCACGAGCACCGGGTACCCGTCAGGGCAACGACAGGTCGGGTCGAGCTGGAACATCTTTGCGATTCCTGGACAAATTCGGTCACACGGTCGAGTAGTTTTGACCCGCTACGCACCGCCGCTCTTTCTCACCAAGGTAAGCACAATTTCACGCTACTTTCTTATTTGCCTACCTGTCGCTCATGCGTCAAATTATACACCAACGACTTTACCAAGCGCCTATCCCAAGTGGGCACATTCCCGCTTAAACGTGGCGCTTTTCTTCTCCGACGGTAACTTACCGTCATATAAGTCTAATGACTTAATTCATTATTATCCGTACGTTCGTGGCACACTTCCCATTCGTAAATTCAAATCCTGAAAGGTAAATTAAAAGACGATTAATTATCGATAAAAATGGGCCCCACGACGTAACAGAGATATATATAAAAATTAAATTGGTGGCAGCGGTGGGATACGCTTAAAGTCTTTGGTGTAAAATTTAAAAAATCTATATAGAAAAAATTCATGTTTACATATCGCAAAGTGTAAAATAAAATAAGAGGTTCAAAATGGCTGAGCATTCCCAAAATTCGAAACGTTTAAGTGAAGAGGAACTCCGCGTATTAGCGGATCAATTAGATAAAAAACGCGAAATACTTCGTGAACAAGAACAAGCGTTATTAAAAAGAGAATTAGAAACGCACGAAAAATTAGAAGCCCTGCGTGCGCGTGAATGTGAATTTAGTGATCAAGTGAATAATAGAGATGAACCAATCTCAACCACTCATCACGCCCTCGAGGCTATGCAAAATACCCTGTCGACAATGATAAACGAAGTCAGTCGAATTAGTAGGGAAATTGGGTCGATTAAAAATGGTGAGGGTCAACGACAATCAGGTCCGGTCCCTCACGTACGACGAAACGAAGTTAACGTTCGCGATGAGCAAGAATTACCCGCGAACATTAAATTTAAAGACGCACTTGAATCTGTGCCCATCTTCAATGGGTACAACGTACCGGTTCTGCGGTTTGTTCGTGCTTGTAAAAGGGCAAGGGACATGTTCCGCCCTCATCAGGAGTTGGGCCTCACTCAGCTCCTCCGTAACAAATTAAAAGGTCATGCCGCAACGGCACTGGAAGATTATAACTTCCAAAACGTTCACCAATTCGGTGAGCGGTTGAAAACGTTATTTGGTTCCGCGAAAACTTTGAACGAATTTCGTGGTGAACTTGGAAATATTTCAAAAAATAAAAACGAACACATTATCGACTATATCAGTCGAACCAAAGATTTGCATACGGCGATTCTTGAAGCCGAAATTGATAATCACGGAACTCTCCGAAACGGTCAATACGATATTTTCGAAAACGACACGCTGGATTGTTTCGTCAAGGGTCTTCCACCCGACTTTCGAATCCGTCTCAAACTCGAGGGATTCGATAATCTCGAGGATGCCTATTCAAAGGCAATAAAAGTTGAAAAAGATATGGAACGCGATAGGTCTCATTTCAAGGACACGCGTTTCGAAAGCCGAACTCAAAATCAGTCGGCCCAAATAAAAGCGGTCTCCCCTTCAGGAGGACCGACTTGTAAACATTGCAACCGCAATCACGCGTCCGATGATTGCTGGTTAAAGTTTCCGGACAAGAAGCCGGGAAATTCAAATAAACAAAGTTCTAACAGTAGAATCACGTGGTCAAAGCCCACGAACGGTCAAGGATCTCGAGTCCCGTCGATGTGTAATTATTGCAACAGGGCGGGCCACCTCGAGACGTCCTGCTATAAAAAACAAAACGAAGAAAGGAATAGGGCAACCGAATTGCCAAAAAACGAGAATTCTCGACCAGTGGCACGGGCCTCCCCGCGGGACGAGAAATCGACGGAGCGCCCGGTAAAAATAATAGACGCGTCTCCGTGCGAACCGTCCACGTCTTATTAACGCGTTCAAAACAAATAGCTTCCGTAGACCTCGACTCACCCAACTTATCGGGACTTAACGAATTTTTAATAGACTCGGGCTCGGAAGTGAATCTCGTCAAAAGTCAAATCGTAAATGCTCATACGTATATAAATAAATACGATATATTAAATTTGGAGGGGATTTCGAGTATCCCCGTAAGAACAAAGGGGTCGATAAGAATAATGATTAATGATACTCCCGCGGAATTTCACGTCGTCGATGATTGGTTCCCAATGGAACAACATGCATTACTTGGTACCGAATTTCTTGCTGAAAATAAAGCTCTCGTAGATTGGAGACACGAACAATTAACTTGGGGAAATCAAAGGATCCCGTTTAAAAGTAAACAAACTATTTCGATTCCAAAACGGTCCAAAACGGTCTGTTATGTCAAAGTAAGTAATCCCAAAATCAAAGAAGGATATATTCCGATGCTCTACTTGGGAGAAGGGATCTTTTTTGGCGAAGCAGTCGTTACGGTCAAGAATGGTATCGCTTATCTTATTGCGCACAATTCAACCGATGATAATTTGTTACTGACTATACCAACGGTAGTAGTCGAAGAATTCAGGTGCAAAGGCACGAAAAAAGGTTCCCTCACTCCGGACGACCAAAAGGCGTTTCAGGAAGAGGATAGGACCGAATGTGAAAATAATTTCCTCACTCCGGACGACCAAAAGGCGTTTCAGGAAGAGGATAAAAATCAAAAGGGTTCCCTCACTCCGGACGACCAAAAGGCGTTTCAGGAAGAGGATAGGACCCGATGTGAAAATAATTCCCTCACTCCGGACGACCAAAAGGCGTTTCAGGAAGAGGAGAAAAGTTTAATTGTTCCCCACCCGGACGACCAAATGGCGTCTCGGGAAGAGGGTATATTACGGTTTGAAATTGCGCGCAACAAAAAAGTTTTAAAAGTTGAAAAGAAAGATAAAGTAAACGAAATTCGCGACTTACTCCGTCTCAACCATCTAAACGATGAAGAACGGTCAAGCGTGGATAAAATTATAAGCGAGAATTCGGACCTATTTCATTTGCCAGGAAAAGTCCTAGGCTTTACAGATAAAATCGAGCATAAGATAACGACGAACGACGATCAACCAGTATTTACGAGGCAGTATAGATTTCCGCCCGTTCATAAAGATGAAATTACAAAACAAGTTAAAGAACTAATTGAGGGGGAAGTAATAAAACCGTCAAACTCCCCGTATAGTTCGCCCCTGTGGATCGTTCCGAAAAAGGCGGACTCACAAGGAAATCCAAAGTGGCGCATGGTCATTGATTATAGAAACTTAAACGAAAAGACGATTGGCGATGCTTATCCATTACCTCAAATAACCGAAATTCTCGACCAATTGGGTAATGCGAAATATTTTTCAGTATTCGACCTGGCCAGTGGTTTCCATCAAATTAAAGTACATCCAGATGATTCTCACAAGACAGCATTTGCTACACCATTCGGACACTACGAATTCGACCGAATGCCGTTTGGTTTAAAAAACGCTCCGGCGACATTTCAAAGATTAATGGATCGAGTCTTAACAGGCCTTCAAGGCATCGAGCTGTTTGTTTATTTGGACGACATCGTCATTTATGCAAAGACACTAGTTGAACACGATAATAAATTCAACAAACTTGCGAAAAAATTAAGGCAAGCCAACTTAAAATTACAACCGGACAAGTGTGAATTTTTAAGACGAGAAGTGGCATATTTGGGTCACATCATAAGTGAGGACGGGGTTAAACCCGATCCCAAAAAATTGGAGGCTCTACAGGGATACCCTAGGCCTACCACTCCGAAAAAGATAAAACAATTTTTAGGACTTGCAGGTTATTACCGCAGGTTTATCGAAAATTTTTCAGGCATTGCAAAGCCACTCACAAATTTATTAAAAAAGGGATCGACCTTCAAATGGACCGAATCTCACCAAAAAGCCTTTGATACGCTTATCGAGGCGTTATGTAAAGAACCAATTCTTCAATATCCGGATTTCACGAAACCATTCATCATAACAACGGACGCATCCGATCACGCCATTGGCGGAATTTTGAGCCAAGGCGAAATTGGTAAAGATAGACCCGTTAGTTACACCTCTCGAACTCTTGGAAAACACGAGGTTAATTACTCAGTGATCGAGAAGGAATTATTGGCTATCATTTATTGTGTAAATCATTTCAGACCTTATGTCTACGGCCGTGAGTTCTTATTGGTAACGGATCACAAGCCGCTCGTATGGCTTCACTCCGTAAAAGACCCGGCCAATCGGCTTGTGCATTGGCGCCTTAGCCTTGCTAATTATACTTATAAAATTGTATACAAACCAGGAAGGGTAAACAGCAATGCTGACGCCCTCTCCCGGAACCCGCCAGTAAAAAATCACACTGTGCTCATGGTGAAGCATACGCCATGTAAAAGAAAATCCGAATCGCCTATCGTTGGTCCAAGTCGGGCAAAAATCGGTAAACCGACTCCTAGTGAAAACGACGATTCGGACTCGGACGAAAGATTGTTCGATCCACCAGCTGGAAGAAACCCAGCTAAAAAACGAAAACCTACCTCAAATCCTGATACGGATACGGAGGAAATCCCCGATCCGTCGGACGGCAACCAAAGGAAAAATCCACCTGAAAAAAGGAAAAAGTTGGCCGGCTCCGCGGACGAGGACGATTTCCTCGGTTTCCGAAATTTCCCGACAATTTCGCAAACGTCTGGCAAAACGCCTCGTCGTTGGGAAAAAGAAAAAGAAACTCCGAAAACCCGGAACCTGGAAGAACCGCCTTCCCATCCTCAATCCGTCGAACCTGTAAAAGAAACAACCTTGCACACGTCTATTCCAGACGCAAGTCCAAACGACGGAAACGCGGAAAATTTTCAAATACCGCAACTTTTAGAAGATCGAGAAATAGCCCCATTTCCTGAGGATTCCGAAACTCCGGAACCGTCAGAACATGGAGAAAACATTGAGAATATCGATGATCTCACCGAAAGCTCAAGCGACTCAGACGACGACTCTGTAAATAGCGACATATTTGATAATGAAAACCCCGAGTATGCATTACCGAGGGAAAACAGTGAAGTCCAAGGTAGACTCACCATACGCGAAACGCGTGATAATTTGTCCATGTTCAAGGACAATCTCGTCGTCTTTGTCACCACTTCCGGGAGACCAATCGATGATGGAGCGAAAGATCTCCAAACTCAAAATTTGTTTCCCAAAATCGAGGAAACCACGTATTTACGACTCAAGGTAATAAACGAAAATTCAAGATGCATATTAGCTATACCATTATTGGCTAATGTACACGAAAATCTTTTGATCGAGGACCTTGAAGAAGCCCTCGACTCCTTGAAAAACTTTGTCCGCGAAACATCTACGAAACAAATTTATGTCGCGAAAACAAACTCAATCGGAAATGTATCATGGAACGAAATTAAAAATCTTTTGATACGATCGCTAGGCAACGACGAAGTTACGTTGACCATTTGTAAACAACTCATTCAATATCCTCCCGAGGAAAATCGTGTCGCAATTATAGAAGAAAACCACGACTCGTTGGTAGGAGGTCATAAGGGAGTAAATAAAACGTACAAACGAATCAGAGAAAATTTCTTTTGGAAAAACATGAAAAGCGAAATTCAAGAGTACATTCAACATTGTAGAGGTTGCCAATTAAAAAAGTTAGTTCGCGTCAAAACTAAGCAACCCATGGTGATCACCGACACCCCACGGGCGGCCTTCGACAAGGTGGCCATGGACGTGGTCGGACCACTTCCTGTTACGAAGATGGGCAACGAGTACGTGCTGACCATCCAGGATCTTCTAACCAAGTACTCGTTGGCAATTCCGCTGAAAAGAACAACGGCGATCGACATCAGCGAGGCGTTCGTCAAAAACTTCATCGCTCGTTTTGGTGCTCCTCGCGCCCTTCTCACCGACCAGGGGGCGAACTTTCGGAGCAGTTTTATGAAGGCCATCGCGAGGAAATTCAGAATCAAAATGTACCAAACATCAGCCTTCTACCCGCAGTCCAACGGGTCAATCGAAAGGTCTCACCATGTCCTCGCGGAATATCTGAAACAGTACGTGAACGAAAACAATGATTGGGACGAGCTCATCGAGTTAGCGATGTTCTCTTATAATACGAGCCAACACGAGGGTACAGGGTACACCCCTCACGAGCTAGTTTTCGGTAAACTGGCCCGCCATCCGTCGGGTTATCAACAAATCGAGGAGCAACAGGATACGACTTATGCTGCATACCTGGAGGAGCTCTTCTCTCGAATTTACGAACTCCAACAACTTGCCGCCGAAAATCTGAAGAAATCCAAGGAGAAATCAAAAACGTATTACGATCGGAGGATTAATCCGAAAACATTCAAGGTCGGCGACAAGGTTCTCATGTTGAAGGAACCAAAAAGGGGAAAATTCGGTGACCAATACACCGAACCATGCGAAATTCTGGAAATTTTATCAGGAGGAAACGTGAAGATCCTCTATAAAAATAAACCTCGGGTAGTCCACCCCAATAAATTAAGAGGCACCCGATTATGAACTCCGCGTGTGTGTGGAATGCACCCTTCGTCGAACGGACACATATCGAGTGCAACCCCATGCTGGCCGCCGAATATTGGATCGACGGCACTTGGTATCGTTTCACACCACATCCAGTCGAGGTACCGCCTCCTGGACAACTGCATCCCGCTTCCATGCCTACCTGGGGATACAACCCCATTGGAAATTTGGCATCCAGCGGAATTTATTCTGACCACGAGATCAACCAGCTGAGGGACAGGATAATGTTCCCCGCTGAAAAACCAGCATTACTCAACAACATCGCAAGGGGTTTCGCAGGACACGACATACCCCCGGGAAGCGTTTCCCTCAAGACACTGATGGACGAGGACGCTCTCCAACACGTGGCTGATGGAGTAATGCACAAAATCTGGGGTGGTTTCGAAAAATTCGGGATCATCAGTGCGGGACTGTTCGGGGTCCTCGCAATCCTCACCATCATCAAGGCGATCATCGATACTTGCATCCATGGATATACACTCCACACTCTGTACGGATGGAGTTTCACCCTCCTAGGAGCCATCTGGAACTCGGTGACAAGCCTCCTGATTAGCAGAGCTCACCATGCTGAACAACGGTCGTCGAAGATTACCAACGACGAACCTCTAGAGCTGGTGTCCATCAATGACAATCGCGACCATCCGACGACGTCGAGGCGTTTGTCGGGCGTCGATCACGGACTCTTGGAGCGGCTCAACGCCGGTCCTCAGCAAAGCTGAAGCATTGCTTCAGACTTTTAGGGGGGAGGTGTTACGTCCTAGCACTCTCGCCCTCCAAATATTCATATCTGGTACGAATTGTATTACTTATTAAGATTTTTTCCTCGCGCTAAACGCGCTCATTTATGTTTTTCTTGGGGTACATGTTAATCAGAACGACCCATATATGGTCGATTTCACTCAGAAACCCCGTTATATAAAATATTCGTGAATATATCTTAAAATTGAGCATGCGTATATCTACCCGTATACTTTAGGGACAAACAGGTCCCATAATAACATTACCGCTAAGCTTACCTGTAACTTCAGGGACGAGCACATGGGTGCTCGGATTAACTATACAATTAGCCTCATATACGCGTACATATCTGTTTGCCTGTACACTTCTGGGACACGCACATGGGTCCCCGGAGTACCATATCGAAATGTCTCATATATACATACATATCCACGTACCTGCATGCTTCAGGGACATATACGAGAGTCCCTGGAGTACCTCCTATAATAATTCCGCACGTCTATTTCCATGCACACTTTAGGGACATAAGTCCTCGAAAAGACTTTAACGAATATATATATATATACATACTCCAGGACCTCAGAGTCCTCATATACCATTCGTATACTCTTATGCATACTTCCAAGGCATTAGTCCTCGGAATAACCTTAGTGAATATCTATACATGTATATATATATATATACATATACGTACTCCATACGCTTCAGGGACATATAGCCGAGTCCCGGAGCAATATTTCATACATATCTACTTCCATGCATACTTCGGGGACATAAGTCCTCAAAGTGACACTCACCAATATACATATATATATACTCGGGACATCCAAGAGAGTCTCCGGAGTACAAATAATAATATTAATACCTATACTTACATGTATATTACGGGGACATTCACGAGTCCCCGAACTAGTATCCAACATATATATGTATATTCGTGTTGACCATAATACAATGGTCCTAGAAATAAGAAATATTGTCATATCTATATTATGTATATATTGGGGACGCGAGAGTCCTCGAATAACCCGCGAAACTGTTCCCAAGCGATCAGCTTCATCGCGAGTTTTCTCACAGACCTCCTCGGAGCTTGGTCACCACGTAGTCAGCACATCCTGCCGATAACGAAAAATATTCATTTCATTGCCCATGTACAACTCAAGAAAAATAACGTTATCAGTGCTAATATTCGGTTACATGGGGACCGAGCTCGAGAGCGAGGGTAATGACGCCAAGCCCTTTGTCTCAGAGACAAAGAGGGCGAGGATACATATTGCGCTCCGGGAGCTGGCCAGTCAGTTCCGTCCGGTCTCTCCAACAGCGCGCATCGCAGAGTCGACGCTCTGAAAACCGGTACACCTATTTTATTCTTTTTTATATTCTTTTCGAGTTTACCCCGGTCTCTTCGTCAGTGTAACTATAAGTCTCTGTAAAACCGGCATTAATGTTCAAATCATAATAAAAGTAAAAGGCAACATAACACGTCAAACACTGCAACGAATAAATTAACGAAACTTATATTATTTTCTTTATTGAATGTAACTACGTTTATTTACGTGTAAAATACACAATCTTTTATATAACATTCGATTTCTTCGCGCTATTAAAATCACGCAAAATACGGCGACCGCGCAAAAGTGTAACATTTTCCGAGCAAATAATTAAAATATATTTGGCTCTCGTTCGTGCGTGTAAACACGCAACGAACGAATCATCGTAGTGCATTTCTTTCTCTCTTTCTCTCTTCCTCTCACTCACGCCATTTTTCCCAACACACGTATTCGTCTCACTCATAAAATCATACTTGTCCAAAATTGGACAAATCTTGAAGTGCCTTTTTTATGAGGCTTGGGAAAGCTGACGCACGAACACGCTACATCCGCTGACTCGCCGTAATCTGGCAGGTTAGCGACTGGCACGGTTAATCCGGTGCTTAGTGTTCGGACGTCGATTTCCCTTGACCTTTATATTTGTATTCGCGGCTGGCTGCCAATCGCCGTAACCGGGCGGAGGTGGGCCAGACGTAGCGAGTCGGCGGTGCCGTAATCTGGCACGCACTAGACTCGCTCAGCGTACCAAATTTTATTTCATATCAGTCTGTACCTGTGCGTTAGACGAATACGTATCCCGATACATTCGCTCGACAAATAAAAAACCCTCGCCCGTCCAAAATCGGACGTATAAACAGGGGATTTTCCGAGGAATTCGGAAGGTTTGCCGCACGAAACGCCACACGCGCCGACCCGCCGTAATTCGGTAGGTCAGCGACTGGCACGGTCACACCGGTGCTTAGTGTTCGGGCGTCGGCTTCCGTTATTCTCAACGTTTGTTCTCGCGGCTGGCCGCCAATCGCCGTAACCGGGCGGAGGTGGAGCCAGACGTAGTGAGTCGACGGTGCCGTAACCTGGCACGTCTTGCACTCACTCAGCGGTTCAAATAATTATAAATTCTATACATGTATATTTATATTTCAAAGCGAATGTATCCCTCATAAATTAGTCCAGTCCTCGTAGTCTCCGACCGCTCCCAAAAACATCGGCATCCCCGGCCCATCGCATTCGCACGAGCACCGGGTACCCGTCAGGGCAACGACAGGTCGGGTCGAGCTGGAACATCTTTGCGATTCCTGGACAAATTCGGTCACACGGTCGAGTAGTTTTGACCCGCTACGCACCGCCGCTCTTTCTCACCAAGGTAAGCACAATTTCACGCTACTTTCTTATTTGCCTACCTGTCGCTCATGCGTCAAATTATACACCAACGACTTTACCAAGCGCCTATCCCAAGTGGGCACATTCCCGCTTAAACGTGGCGCTTTTCTTCTCCGACGGTAACTTACCGTCATATAAGTCTAATGACTTAATTCATTATTATCCGTACGTTCGTGGCACACTTCCCATTCGTAAATTCAAATCCTGAAAGGTAAATTAAAAGACGATTAATTATCGATAAAAATGGGCCCCACGACGTAACACCCACTTGGGATAGGCGCTTGGTAAAGTCGTTGGTGTATAATTTGACGCATGAGCGACAGGTAGGCAAATAAGAAAGTAGCGTGAAATTGTGCTTACCTTGGTGAGAAAGAGCGGCGGTGCGTAGCGGGTCAAAACTACTCGACCGTGTGACCGAATTTGTCCAGGAATCGCAAAGATGTTCCAGCTCGACCCGACCTGTCGTTGCCCTGACGGGTACCCGGTGCTCGTGCGAATGCGATGGGCCGGGGATGCCGATGTTTTTGGGAGCGGTCGGAGACTACGAGGACTGGATTAATTTATGAGGGATACATTCGCTTTGAAATATAAATATACATGTATAGAATTTATAATTATTTGAACCGCTGAGTGAGTGCAAGACGTGCCAGGTTACGGCACCGTCGACTCACTACGTCTGGCTCCACCTCCGCCCGGTTACGGCGATTGGCGGCCAGCCGCGAGAACAAACGTTGAGAATAACGGAAGCCGACGCCCGAACACTAAGCACCGGTGTGACCGTGCCAGTCGCTGACCTACCGAATTACGGCGGGTCGGCGCGTGTGGCGTGTTCGTGCGGCAAACCTTCCGAATTCCTCGGAAAATCCCCTGTTTATACGTCCGATTTTGGACGGGCGAGGGTTTTTTATTTGTCGAGCGAATGTATCGGGATACGTATTCGTCTAACGCACAGGTACAGACTGATATGAAATAAAATTTGGTACGCTGAGCGAGTCTAGTGCGTGCCAGATTACGGCACCGCCGACTCGCTACGTCTGGCCCACCTCCGCCCGGTTACGGCGATTGGCAGCCAGCCGCGAATACAAATATAAAGGTCAAGGGAAATCGACGTCCGAACACTAAGCACCGGATTAACCGTGCCAGTCGCTAACCTGCCAGATTACGGCGAGTCAGCGGATGTAGCGTGTTCGTGCGTCAGCTTTCCCAAGCCTCATAAAAAAGGCACTTCAAGATTTGTCCAATTTTGGACAAGTATGATTTTATGAGTGAGACGAATACGTGTGTTGGGAAAAATGGCGTGAGTGAGAGGAAGAGAGAAAGAGAGAAAGAAATGCACTACGATGATTCGTTCGTTGCGTGTTTACACGCACGAACGAGAGCCAAATATATTTTAATTATTTGCTCGGAAAATGTTACACTTTTGCGCGGTCGCCGTATTTTGCGTGATTTTAATAGCGCGAAGAAATCGAATGTTATATAAAAGATTGTGTATTTTACACGTAAATAAACGTAGTTACATTCAATAAAGAAAATAATATAAGTTTCGTTAATTTATTCGTTGCAGTGTTTGACGTGTTATGTTGCCTTTTACTTTTATTATGATTTGAACATTAATGCCGGTTTTACAGAGACTTATAGTTACACTGACGAAGAGACCGGGGTAAACTCGAAAAGAATATAAAAAAGAATAAAATAGGTGTACCGGTTTTCAGAGCGTCGACTCTGCGATGCGCGCTGTTGGAGAGACCGGACGGAACTGGCTGGCCAGCTCCCGGAGCGCAATATGTATCCTCGCCCTCTTTGTCTCTGAGACAAAGGGCTTGGCGTCATTACCCTCGCTCTCGAGCTCGGTCCCCATGTAACCGAATATTAGCACTGATAACGTTATTTTTCTCGAGTTGTACATGGGCAATGAAATGAATATTTTTCGTTATCGGCAGGATGTGCTGACTACGTGGTGACCAAGCTCCGAGGAGGTCTGTGAGAAAACTCGCGATGAAGCTGACCGCTTGGGAACAGTTTCGCGGGTTATTCGAGGACTCTCGCGTCCCCAATATATACATAATATAGATATGACAATATTTCTTATTTCTAGGACCATTGTATTATGGTCAACACGAATATACATATATATGTTGGATACTAGTTCGGGGACTCGTGAATGTCCCCGTAATATACATGTAAGTATAGGTATTAATATTATTATTTGTACTCCGGAGACTCTCTTGGATGTCCCGAGTATATATATATGTATATTGGTGAGTGTCACTTTGAGGACTTATGTCCCCGAAGTATGCATGGAAGTAGATATGTATGAAATATTGCTCCGGGACTCGGCTATATGTCCCTGACGCGTATGGAGTACGTATATGTATATATATATATATACATGTATAGATATTCACTAAGGTTATTCCGAGGACTAATGCCTTGGAAGTATGCATAAGAGTATACGAATGGTATATGAGGACTCCGAGGTCCTGGAGTATGTATATATATATATATTCGTTAAAGTCTTTTCGAGGACTTATGTCCCTAAAGTGTGCATGGAAATAGACGTGCGGAATTATTATAGGAGGTACTCCAGGGACTCTCGTATATGTCCCTGAAGCATGCAGGTACGTGGATATGTATGTATATATGAGACATTTCGATATGGTACTCCGGGGACCCATGTGCGTGTCCCAGAAGTGTACAGGCAAACAGATATGTACGCGTATATGAGGCTAATTGTATAGTTAATCCGAGCACCCATGTGCTCGTCCCTGAAGTTACAGGTAAGCTTAGCGGTAATGTTATTATGGGACCTGTTTGTCCCTAAAGTATACGGGTAGATATACGCATGCTCAATTTTAAGATATATTCACGAATATTTTATATAACGGGGTTTCTGAGTGAAATCGACCATATATGGGTCGTTCTGATTAACATGTACCCCAAGAAAAACATAAATGAGCGCGTTTAGCGCGAGGAAAAAATCTTAATAAGTAATACAATTCGTACCAGATATGAATATTTGGAGGGCGAGAGTGCTAGGACGTAACACCTCCCCCCTAAAAGTCTGAAGCAATGCTTCAGCTTTGCTGAGGACCGGCGTTGAGCCGCTCCAAGAGTCCGTGATCGACGCCCGACAAACGCCTCGACGTCGTCGGATGGTCGCGATTGTCATTGATGGACACCAGCTCTAGAGGTTCGTCGTTGGTAATCTTCGACGACCGTTGTTCAGCATGGTGAGCTCTGCTAATCAGGAGGCTTGTCACCGAGTTCCAGATGGCTCCTAGGAGGGTGAAACTCCATCCGTACAGAGTGTGGAGTGTATATCCATGGATGCAAGTATCGATGATCGCCTTGATGATGGTGAGGATTGCGAGGACCCCGAACAGTCCCGCACTGATGATCCCGAATTTTTCGAAACCACCCCAGATTTTGTGCATTACTCCATCAGCCACGTGTTGGAGAGCGTCCTCGTCCATCAGTGTCTTGAGGGAAACGCTTCCCGGGGGTATGTCGTGTCCTGCGAAACCCCTTGCGATGTTGTTGAGTAATGCTGGTTTTTCAGCGGGGAACATTATCCTGTCCCTCAGCCGGTTGATCTCGTGGTCAGAATAAATTCCGCTGGATGCCAAATTTCCAATGGGGTTGTATCCCCAGGTAGGCATGGAAGCGGGATGCAGTTGTCCAGGAGGCGGTACCTCGACTGGATGTGGTGTGAAACGATACCAAGTGCCGTCGATCCAATATTCGGCGGCCAGCATGGGGTTGCACTCGATATGTGTCCGTTCGACGAAGGGTGCATTCCACACACACGCGGAGTTCATAATCGGGTGCCTCTTAATTTATTGGGGTGGACTACCCGAGGTTTATTTTTATAGAGGATCTTCACGTTTCCTCCTGATAAAATTTCCAGAATTTCGCATGGTTCGGTGTATTGGTCACCGAATTTTCCCCTTTTTGGTTCCTTCAACATGAGAACCTTGTCGCCGACCTTGAATGTTTTCGGATTAATCCTCCGATCGTAATACGTTTTTGATTTCTCCTTGGATTTCTTCAGATTTTCGGCGGCAAGTTGTTGGAGTTCGTAAATTCGAGAGAAGAGCTCCTCCAGGTATGCAGCATAAGTCGTATCCTGTTGCTCCTCGATTTGTTGATAACCCGACGGATGGCGGGCCAGTTTACCGAAAACTAGCTCGTGAGGGGTGTACCCTGTACCCTCGTGTTGGCTCGTATTATAAGAGAACATCGCTAACTCGATGAGCTCGTCCCAATCATTGTTTTCGTTCACGTACTGTTTCAGATATTCCGCGAGGACATGGTGAGACCTTTCGATTGACCCGTTGGACTGCGGGTAGAAGGCTGATGTTTGGTACATTTTGATTCTGAATTTCCTCGCGATGGCCTTCATAAAACTGCTCCGAAAGTTCGCCCCCTGGTCGGTGAGAAGGGCGCGAGGAGCACCAAAACGAGCGATGAAGTTTTTGACGAACGCCTCGCTGATGTCGATCGCCGTTGTTCTTTTCAGCGGAATTGCCAACGAGTACTTGGTTAGAAGATCCTGGATGGTCAGCACGTACTCGTTGCCCATCTTCGTAACAGGAAGTGGTCCGACCACGTCCATGGCCACCTTGTCGAAGGCCGCCCGTGGGGTGTCGGTGATCACCATGGGTTGCTTAGTTTTGACGCGAACTAACTTTTTTAATTGGCAACCTCTACAATGTTGAATGTACTCTTGAATTTCGCTTTTCATGTTTTTCCAAAAGAAATTTTCTCTGATTCGTTTGTACGTTTTATTTACTCCCTTATGACCTCCTACCAACGAGTCGTGGTTTTCTTCTATAATTGCGACACGATTTTCCTCGGGAGGATATTGAATGAGTTGTTTACAAATGGTCAACGTAACTTCGTCGTTGCCTAGCGATCGTATCAAAAGATTTTTAATTTCGTTCCATGATACATTTCCGATTGAGTTTGTTCTCGCGACATAAATTTGTTTCGTAGATGTTTCGCGGACAAAGTTTTTCAAGGAGTCGAGGGCTTCTTCGAGGTCCTCGATCAAAAGATTTTCGTGTACATTAGCCAATAATGGTATAGCTAATATGCATCTTGAATTTTCGTTTATTACCTTGAGTCGTAAATACGTGGTTTCCTCGATTTTGGGAAACAAATTTTGAGTTTGGAGATCTTTCGCTCCATCATCGATTGGTCTCCCGGAAGTGGTGACAAAGACGACGAGATTGTCCTTGAACATGGACAAATTATCACGCGTTTCGCGTATGGTGAGTCTACCTTGGACTTCACTGTTTTCCCTCGGTAAAGCATACTCGGGGTTTTCATTATCAAATATGTCGCTATTTACAGAGTCGTCGTCTGAGTCGCTTGAGCTTTCGGGGAGATCATCGATATTCTCAATGTTTTCTCCATGTTCTGACGGTTCCGGAGTTTCGGAATCCTCAGGAAATGGGGCTATTTCTCGATCTTCTAAAAGTTGCGGTATTTGAAAATTTTCCGCGTTTCCGTCGTTTGGACTTGCGTCTGGAATAGACGTGTGCAAGGTTGTTTCTTTTACAGGTTCGACGGATTGAGGATGGGAAGGCGGTTCTTCCAGGTTCCGGGTTTTCGGAGTTTCTTTTTCTTTTTCCCAACGACGAGGCGTTTTGCCAGACGTTTGCGAAATTGTCGGGAAATTTCGGAAACCGAGGAAATCGTCCTCGTCCGCGGAGCCGGCCAACTTTTTCCTTTTTTCAGGTGGATTTTTCCTTTGGTTGCCGTCCGACGGATCGGGGATTTCCTCCGTATCCGTATCAGGATTTGAGGTAGGTTTTCGTTTTTTAGCTGGGTTTCTTCCAGCTGGTGGATCGAACAATCTTTCGTCCGAGTCCGAATCGTCGTTTTCACTAGGAGTCGGTTTGCCGATTTTTGCCCGACTTGGACCAACGATAGGCGATTCGGATTTTCTTTTACATGGCGTATGCTTCACCATGAGCACAGTCTGATTTTTTACTGGCGGGTTCCGGGAGAGGGCGTCAGCATTGCTGTTTACCCTTCCTGGTTTGTATACAATTTTATAAGTATAATTAGCAAGGCTAAGGCGCCAATGCACAAGCCGATTGGCCGGGTCTTTTACGGAGTGAAGCCATACGAGCGGCTTGTGATCCGTTACCAATAAGAACTCACGGCCGTAGACATAAGGTCTGAAATGATTTACACAATAAATGATAGCCAATAATTCCTTCTCGATCACTGAGTAATTAACCTCGTGTTTTCCAAGAGTTCGAGAGGTGTAACTAACGGGTCTATCTTTACCAATTTCGCCTTGGCTCAAAATTCCGCCAATGGCGTGATCGGATGCGTCCGTTGTTATGATGAATGGTTTCGTGAAATCCGGATATTGAAGAATTGGTTCTTTACATAACGCCTCGATAAGCGTATCAAAGGCTTTTTGGTGAGATTCGGTCCATTTGAAGGTCGATCCCTTTTTTAATAAATTTGTGAGTGGCTTTGCAATGCCTGAAAAATTTTCGATAAACCTGCGGTAATAACCTGCAAGTCCTAAAAATTGTTTTATCTTTTTCGGAGTGGTAGGCCTAGGGTATCCCTGTAGAGCCTCCAATTTTTTGGGATCGGGTTTAACCCCGTCCTCACTTATGATGTGACCCAAATATGCCACTTCTCGTCTTAAAAATTCACACTTGTCCGGTTGTAATTTTAAGTTGGCTTGCCTTAATTTTTTCGCAAGTTTGTTGAATTTATTATCGTGTTCAACTAGTGTCTTTGCATAAATGACGATGTCGTCCAAATAAACAAACAGCTCGATGCCTTGAAGGCCTGTTAAGACTCGATCCATTAATCTTTGAAATGTCGCCGGAGCGTTTTTTAAACCAAACGGCATTCGGTCGAATTCGTAGTGTCCGAATGGTGTAGCAAATGCTGTCTTGTGAGAATCATCTGGATGTACTTTAATTTGATGGAAACCACTGGCCAGGTCGAATACTGAAAAATATTTCGCATTACCCAATTGGTCGAGAATTTCGGTTATTTGAGGTAATGGATAAGCATCGCCAATCGTCTTTTCGTTTAAGTTTCTATAATCAATGACCATGCGCCACTTTGGATTTCCTTGTGAGTCCGCCTTTTTCGGAACGATCCACAGGGGCGAACTATACGGGGAGTTTGACGGTTTTATTACTTCCCCCTCAATTAGTTCTTTAACTTGTTTTGTAATTTCATCTTTATGAACGGGCGGAAATCTATACTGCCTCGTAAATACTGGTTGATCGTCGTTCGTCGTTATCTTATGCTCGATTTTATCTGTAAAGCCTAGGACTTTTCCTGGCAAATGAAATAGGTCCGAATTCTCGCTTATAATTTTATCCACGCTTGACCGTTCTTCATCGTTTAGATGGTTGAGACGGAGTAAGTCGCGAATTTCGTTTACTTTATCTTTCTTTTCAACTTTTAAAACTTTTTTGTTGCGCGCAATTTCAAACCGTAATATACCCTCTTCCCGAGACGCCATTTGGTCGTCCGGGTGGGGAACAATTAAACTTTTCTCCTCTTCCTGAAACGCCTTTTGGTCGTCCGGAGTGAGGGAATTATTTTCACATCGGGTCCTATCCTCTTCCTGAAACGCCTTTTGGTCGTCCGGAGTGAGGGAACCCTTTTGATTTTTATCCTCTTCCTGAAACGCCTTTTGGTCGTCCGGAGTGAGGAAATTATTTTCACATTCGGTCCTATCCTCTTCCTGAAACGCCTTTTGGTCGTCCGGAGTGAGGGAACCTTTTTTCGTGCCTTTGCACCTGAATTCTTCGACTACTACCGTTGGTATAGTCAGTAACAAATTATCATCGGTTGAATTGTGCGCAATAAGATAAGCGATACCATTCTTGACCGTAACGACTGCTTCGCCAAAAAAGATCCCTTCTCCCAAGTAGAGCATCGGAATATATCCTTCTTTGATTTTGGGATTACTTACTTTGACATAACAGACCGTTTTGGACCGTTTTGGAATCGAAATAGTTTGTTTACTTTTAAACGGGATCCTTTGATTTCCCCAAGTTAATTGTTCGTGTCTCCAATCTACGAGAGCTTTATTTTCAGCAAGAAATTCGGTACCAAGTAATGCATGTTGTTCCATTGGGAACCACTCATCGACGACGTGAAATTCCGCGGGAGTATCATTAATCATTATTCTTATCGACCCCTTTGTTCTTACGGGGATACTCGAAATCCCCTCCAAATTTAATATATCGTATTTATTTATATACGTATGAGCATTTACTATTTGACTTTTGACGAGATTCACTTCCGAGCCCGAGTCTATTAAAAATTCGTTAAGTCCCGATAAGTTGGGTGAGTCGAGGTCTACGGAAGCTATTTGTTTTGAACGCGTTAATAAGACGTGGACGGTTCGCACGGAGACGCGTCTATTATTTTTACCGGGCGCTCCGTCGATTTCTCGTCCCGCGGGGAGGCCCGTGCCACTGGTCGAGAATTCTCGTTTTTTGGCAATTCGGTTGCCCTATTCCTTTCTTCGTTTTGTTTTTTATAGCAGGACGTCTCGAGGTGGCCCGCCCTGTTGCAATAATTACACATCGACGGGACTCGAGATCCTTGACCGTTCGTGGGCTTTGACCACGTGATTCTACTGTTAGAACTTTGTTTATTTGAATTTCCCGGCTTCTTGTCCGGAAACTTTAACCAGCAATCATCGGACGCGTGATTGCGGTTGCAATGTTTACAAGTCGGTCCTCCTGAAGGGGAGACCGCTTTTATTTGGGCCGACTGATTTTGAGTTCGGCTTTCGAAACGCGTGTCCTTGAAATGAGACCTATCGCGTTCCATATCTTTTTCAACTTTTATTGCCTTTGAATAGGCATCCTCGAGATTATCGAATCCCTCGAGTTTGAGACGGATTCGAAAGTCGGGTGGAAGACCCTTGACGAAACAATCCAGCGTGTCGTTTTCGAAAATATCGTATTGACCGTTTCGGAGAGTTCCGTGATTATCAATTTCGGCTTCAAGAATCGCCGTATGCAAATCTTTGGTTCGACTGATATAGTCGATAATGTGTTCGTTTTTATTTTTTGAAATATTTCCAAGTTCACCACGAAATTCGTTCAAAGTTTTCGCGGAACCAAATAACGTTTTCAACCGCTCACCGAATTGGTGAACGTTTTGGAAGTTATAATCTTCCAGTGCCGTTGCGGCATGACCTTTTAATTTGTTACGGAGGAGCTGAGTGAGGCCCAACTCCTGATGAGGGCGGAACATGTCCCTTGCCCTTTTACAAGCACGAACAAACCGCAGAACCGGTACGTTGTACCCATTGAAGATGGGCACAGATTCAAGTGCGTCTTTAAATTTAATGTTCGCGGGTAATTCTTGCTCATCGCGAACGTTAACTTCGTTTCGTCGTACGTGAGGGACCGGACCTGATTGTCGTTGACCCTCACCATTTTTAATCGACCCAATTTCCCTACTAATTCGACTGACTTCGTTTATCATTGTCGACAGGGTATTTTGCATAGCCTCGAGGGCGTGATGAGTGGTTGAGATTGGTTCATCTCTATTATTCACTTGATCACTAAATTCACATTCACGCGCACGCAGGGCTTCTAATTTTTCGTGCGTTTCTAATTCTCTTTTTAATAACGCTTGTTCTTGTTCACGAAGTATTTCGCGTTTTTTATCTAATTGATCCGCTAATACGCGGAGTTCCTCTTCACTTAAACGTTTCGAATTTTGGGAATGCTCAGCCATTTTGAACCTCTTATTTTATTTTACACTTTGCGATATGTAAACATGAATTTTTTCTATATAGATTTTTTAAATTTTACACCAAAGACTTTAAGCGTATCCCACCGCTGCCACCAATTTAATTTTTATATATATCTCTGTTACGTCGTGGGGCCCATTTTTATCGATAATTAATCGTCTTTTAATTTACCTTTCAGGATTTGAATTTACGAATGGGAAGTGTGCCACGAACGTACGGATAATAATGAATTAAGTCATTAGACTTATATGACGGTAAGTTACCGTCGGAGAAGAAAAGCGCCACGTTTAAGCGGGAATGTGCCCACTTGGGATAGGCGCTTGGTAAAGTCGTTGGTGTATAATTTGACGCATGAGCGACAGGTAGGCAAATAAGAAAGTAGCGTGAAATTGTGCTTACCTTGGTGAGAAAGAGCGGCGGTGCGTAGCGGGTCAAAACTACTCGACCGTGTGACCGAATTTGTCCAGGAATCGCAAAGATGTTCCAGCTCGACCCGACCTGTCGTTGCCCTGACGGGTACCCGGTGCTCGTGCGAATGCGATGGGCCGGGGATGCCGATGTTTTTGGGAGCGGTCGGAGACTACGAGGACTGGATTAATTTATGAGGGATACATTCGCTTTGAAATATAAATATACATGTATAGAATTTATAATTATTTGAACCGCTGAGTGAGTGCAAGACGTGCCAGGTTACGGCACCGTCGACTCACTACGTCTGGCTCCACCTCCGCCCGGTTACGGCGATTGGCGGCCAGCCGCGAGAACAAACGTTGAGAATAACGGAAGCCGACGCCCGAACACTAAGCACCGGTGTGACCGTGCCAGTCGCTGACCTACCGAATTACGGCGGGTCGGCGCGTGTGGCGTGTTCGTGCGGCAAACCTTCCGAATTCCTCGGAAAATCCCCTGTTTATACGTCCGATTTTGGACGGGCGAGGGTTTTTTATTTGTCGAGCGAATGTATCGGGATACGTATTCGTCTAACGCACAGGTACAGACTGATATGAAATAAAATTTGGTACGCTGAGCGAGTCTAGTGCGTGCCAGATTACGGCACCGCCGACTCGCTACGTCTGGCCCACCTCCGCCCGGTTACGGCGATTGGCAGCCAGCCGCGAATACAAATATAAAGGTCAAGGGAAATCGACGTCCGAACACTAAGCACCGGATTAACCGTGCCAGTCGCTAACCTGCCAGATTACGGCGAGTCAGCGGATGTAGCGTGTTCGTGCGTCAGCTTTCCCAAGCCTCATAAAAAAGGCACTTCAAGATTTGTCCAATTTTGGACAAGTATGATTTTATGAGTGAGACGAATACGTGTGTTGGGAAAAATGGCGTGAGTGAGAGGAAGAGAGAAAGAGAGAAAGAAATGCACTACGATGATTCGTTCGTTGCGTGTTTACACGCACGAACGAGAGCCAAATATATTTTAATTATTTGCTCGGAAAATGTTACACTTTTGCGCGGTCGCCGTATTTTGCGTGATTTTAATAGCGCGAAGAAATCGAATGTTATATAAAAGATTGTGTATTTTACACGTAAATAAACGTAGTTACATTCAATAAAGAAAATAATATAAGTTTCGTTAATTTATTCGTTGCAGTGTTTGACGTGTTATGTTGCCTTTTACTTTTATTATGATTTGAACATTAATGCCGGTTTTACAGAGACTTATAGTTACACTGACGAAGAGACCGGGGTAAACTCGAAAAGAATATAAAAAAGAATAAAATAGGTGTACCGGTTTTCAGAGCGTCGACTCTGCGATGCGCGCTGTTGGAGAGACCGGACGGAACTGGCTGGCCAGCTCCCGGAGCGCAATATGTATCCTCGCCCTCTTTGTCTCTGAGACAAAGGGCTTGGCGTCATTACCCTCGCTCTCGAGCTCGGTCCCCATGTAACCGAATATTAGCACTGATAACGTTATTTTTCTCGAGTTGTACATGGGCAATGAAATGAATATTTTTCGTTATCGGCAGGATGTGCTGACTACGTGGTGACCAAGCTCCGAGGAGGTCTGTGAGAAAACTCGCGATGAAGCTGACCGCTTGGGAACAGTTTCGCGGGTTATTCGAGGACTCTCGCGTCCCCAATATATACATAATATAGATATGACAATATTTCTTATTTCTAGGACCATTGTATTATGGTCAACACGAATATACATATATATGTTGGATACTAGTTCGGGGACTCGTGAATGTCCCCGTAATATACATGTAAGTATAGGTATTAATATTATTATTTGTACTCCGGAGACTCTCTTGGATGTCCCGAGTATATATATATGTATATTGGTGAGTGTCACTTTGAGGACTTATGTCCCCGAAGTATGCATGGAAGTAGATATGTATGAAATATTGCTCCGGGACTCGGCTATATGTCCCTGACGCGTATGGAGTACGTATATGTATATATATATATATACATGTATAGATATTCACTAAGGTTATTCCGAGGACTAATGCCTTGGAAGTATGCATAAGAGTATACGAATGGTATATGAGGACTCCGAGGTCCTGGAGTATGTATATATATATATATTCGTTAAAGTCTTTTCGAGGACTTATGTCCCTAAAGTGTGCATGGAAATAGACGTGCGGAATTATTATAGGAGGTACTCCAGGGACTCTCGTATATGTCCCTGAAGCATGCAGGTACGTGGATATGTATGTATATATGAGACATTTCGATATGGTACTCCGGGGACCCATGTGCGTGTCCCAGAAGTGTACAGGCAAACAGATATGTACGCGTATATGAGGCTAATTGTATAGTTAATCCGAGCACCCATGTGCTCGTCCCTGAAGTTACAGGGAAGCTTAGCGGTAATGTTATTATGGGACCTGTTTGTCCCTAAAGTATACGGGTAGATATACGCATGCTCAATTTTAAGATATATTCACGAATATTTTATATAACGGGGTTTCTGAGTGAAATCGACCATATATGGGTCGTTCTGATTAACATGTACCCCAAGAAAAACATAAATGAGCGCGTTTAGCGCGAGGAAAAAATCTTAATAAGTAATACAATTCGTACCAGATATGAATATTTGGAGGGCGAGAGTGCTAGGACGTAACAATGGGAACTGTTTGTCCCTAAAGTATACGGGTAGATATACGCATGCTCAATTTTAAGATATATTCACGAATATTTTATATAACGGGGTTTCTGAGTGAAATCGACCATATATGGGTCGTTCTGATTAACATGTACCCCAAGAAAAACATAAATGAGCGCGTTAAGCGCGAGGAAAAAATCTTAATAAGTAATACAATTCGTACCAGATATGAATATTTGGAGGGCGAGAGTGCTAGGACGTAACAGTAGCGTGAAATTGTGCTTACCTTGGTGAGAAAGAGCGGCGGTGCGTAGCGGGTAAAAACTACTCGACCGTGTGACCGAATTTGTCCAGGAATCGCAAAGATGTTCCAGCTCGACCCGACCTGTCGTTGCCCTGACGGGTACCCGGTGCTCGTGCGAATGCGATGGGCCGGGGATGCCGATGTTTTTGGGAGCGGTCGGAGACTACGAGGACTGGATTAATTTATGAGGGATACATTCGCTTTGAAATATAAATATACATGTATAGAATTTATAATTATTTGAACCGCTGAGTAAGTGCAAGACGTGCCAGGTTACGGCACCGTCGACTCACTACGTCTGGCTCCACCTCCGCCCGGTTACGGCGATTGGCGGCCAGCCGCGAGAACAAATGTTGAGAATAACGGAAGCCGACGCCCGAACACTAAGCACCGGTGTGACCGTGCCAGTCGCTGACCTACCGAATGACGGCGGGTCGGCGCGTGTGGCGTGTTCGTGCGGCAAACCTTCCGAATTCCTCGGAAAATACCCTGTTTATACGTCCGATTTTGGACGGACGAGGGTTTTTTATTTGTCGAGCGAATGTATCGGGAAACGTATTCGTCTAACGCATAGGTACAGATTTATATGAAATAAAATTTGGTACGCTGAGCGAGTCGAGTGCGTGCCAAATTACGGCACCGCCGACTCGCTACGTCTGGCCCACCTCCGCCCGGTTACAGCGATTGGCGGCCAGCCGCGGATACAAATATAAAGGTCAAGGGAAATCGACGTCCGAACACTAAGCACCGGATTAACCGTGCCAGTCGCTAACCTGCCAGATTACGGCGAGTCAGCGGATGTAGCGTGTTCGTGCGTCAGCTTTCCCAAGCCTCATAAAAAAGGGCACCTCAAGATTTGTCCAATTTTTGGACAAGTATGATTTAATGAGTGAGACGAATACGTGTGTTGGGAAAAATGGCGTGAGTGAGAGGAAGAGAGAAAGAGAGAAAGAAATGCACTACGATGATTTGTTCATTGCGTGTTTACACGCACGAACGAGAGCCAAATATATTTTAATTATTTGCTCGGAAAATGTTACACTTTTGCGCGGTCGCCGTATTTTGCGTGATTTTAATAGCGCGAAGAAATCGAATGTTATATAAAAGATTGTGTATTTTACACGTAAATAAACGTAGTTTCATTCGATAAAGAAAATAATATAAGTTTCGTTAATTTATCCGTTGCAGTGTTTGACGTGTTATGTTTCCTTTTACTTTTATTATGATTTAAACAATTAATGCCGGTTTTACAGAGACTTATAGTTACACTGACGAAGAGACCGGGGTAAACTCGAAAAGAATATAAAAAAGAATAAAATAGGTGTACCGGTTTTCAGAGCGTCGACTCTGCGATGCGCGCTGTTGGAGAGACCGGACGGAACTGACTGGCCAGCTCCCGGAGCGCAATATGTATCCTCGCCCTCTTTGTCTCTGAGACAAAGGGCTTGGCGTCATTACCCTCGCTCTCGAGCTCGGTCCCCATGTAACCGAATATTAGCACTGATAACGTTATTTTTCTCGAGTTGTACATGGGCAATGAAATGAATATTTTTCGTTATCGGCAGGATGTGCTGACTACGTGGTGACCAAGCTCCGAGGAGGTCTGTGAGAAAACTCGCGATGAAGCTGACCGCTTGGGAACAGTTTCGCGGGTTATTCGAGGACTCTCGCGTCCCCAATATATACATAATATAGATATGACAATATTTCTTATTTCTAGGACCATTGTATATGGTCAACACGAATATACATATATATGTTGGATACTAGTTCGGGGACTCGTGAATGTCCCCGTAATATACATGTAAGTATAGGTATTAATATTATTATTTGTACTCCGGAGACTCTCTTGGATGTCCCGAGTATATATATATGTATATTGGTGAGTGTCACTTTGAGGACTTATGTCCCCGAAGTATGCATGGAAGTAGATATGTATGAAATATTGCTCCGGGACTCGGCTATATGTCCCTGAAGCGTATGGAGTACGTATATGTATATATATATATATATACATGTGGGATCATAAAAGTGCAACGGTGATTAAGATGTCGGAAAAGGTCATGTATTTCGATCACGGCACAATAAACAACAGGATATCGGGCCAGGCGTTCGACCACCCCGTGTCAGATCTCCGCTACGACTGCTGTTTATGTTTCTTCCCTTAGCGACTTGTATCTCTCCTTGGTAACCCGGTAACTTGGTAGCTCTGTAGCCCTTAGCAACCCTTCGATATATTATGTTCCCACACTCGGCCATCCTGATTTGGCGTCGTCCTCGGCGCCTATAAAATTTTCGTATCTTCGTGGTTTCAATTGTCGCTGTCGTACTCTGTGTCGCTGCTTTCGTCGTTTTTCGATGGCAGATCGGTTTCTGGGTCCCAGCCTCGATGTTGAGGCCACGGTTTGATGTAGTCGGCTGCTGTGCTCGTTGTTTTTGGGCCGTTGTGTTCACCGATTTTTTCCACGATGTATCGGTTACTTCGGAGTACTCTCGTAATCCGATACGGTCCTAAGAACTTAGGGCATACTTTCAGTCCTGGTCCTAATTGTGTTCGTTGAATCGCCACTATATCGCCTATTTTGTAGTTCTTTGCTCGTGTACGTCGTCGGTTGTATGTTTTTTGGTTTTCTTTTTGGATTTTCGCAATATTTTCTTTCGCCTTTTCTCGGAGCTCTGATCGTTCTTCTTGAAATATTTTACTGCATTCACGCCATATTAAATCTCGCAGTTCCAGGTCATCATTGAGTCGCATTTTTCGGCCAACCAATAGCTCAAATGGGGTTGTCCCGATACTGCGGTTGTAGGAAGAGTTCATAAATTGTTGTACTTTGCCAACGTGTTTATACCATTCTTTTGCCTCTGGGAGCGCTAATTTCGTCAGCATGGCAATAATTACACGGTTCATTCTTTCGACTTGTCCGTTTCCTCGTGGTATGCCAGTTGTGATAAGGGTATGTTTTATACCTTCGTGCCTGCAGTATTCATTGAATGGTTGTGCTGTGAATGCTGTGCCGCGATCTGATATGATGTGCTGTGGATTCCCGAAAATCAATGCTTGTTTCTTCAAGTGGTTCAAAGCTTCCTCGCTCGTCGTTGACTTGGTGGGGTAAAGCCATACGAATTTGCTGAAACTATCGACTACTACGAATATGTGTGCGTAGTTCTTTTTCGTTGAGGGGATTGGTCCTAAATGGTCTACGTGATATGTCTCGAGAGGTTTATCGTCCTTGTCTAGGGGTTGTAACCATCCGTCAGCTTTCCCCTGTTTTTTTTCAGCTAAAAGGCACTGTATGCAATTATCGATCGTTTGGCGTATTTTCGTTCGCATCTGTGGAAACCAGTATTCCTGTTTCATCATATTTTCCATTTTTCGCCAGCCGAAGTGTCCTCGTTCGTGTGTTCGGATGACGATTTCTTGCTGCATCCGGTTCGGTATCACAGGCAAGGGATTTCCCCTATTTTCCTTACATAGCACACCATTTGTCATTACGAATTTCTTGTTCGTCCCATTTCTCACGGATTGTAGGATGTTCTGTAGGTCTCGGTCGTTATTTTGTGCACGTCGTATCTGTGCTACAAGAACATCTTCAGAGTTTTGTACCATCAAACATTCGATTGGGTTTCGGCTTAGCGCATCTGCATGTCTCATCGATGAGCCTGGCCGATGTTCTACGGTGTATTCGAACTCTTCCAACTGTAGTGCCCAATGAGCCACTCTTAAGCAGGCGTCCTTTTTTTCCATCGTTTGTACAAACGCTTTGCAATCTGTGACGATTCGAAATGGGATACCCAGGAGGTATACCCTAAATTTGCGTAATGCTTTAACTACAGCCAGTACCTCGGGTTCGTAGCTGGAGTAGCGCTCCTCCGCCCCGATCGTCTTCCAGCTAGAGTAATAAACTGGGTGCCAAGAGTTATCTTCAGAATCTCTTTGCATAAGTATAGCTCCCAAGCCATGTTGTGAAGCGTCGGTGTGGATTTCTGTTTCCGCTCCTATTCTATAAAGCTTTAGTACAGGGTCCTTTATTAGAATTGCCTTCAGTTGTTCGAAAGCCTGTCTTTGTTCTTTGCCGAATATGAATTTTATTCCGTCTTTCAATAGTTCGGATAACGGCCGTGCTATTAGAGCGTAATTTGGCACGAATTTTCGAAAGTATCCCGCTAAGCCCAAAAAGCACTGGGTTGTTTTGACCGATGTTGGTTCTGGAAATTTTTCTACCGCTTGTATTTTCTTTCTTGATGGGTATATTGTCCCGGCTTCTACTATATGTCCCAAGTATTCTACACGTCTCACTAGTAGCTCGCATTTTCTCCAGTTGATGTTCAACCCATAGTTGCTTGCTGTCTCCAATACTTGTTTTAATTTTTCCAAACATTCTTTTTCTTCTTTGGCTGGTATAATTAAATCATCCATGTATATCAGGACTGTGTTCGTAGTCGTCAACTCGCGGAATACGGTCTTGATATGTCGTTGGAATACTGCTGGTGAGTTACATAGCCCGAATGGCGTCTTCAAGAACTCGTATTGGCCGTCTGGAGTTACGAATGCGGTATATCGTCTGCTGTTCTTGTGTACCGGCACATGAAAGAATGCGTCTTTAAGATCGAGCGTGCAGTATACCTTTGCTTCGGAAAGTTTGTCCAGTTGGTCCTCTATTAGTGGAAGCGGGTATCGGTCTCTGATGATTTTTTTGTTCAGTTTTCGATAGTCAACGCAGAGTCTTATGTCACCGTTTTTCTTTTTTGCTAGAACTATGGGACTGGCATAGTCTGAGTTGCTAGGTTGGACCACGTCGTCTGCGATCCAGTCATCAATTATTTGTTGTACCTGCGTTCGTTGTTCCGCTGCTAATCTGCGTGGATTTTGGTATACAGGTGTTTCATCCTTTAATATCAGTCGCATTACAACACCACTATCTTTTACTTTCTGGGGGTGGTAATTACTTACCATTTCGCGAATTTCGTTTTGTGTCGCTGTGTCCGTTACATGTATTACGGGGACTACTTCTTTTTGCTCATTAATGTCGACATTGGATTGTACGTCGATACATAATACTTCTGACCAGCCATTGTTTGAATCCTCCACTGTCTTCATCATCGTCTCCTTGTCTGCTTCAATTTTCGTTAGTGTAGCCTTGCGTTTCCGGATATGGAGTTCCGCGAAATCGGATAACTCTCCACCCAAGATAAGATTGTGTCCCGTGTAATGGTCGGGTACCACATCGATGTCTAGGTCGAATTTAAGGTCGTCGATTTGTATCTCTGATCGGAAGCGTCCCAACGTATTTTGTCTTGCCGAGCCGATTCCCTCAAAATTAATTGTCTTTTGTTCGATCTTTGGAGCACCCAGTTGTATGTATAGACTGGCACGAATTAAGTGTAGGTCACTTCCTGGGTCGATTACTGCGGTTACGTCTCTGGCCAAAATGTTCACCGTTTTGTAGGTTTTCTTGTCACTGTGCGTTTGAAGCATATCCACCCTTGTAGGTGCTGGTGTCTTCTTGGTCATTTTGAGATTATTTGTGCATCTCGTGGCGATGTGTCCGAAATCTCCACACGTATAACATCTTGCTCCTTTCGCTTTATGTGGGCATTCTCTGCTCAGGTGGCTCTGGTCACCGCAATTATAACATTTTCTAACTTCATGGTCTGTGAATGCTGCGTTCTCTCTGTTTGACGTATCGAGGAATTGGGGTCTCTTTTTTGTAAATGCGTTGTGTTTCGTTCTGCTAAGATTCAATTGCTGTGTCTCGTACTGTAGTAACCTTTGGCGCAAGTCTTTGATCGTTTTGGCACCATACAGAATCGATTTGTGTGTCTCGTCGTCTTTAATTCCATCAATGATATATTGTATTTTTGAGTTCAGTTCCATCTCACTGTGACTTGCGAGCTCTAAAACTCGGTATACGTATTCTTGGTATGATTCGTTCGGTTTCTTTAATACTGCGCTTAGCTCTTTATGTACTTGCCGACTGTTCATTGTTGCGCCGAACTCATCGATGAGTGCTTGTTTTAATTCTCCCCACGATCTTGCGTGACACTCGTAGTTCGCGAAGAGTTTCGCCGAGCCTCGTAGTAATTTTTTCAGGTACACTATTTTGTGCGTCCCGCTCCATTTGCACAAGTCAGCCGTTTCTTCGAATGATGCGAACCATCGTCTTACGTTCTGTGCGCTGTCTCCGCTGAATGTCTCTAAAGCATCCTCGACATCCTTAAATGACAAGGTCGGTTGTGGTCCTGTCCATTGTTGATGTCTATCTTCTCGTGGTCTCGTGTTATCATAAAGTATATTTGGTATTCCGTGGTCTCTGGATATAGGGTGATAGGTTCCGGTAGTTCTTGTCGGTTCCCGATCATTTTGCGTTTCTTCTTCCCCTTTGTCGTTGTCGTTCACTTCGTTGATCGTCTCTCCACGTACGGCTGCCTCCAATCTTCGTTGCAGGTCTATCTTGAGGCCAGCCGTCGACAGGCCTAA